>BLSH010306300.1:41839-54161 GCA_018402905.1 Glandirana rugosa
AAAAAAAAAAAAAAATCATTTTGTGTCCCAGTTATTTTTGGATTAGTTACTTTTGACTGTTTACAAATTACCGTCGGTACTGTTTAAGGAAGTCTAAACAGTTTGGTACCTAGATCTTAAGAGTAAGTAGAAATCTGTTGTTCTCTGTCTACAGAGACTTTGACCGTCTCCACCTTTCCGGTACACTACTTGTCCGTCGAATGAGATTTTGGTAGTTGGTGGGTCCGGAGAAACTAAGGGGTGAAGATGAGTTGTCGGGGAGTGGATGTCATGTAAGAAATTAGAAAAGAAAAAGAAAAATTCTCCTAATATTGGTAGTATATGTATCCTGACATTGCATAGGTCACTAATCAACTGTGGATTGTAATGGTATACCATACTGTATGAGCCAACCTCTTAAAAAGAAAAAGAAAAGATTAAAGAATGTACTGTAGGTGAGGGGCTGTTGAGTAGAAGTGGGGAATCAAAGAGGCCTGGGTGGTTGATGGTTTTAGAGTAAGCTGCCTGTTCATCACATGGCCTTTCCACCTCTGCCAGTTTCAGAGACATCTGTCTCTTGTTGTCTAAAGATGAATGAGAATTCTAGATCCATGGTTTGACAAATCTGAAGGAATTTGTCATGGCTGCCATTAAACATTTGTCAGTTTTCATTGATTAGGTTTTTATTGACCCTGTGTTTTACTAAAAAAAAAAAAAAAGTCCAAGTCACTGATACCACTATCTTGAATGCAAGTGTGTTGTCATTTAATTTTAGTTGAGTGGTAGCGGATTTCCTTTTATGCCAAATCCTACCAAAGACTGTATACCCCTAAATAGGGAACACACAATTAAAAACCCACAGAATAAAGATATTTTCAAGATATGCCAATCAACCCCCCAAAAAAAAATCAAGATCAGGACTATTAAAAAAAATAGTAGAGAGGAATCAAATAAGGCAGCAAGTTACACTAGCAAACATAATGAAGTATAACACATCAACTTAACAGTTTCTGCAAATGAAGGTTGGATATCTTGGAAGGGGTATGGTAGATTGATTGATTTTGAGAAATTGCAGAGGGTGCAAAGGTGCTAATTATCAGTTTAAAATTGATATTTCCATTAGTGTTGGACAGTAAAGATGGCAAGATGTGCGAGTTGCTTAATTTGCATACTATCCTGTGGAATCCATAGGCATATTGGAGGAGTAGTTGAAAGATAATCATTACCAGGTAATCGTTTATGAGATATTCTTCAGCAATCTCCAAAACTCTTTTCGGATAAACCAAAAGACGTGAAGGAATTTGACCTGCTACTTGGTTACATCTCTAAAGCTAGTCATAGATGGATGGAAATTTGGTTGTTTCAGAAGGGACCAGCCAAATTTTGATCCATCTATGTGCAGGCTGGTTGTACAGTACAATGCGATGCGATGCATTACAGCTTGTGCAAAATTGCAACAATTGTGGAATTGTGGAATGAAACCTAATACTCCTCCAGGGTCCTGACCAGCATGGAAGCCAAAAACAGAGGTGGACAATTTTTTGGTACCATTACAGCTCACTGAAACAATGTTCATTCCTTCTGAAAAGTGGTATTTGAAAACAATTGTCCCACGTATACCTGCATGCCTTTTAAATGTCAGAGCAAAGCAAAGAAAGAAAATTACTGTTCTACAAGGATATTCTAAAATGACCTGGACAGATTTATTAGTACCCCTAGAAAGGATTATAAATAATTGGATCATAGTCATATCAAACATTTTTTTTTAAATTCGTATCACACGTCTTAAATCTTGTAATCAGCCAGCCAATTTAAATAGGCCCGAGGACAAGGTAACGTCAAAGGTCAGTGACAAAGGTCAGTAACAAAGCCAGACTGCCATTTGCTGAAATTCATATTAACAAGTCACAATGAGTCTATGAGAGTGTACTTTGCACAGATGATGCAAAACTAGAACTTTTGGCAAGTCACATTAAAAAAAGTTGCTGTGCCAGGCATGGGGTGCCTTGAATCTATGGGACACAATGAAATTTTAAGGCCATCAAGTTATTCTGGGGCAAAATGTACTGTTCACTGTCAGAAAGCTCTGTCTCAGGCACAGGTCATGGATTCTCCAACAGGATTAATGACCTATAAACACGGCTAAGTGCACCTAAAAATGGTTAGGAACAAAACAATGGACTACTCTGATGTTGCCTTCTATGAGCTATGATGTGAATCCTAGCGATTATTAATGAAAAGAGCTGAAACATGCAGTCTGGAGAAGGCACTCTCCACACCTGAGAATGCTGGAGCAGTTTTCTTAAAAGGAGTGGACCAAACAAAATGTTGGCAGGTGCAGAAGTCTCAATTAGAACTAAAGAAATAATTTGTGTTCAGTGACTGACTAGTCAGAATTCTAATTTTTAAAGGTTGTGCAACAAATGATTACGTTAAGGGTCCTACCATTTTTTGTACTTGACATTTTCATTGCTTTTATTATTTTAAATATTCTATTGAATCAAAAATAAAGAGTTAAGTCTAATTACTACTGTAATTTTTATTCTACGTAATAAATTATGTATTACAATCCATTTTGTCAGTTTCAAGTTATTTCAGAAAAAACGTGTCTTTTTTTGTGGAAGGACACCAACACATTTGTCCACAGTTTAGCTCAGGAAGCCCTTCTAACCAAGATCTTTAACGTGGTTCCAAAGACAGAAAGTTTACCATAATGCATTCTCTGCATCAGAGTAAAAAAAATTGCTGCATGCAGCTGCCTCTTCAGCCCCTCCTTATACTTAACAGTGCAATCTTGATCGAGTGATATGACAAGAGCAGAGGCTCGGTCGACACTCTTCCTCCTCATTGGTTCAGAGACAGCACTGCCACTGTCATTCACAGCCAGTAAGGAGCTCTGTATTTCAATCGACAGAGCAGGGCTCAGAAGCGTGCGTGCATGAGTGCCCCGATAACAAGCAGCTTGTTATGGGGCACTTGGTGGGGACCCCAGAAAAGGTGAGTGGGCTGCTCTGTGCAAAACCATATTTACATGATTTCTCAACAAATTAAACAGAGTTGTTATAATCTGCATATATAGATACATCCCTAGTAGGCCAACCAAATCATTTTGCACCATCAAGTAAAAAACACCATACCAAAAATGATACCCACGTATTTGCATAATAAAATTAATAGTTCACAGAGCCAAATGCTCCACCTTAGGCTCCTGCTAAAAAAAAAAAAGGGATTTTATTAAAACCTACCGTAAAATCCTTTTCTCCGAGTTCACTGACAGACGCAGCTCATCATGACGTGTGGAGTTTATGCTCGTCCCACTAGGAGTTAACTAGGCAGGGAAAATAAACAGCTGGCCCCCTCCCATAGGGGCCGTCCTCTCTTCCTACATAAACCCCCTCATAGCATAGCTCTTCAGTTCGTACACAAGCCGTACAAGAACAGAGCACTGAGGGGTGGGAGCTGCGTCTGTCAGTAAACTCGGAGAAAAGGATTTTACAGTAAGTTTTATTAAAATCCCTTTTTATCCTATCGTTCACTGACAGACGCAGCTCATCATGACGTGTGGGGATGTCCCCAAGCTGTGTCAAAAAGAGGGGTGGGTAAACGCTAACAACAGTACCCAACTGAACCTCTAAGGAGGCGCCAGACGCGCCTATACTGCCGCCTGCAAAACTTTGCGGCCAAAAGCAGCATCCGAAAATGCAAACACATCAACTGTATAAAACTTAGTGAAAGTGTGAACCGAGGCCCAAGTGGCCGCCTTGCACACCTGTGACACCGAGGCCTGGTGTCTGAAAGCCCAGGAAGTGCTAACAGCCCGGGTAGAATGAGCCGTGACTGGAAAAGGGGGAACCTTGCCCCGAACAGAATACGCATGGGTCACGGTTTTTCTAATCCAATGAGAAATCGTAGCCGACGAGGCCGCCAATCCTTTGCGCGGGCCCTCTGGCAGTACAAACAAGGCATCAGCTTCTCGAAAAGAAGCTGTAGCAGCCAAGTACACCCGTAAGGCCCTCACCACCTCCACAGCATGCAACTCAAACTCCTTTGGGTGCGATGGGCGAGGGCACAATGAAGGCAGAATAATATCTTCATTAATGTGAAAGGAAGAAACCACCTTCGGAAGGAAGGAAGGAAGGAAGGAAGGAAGGAAGGAGAAGGTTGCAAGACCGCCTTATCCTTATGCATGACTAAGTAGGGAGACTTGCACGATAGTGCTGCTAATTCCGACACCCGTCTGGCGGAAGTGATGGCAACTAAAAAGGCCACCTTCTGCGACAGCAGTTGTAAGGGAATCTCCCTGATATTCTCATAAGGTGGTTTCTGAAGAACAGAAAGCACCAAATTCAGATCCCACGGAGCCATCGGAGTCCTCACCCGAGGCACCACATGTCGCACACCTTGTACAAAAGGTACAAATCAACGAGATGCGAAGCTAAAGGTCTCTGAAAGATAATCGCCAGAACTGATATCTGGCCCTTGAGAGTACTCAAAGCCAGTTTTTTGTTCAGGTCCTGTTGCAAAAAAGTCAGGACCCTAGACACGACATAAGAGCGAGGGTTATGACCCTCCGCCTCGCACCAAGCTATGTAAGCCTTCCAGGTGCGGTGATAAATCTTGCGAGAAGTACACTTGCGAGCTTTTAACAAAGTAGGGATTACGGAGTCGGCGACTCCCCTGTCCCTTAGCACCTGGGACTCAATAGCCAAGCCGTCAAAGCCAGCGAGGGTAAAGCAGGGTGCAAGATGGGCCCCTGAGACAGAAGATCGTCTCGCAGCGGGAGCCGCCAAGGGGCGTCTGCCACCATTTGCACCACATCGGCGTACCAAGTGCGCCGAGGCCAATCTGGAGCCACCAGGATAAATGGTATCCCCTCCGCCACTATCCTGCGTATCAATTGCGGAAGCAGTCTTATCGGAGGGAAGGTGCACAGAAGACGATAACGGCCCCAGGGGGCCACCAGAGCGTCCGTGGCCACTGCCAATGGATCCTTCGTTCTGGACACAAAGGTCTCCACCTTGTGATTGAACCGAGACGCCATGAGATCAAAGTCCGGCGTCCCCCATCTGCGGCAAATTTGATTGAACACCTCCGGGTGGAGGGACCACTCTCCCTGGTCCAGCGTCTGGCGACTGAGAAAGTCTGCCTGCCAGTTCTCCACACCTGGAATGTAAATGGCTGAGATCGCCGGAACGTGAAGTTCTGCCCAACGCAGTATCAGAGCTGCCTCTGCTGCAGCTGGTGAACTCCTTGTGCCGCCCTGATGGTTCACATACGCCACAGCTGTGGCATTGTCCGATTGAAATTGAATCGGACGACCCTGCAATCTCACTGTCCAGTGGAAAACGCACAATCTGATTGCCCTCAGCTCCAGAACGATGACGGGGAGGCGGGCTTCCTGTGCCGACCAACGACCCTGGGCAGATAGTTGCCCCAGGATCCCTCCCCAGCCCAAAAGACTGGCATCCGTGGTGATGATCACCCACTGAAGAGGCAGGAACGTCTTCCCCTGAGTTAGGGCCGAGTCACGACGCCACCAGGTCAGAGACGCCCTGGTCTGGGAGCTCAGACGGATCAGAAGGTCCAACGACCGAGGGGACCTGTCCCACCGAGCTAGAATCGCTCGCTGAAGGAGACGAGTGTGACTCATGGTGAAAGGTATCGCCTCGAACGACGAGACCATGAGTCCCAGCACCCGCATAGAGAACCGTAATGAAGACTGACGGTGCCATAAAAGGGTGCGCACTGCTGACTGCAGACACAGCAACTTGGCCAGAGGGAGGAAAACCTTCGCCTGCTCTGTGTCCAGAATTAGACCCAGATACTCCAGGCGACGGGATGGAGACACCGGTGACTCCTGTAGGTTCAGTAAACAGCCGAAGTCCAGCAGTGAGGTCATTGTGATACCCACATTCTCCTCCAGAGCCGAGGCGGACTCCGCCCGCAGGAGCAGATCGTCCAGGTATGCCCCTACCGCAATGCCTCTCTGTCGCAGCAACGCCAACACGGGGCTAGCAATTTTGTGAAGACTCGAGGTGCTGAGGCCGGTTCAGGGCCTTCAGGTCCAGTACGGGCCGGACCCCCCCTTTTTTGGGAACCACGAAAAGATTCAAGTAGAATCCTCGAAACCTCTCTTCTGGGGGCACTGGTACGATCACCCCCAGGTCTGAGAGCGCTTGTACAGCCCCAAGGAGGGCCTCCCGGCGTTCCTGCGGGAGCCCTAAATTTGATGGGAAGAACCTGTCTGGGGGTATCCTGTACCCGATGGACACCACTTCCCGGACCCGGCGGTCGGAAATGTGAGCCAGCCACCGGTCTGCGAACCCCAGAAGGCGTCCCCCCACCCGAAACCCGGGTGGGGGCAGCCCATCAGGCTGAGGACGACTTGTCCTCCGCCTTTTGCGCTGCCACTGCCGTCTTCTGGCCCCTGCAGCGACCTTACCAGACCTGGTCCCTTTACCTGTTGCGCCCTGGGCGCGAAAAAATAGAAGGAGGGGGCCCCTGTGTACGGCGAGACTCACGCCTGCGGGGCTCTGGAAGGAAGGTACTCTTACCTCCCGTGAAGTCCTTAATAATCTCATCCAAACGTGGGCCAAATTAGACGTCCACCTTGAAAAGGGAGGTCAGCCAGACCTTTTTTGGAAGCGTGGTCACCGGACCAAGAACGCAACCAAAGTATCAGTCTAAGTATGACGGCAAATATTGTTATTCTGGACATCGACAGTAAATCAACGGCTGCATCACAAAGGTACTTGAACCCTTGGAGTAAAAACTCAGCCTTCTGCGGTGCATCCATCAGGCGACCGTCTTCCAGGTCCTTCAGGAGCTCTTCCATACACTCAGATAAGACCAAGGCTGGTCGCACAGCGGAACCTGCCACCAGGAACAGCGACTTTAAATGCGCCTCTGTTTTTCTATCAGTGGGATCCTTAAAAGGAGTCCCTTCCAGAGGAATGGTCGTCGCCTTACTAAGGCGTGCCATCGGTGGGTCCACCACAGGCAATTCCCATTTTTTTAAAAAGCTTTCCTCAAAGGGATAGCGAGCAGCGAACTGTTTTGACAACGAAGAAGAGCGCTGTGGACGCTGCCATTCACGATAAAGAAAATGATCAAAAGTGTCATTGTAGGGATAAGCCTTGGGGGCCCTAGAGGACCCACACATACGCAGCAGACCGCGATTCGCCATCCTGATCCAGCTGCAGCTTAGTGCGAATGCCAGCGATAATGGTAGCCCCCAACGCTTTTTCGCGCGCAGCCGCCGCCCCCTGATCCCCCTCGCCGTCCGATGGACCCAGTTCCCCATCAGATAAGTCCGCTAGGGTCCCTGAAACCCCTTCCGGCTCAGCATCCTCCCCTGATGAATAATGAGGAGGAGGGGGACGCTTCTTGGGGACCTGTTGGGCGACCTCCGCCCGGGGGATAAATTCGCTAAAGACCGCCCGCAGCTGGTCCAAAAATGCTCTTTGCGCAGATTGTGCTTCCTCAGCAGGTTCAGCAGTGTAATCTGCCATTGCTTTCCCCCAGAAAAGGCTCTTAGTGACACACAGGGAGACTAAGGAGAATGAGGCACCCCCACACTGCCGCACACCAACACCCCACAGTGCACCAGGGAACCCAGGACGACTGCACCCACCACCACCAGCACCCACAGGGAGCCCAGCTATACTTGCTGTTCCGCTGCCTGTTTTTGGATGGATCGTCAGAGGAGCTGTGCCGCCAGATCACCACCGTTCCACAGAGAAGGGAGATGCTGCAGACACGTGTATTTGCAGAGCATGCAGTCAAAATGGCCGCCGTTAAACACTAGAGGCCAAAACACACCTTCAGGGAACGTGCAGTACCGCAAATGGCCGCTCTGAGCGCTAGAGGGAAAGCCCCATAGGCCCAAAATGTCTGCGGCTACGGCAAAATGGCGGCGGTCCACTGCAAAATGCCAGCCGATCGCCGCATGGCGGCGAAAAATCGATACGAACGCCCAGACGATCGCTGCGGTGCAGGGGGAGGACAGGGGGGTGCGGGGGGTGAACGGGAGCCCCACGCGTCCCACCAGCGGCTACCCAGCAAGAAAAAAAAAAATTTTTTTTGTTTTGCGGCCGTCGGTCCCCCTTTCTGCCCCTAAAAAGGGGGGGGGAATGCAGGAACGCTCACTAACCACTCCGACGAACACCGCGGGTAGCCACCCAGTCGCAGACCTTCCACCCCTCCTAGGCGGTATGCTGCGGGCCAGAATAGCGCCCTTCCCGAATCGCATCCGGGAGTGGGCGCAAGGGGGGTCACCCCCGGCCGCCCGCACGGAATGGGCACGATGCGGCGGGTCCCCATACGTCGGGACTGGCTCGCATCGGTTGGCCAGGTCGAGGAGAGTACAGAGCCCAAGGACTCTCTATGCCCCAACCGGCTTCTTGATAGCAGATCAATTGCTTGATAGAAGACAAATAAGTAAAAGAAAATTAAATAAAAAATGGTCACAAACAGGACCGCAATTCCCCTGAAGGGAAGCCAGGTCAACTCCTTGCAAACTAGGCATTGAAACTGAAGAGCTATGCTATGAGGGGGTTTATGTAGGAAGAGAGGACGGCCCCCCATGGGAGGGGCCAGCTGTCTCTTCCCTGCCTAGTTAACTCCTAGTGGGATGAGCATAAACCCCAAACGTCATGATGAGCTGCGTCTGTCAGTGAACGATAGGAGAAAAATGCTTCTTCACTGTGGGTGCCAATACGATGGCAGGTCAACCCCCACCCCTTGACATGCCCAATAGAAAGGAGGTTCATGCCGCACTCTTAAAAAAAACTCACAGGATTTATTGAAGACAAAAGTCAAATCCACTTGTATGATCCCCTATAACACAGAAACTCAGCTGGGTGGATGTGTCATCTTCAATAACCCTATATATTAATTCTATATATATTTCTAATAAAATATGTAACAATGATTTGCTTATGATTTTTCTCTAAACTGAACCTTAAACTGGGGATGTTAAGTGTGTGCACTATAGGGATGTAAATGTACAGCAGTCACAATATTGCTAGTTTCAGTGGGTAAAGATCCGTGAACTTCCGAGAAGAGTGAGGCTGAAGAAAGATTTTCTGGAAATGATGGTTATGGAATATGTTATATGTACAACAGGATTACTTGTAGGAGAAATCCCAGTTGAGGGAAGCCACATCAAGACTGCTTCTTTTGGCAATCATTTTCACATTTACGATCAACAAAGAACTTTTTCTTTCCTAAGAACAACTCATCTGACTGTCTTATTAGCCTTTACAAAGCATGTGCTACTCAATGTATCTTCATACCGCACATTAACAAAATACCACATTAATAGCTTGGTAGGAATTTAACAGGCATAAACACTATGCAAAACGAACAGACATTACGTTGATCATTTTTTTAAAATCTCTCTATGAATTCATATGAACGAAAAAACTTCCTGCAAGCTCAATGTAAAAGCTTCAAAGGAATTCCAACGCAACTAGAATCCTTACTACCAAAGTTGCTGTGCTCTTGGTTAGCCAGAGCATAGTGGGGCTTGGTGGGAGCCAAAAATAACACCTGAAAATATTCTTCATACTTTAGTTTTAAACAATTGTTTAGTGTCATGTTAAATAGGGAAAGAAAATTAGCGTGGTTGCTCTTCCACATTACACTATAAACAAATGTTGTAAAAAGGTTCAAGTGCAATTGTGGGCAAAAAAAAAAAAAAATATGATGCAGTCATTGTAAAGGCCTGGTGCCCAACATGTGGTCCTGTCACCTGTTGGGCACCAGGCATCAATCCTCTTCGTGCTTGTGGCAGAAGAGTACAGTACAGTGCTTCCCAGGGTCCAGTGTGCTTTAATCAATTAGCAGTAGGAACTCCATTTAGCCAACAGGGTTGCAGCTGACTCCGCCTCCGTTTCCATCATTATAAAGTAAGCTACTGCTGTAGAAGAGAGGTGCAATATGTTTCAGGTAGACTGGTGCAACATGTAAATGAAAGTCTGAGTTCACTGAAGAATGGAGAGGTACACTTCAATTTGTAACCGATAGGAGGGGGGAACTAGAAGGATTTCTGACTAATGGAAGGCACACTGATTCTGAGCAGAGGTAGCTGTAACTAATTGGAGGGAGCTACTGTGAGTTATGGTGGCAGAGGAGAGTTGCTTCAGGAGGCGGTTGTGACAGAGGTTGACTGATGTCTAGGTGGGGGCCAAGTGACCTATAGAGGAGCACTGTAAATGGAGACACACACTATGACTGACGAAAACATCCTCCTACATTAATCCAGAGGCTTCAAAAAATACATTGGACGTTTTGTATGACATTTATGTTTACTTCGTAAACATCAAACACCTGCATAAGCAAGTGCAATGTCAACGTCATGCTAATTCTTTCTGCACAAACCAGACTCTCACATCTTAAATTGGAGCTTCACTCTCTCAATCAATATTGACCATTTTTAATCCTTAGAGTGTTATTATTTAGTAAATAGATATAGCAAAAAGAAAGTATTTCATATTTAAGGATTCTAATTTTTTACACATTTCTTCAGTTACTTCCTGCTTTCCGGGCCTAGGCAAATGATGTAATAAATCCCATGAGTCTTTAGGGGAGGAGAGGTTTTCTCAGCTAAGCACACCTTCTTGCATGCATGAGCTAAAGGCAGATGGATTCCCGGAAGTTAAAGGTACATGAATGATTCACCCTCATCTTGCCTTGTACATTAAAAACAAACTAAATGGCATTTTTGGCTTGTGGTGTTCAAATGTAGTGTAGTTCTGCTTTAATGTGTATGTTACCCAACATTTCATATTCCTGATATGTGCCTGTTGTGCCATGTACTTAAACAGTGTTAAAAACGATCCTCTTCTCTTTGCATTGCTTCCTTTGTGTAAAATTCCTGGTGATCCCCTTGCTTTCCCTACTGACCACGCTAGACATGAGAGCACATCCATCCTGGCATGGTCATATTTCTGGCTGTGCTGGGAGCACAGCCTGCCTATCCTCCAATGGCCAAGACTTGTGCTGACTAGGAATGAGCTTGGGCATGTTCGGAACCAAACGTGCCCATGCCCACCAGGAAGTGAACCCTGCACTGCGCCAATCACAGGCAGTGAGACACTTCGGGGAATGTCTCACTGCCATGTCTCACTGCCTGTGATTAGCACCGCACATGTTCACTTCCGGGCGGGCACGGGCACGTTCGGTTCTGAACACGCCCGAGCCCATCCTTAGTGCTGACATGCCCCCCTGTGCAGCTCTTCATTGGGAAGATCAGTGTATTGCTGTTTCTCTGCCTCTTACTGACATGCTCCCCCTGCAGTCTCCATGGCTGCCTCAGAGCCTTTTATACACAAATGTTTTGCCATGCAGTTCTATTTTAAATTGAATGGGTTGTTTTAACAGGTAAGGGTTCACATATACTTAATGTCACATTAACGTTTTACACAAATGGATATTTTTTTTTCTGGGTGTGTCAGGATGAAATATACCAATAGAAAATTTACAGAAACAAAGCCATTTTTCCCCCTGCATTCCTCTAATAGTTTTAATACATGTTGTTTCTGCTAGCAGATCAATTCTTTAACTTTCTTTAACCAGCCAAATTGCCCAAAAGTGGCAGTTACAAACCACATTCCCTGAAAGGGGTGGATACAACAGCAGCTTTTACTCACATGGCTCAAGTTTTTCTTCCACTCAGGCCCTGTTCATGCTATGTGTAACGGGAACAAGTATTTCCACTCCTGATTTTGAAAGAAGAATTCTCTGAGTTGTGCATAGGGCAGTCCATTCACTTGAATGGGCTGCCCTATGTGCGTGTGTCGCCAAACAGAAGCTCCTGTTCCATTATGGGTGGCATGCTTCAAGAGTTTTTTTTTTTAAAGGCACGTTTGCTGGGCAATTCTGTCACACGACACTCACGGCCAAATGCACATCACATGTTTTGCAGTGATTGCCATGCAATTTGAAGTCGCAGGCAGAATCGTGGCAATTATGCCCACAATTCCAAATCACAAAGTGTGAATGCTTTAAAGAAAAAAAAAAATTATGGTAACTGCTGAAAAAGACTGTCTTTTTATTATTACCCAAGCCTATATAAACTGTATGTCTTAGACGTAAAGTGTTACCAAACCCACAACAGTAAAATCAGTCTGTATATGCACTAAAGCATGCTTGTTATACTCATTGTGGAACCTAAGAGGTTAATCCTCTGCATTGGCTGTTTAATCCTGCCTTCTCTGATCCTCGCCTTCTTCCACAGTTCCCACTCCAGCCCTGAACAGAGATTTGGGGGCACTCTGCACATGCTCATTTTGGTGTGGATTGCTAAAGAGATTTTTTTTCTTCTTTGGGGGGGGGGGGG
>BLSH010306300.1:70268-80569 GCA_018402905.1 Glandirana rugosa
AAAAAAAAAAAAAAAAAAAAAAAAAACACATTTTCCTTTTCTTTCTTCATTTTCCAAAACAAATGATGGCTGCAAAATACTCCCCATACCTCGTAATACTTTGGGGTGTCTACTTTCCAAAATGGGGTAATTTGGGGGGCTTTTGTGCTATCTTGACATTTCAGGGCCTCCGAAACCGTGATCGGTAGTGAGGAGTAAAATCACCATTTTACACCCTTAGAAAGCCTGAAGACGGTGATTGGTTTTTGGGGTTCTGTACACAGCTAGGCTCCCAAAAAGGCTCACACATGTGTTATCTTTGTACTCAGGAGAAGCAGCAGAATGCATTTTGGGGTGTAATTCCACATATACCCATGGCATGTTCGATCATTATATCATTTAGTGACAACTTTGTGTAAAAAAACAAAACAAAAATTGTCATTTTCCCAAAACTTGTGGCAAAATATAAAATATTCCATGGACTCAACATGCCTCTCAGCAAATAGCTTGAGGTGTCTACTTTCCAAAATGGGGTCATTTGGGGGGCTTTTTGCAATCTGGGCAGTTCATGGCCTGTCTACGAAACGGTGATAGGTAGTGAGTAGTGAAATCAGCAATTTTCGCCCTTAGAAATCCTGAAGGTAGTGATCGGTTTTCGGGGTCCTGTACACGACTAGACTGCCAAAAAGTCTTACACATGTGGTATCTTCGTACTCAGGAGAAGCAGCAGAATGTATTTTGGGGTGTAATTCCACATATACCCATGGCATGTGTGAGCAATATATCATTTCAATGACAACTTTGTGTAATTTTTTTTTGTCATTTTTCAATCACTTGTGACAAAAAAAATAAAATGCCTCAGCAAATAGCTTGGGATGTCTACTTTCCAAAATGGGGTCTTTTTTTTGGGGGGGGGGGATTGAACTGTCCTGGCATTTGATGCTCAACATCACCCACTCTTCTAACCACTTAAACCACCAAGTCTTTTCTGATACTTTTTGTTCACATGAAATAACTTTTGGCTAGAAAATTACTTTGAACCCCCAAACATTTTTTTAAAGCAGATGTCCTACAGATTAAAATGGTGGATGTTGTATTTTTTTTTGCACAAAGTATTTGTGCAGCGATTTTTCAAACCCAATTTTTGGGGAAAGACACTTTTTTGAATTTTAATGCACAAAAACACACTATATTGCCCAAATGTTTGGTGAAATATTAAATAATATCTCATGCAGAGTACATAGACATCAAACATGATGTGCTTTAAAAAATATGCACACGTGTGCACAGGTGACAAACTATATACATTTTTATAAGCCAATACAGGTTACCTTACCACTTTAGATTTAGAGGAGGTCTACTGCTAGAATTACTTCCCATGATCTGACGTTTGCGGTGATACCTCACATGGATGGTGCAATTGCGGTTTACATACGACACGAGACTGACGCTTGCATTCACCTTTGCGCGTGTGCAAGGGGTGGGGGGCAGGGGTGCATTTTTTTTTAATTATTCATTTCGATTTTTATTTTGTTTTTACACCCTTTCATTTTTTATCGTTATCAGATTTTTTTTTTTTTTAATCTGGGGTCCATCAGACTCTAGATCTCTCTTCAGCCCTTAAAGCATCTGACCACACCAAGATCGTTGTGATAAGATGCTTTCCCAATGGCGCGGTTTATATCCGGCGAAACCGAAGTCATGTAGCTTCCGGTTTCTTAGGCCATAGAGATGATTGGAGCCATTCTAGTTTTCAGTCAGCTCTATGGTCAGCTGGCGGAACCACCGGCTGCATTGTGTTGCCCGGTGGGACAGGAGAACCTGAGAAAACCACTCAAAGACCAGCAACATACTAGTACGTCACTGGTCCTTGTTGGGCATATGATGTAATGTTTTTTTTCCCTGCAGCCTGGGTTAAATGAAAAAAAAAAAAAGAATCAATCGGTGGGTATGCCCACCATTAGAAAACTGCTGTGCATCCACCCACTTCTAGTGATGGGCATAGCCCCGTTCTAAAAATATATACCAGAGCATAGGGGCAATCCGCCCCAATTTTCACCCACTGGCCCTATGCTCGGGTATATATGCGCGTTTACTGTGGTGGTGAAATCACCTACAGCGCTGGAGTAGCTGATTTACCTATGGTGGGAGCAAATGCTGTTGCTGCCACCATAAATAAATCAGTGCTGCAGTTAAATGTCGTACCTGAAAGCAAAAAACTATAAAACACTGTGCACAGGAACAAAAAAAAAAAAAAATGACATGCATACCTGCAAAGAAAACAGAGAGAAATCAGAGAAGAAGAAACTGACAACTGTTTTTGGCTTTTTTATTTTATAT
Organism: Glandirana rugosa; assembly: GCA_018402905.1. Classification (NCBI taxonomy): domain Eukaryota; kingdom Metazoa; phylum Chordata; class Amphibia; order Anura; family Ranidae; genus Glandirana; species Glandirana rugosa. The sequence goes on from BLSH010306300.1 coordinate 72,588, forward strand.
TTTTATTGGTTTTTATAACTTTTTTTTTTTTAAAGACCAAATGTTTTAAACACCAACAGTAAAGGCTTGGGTCTCTCAAAATGCAGTGACATCTTTGGAGACCCTATGAAAGTGTGCCCTATTCCTGTGTAGTGCTGTACCCTACGCTAATACTCAACTAGTGTATGGTAGCGCTGGAAACAGTCACCGATACAAAGACCAGGCTGGTCATGACAGGAGGGACAATAAAAGCTGGTGTCACGCCTGTATCCACGTTGTCTGCAGACACATTTTTTGTGTAGTAATTGTCCACCTTTCCGGATAAGGGTGATACCAAGTTCCAAACAAACTTGCCAGCCCTCCCTATGTAGTCCGGACATCCGTGGGTCTCCACGTGATTACCGTTTCCCTCATAAACCAAAAAACTATATGTATAGCCTGTGGCCCTGTCACAGAGCTTATACATCTTGACCCCGTTTCTGGCAGGCTTGCTGGGGAGGTACTGTTAGAAAGCAAGATGGCCAGAAAATTTAATCAAGGACTAGTCTATGCAGACAACTTAATCGGGAATATACAAGGCTGCAAATTTTTGGTTGAAGTGGTTTACGAGGGGCCCAATTTTGTGGGGCCAATCATATTCAGGGTAACCCCGTGGATGACGGAGTTCATGGTCTTTGAAGTGCAAGAAACGCAGGTTCTGCTCGTATCGTGTCCAGGCCATGGTAGCAGACATAACGGGCATATGGTGAAATGGGTCAGTTCAGCAATATGACCGTAACTCAGATTTTTTTTTTTTTTTTAACTATGCCCATGAGGAGGGAAAGGCACAGAAAGGACTTAAATTCTGAAACTGTAATAGGTTTCCAGTCTCTGGCAAGTGACAAATGGGAATGTATTGACCAGCATACAAATTGCTTTGGTCCATAAAAGATCTATAGATATCTTCAGTGAAAAACAGCGAATAAAAAACAAGGGCCGTAAAATCAAATGAATTCTGGGTTACCCAGTGAATGGGGGAAGTACAGGCGCTGCAAAAATGGTGGGCTGCCAATCAGGGCTTGCAAGCGCATCAGGAAGGGCACTATGGGCCTGTCTCTGTGGCTGCGGTACATGACTTGTGGTAGCCAAACCAGCTTGAACTGCATTTATGGGACTTGCAATGTCACCAAGTGTTACTGCAGTGCTGGTTGTACGACCAGGATGTACTAGGCCGCTGGTACTTGCCAGTTCACCAGAAGGATGAGCGGCTTTAGTACTGGCTCTCTGCTCCATACAAGAGCCCTGCAGTTCTTGCACCCCAACAGCAGAATGGGATCGGGTACGCCTGACCTTAGCAGGGACCACAACTCCGTCCTCAGAGCTATCTGCCAGGGTGCCGCTGCGGTCTACAGGTTCGTATGCTAAGCCTGAATTAAACAGTGAGGCTTCCCCATCGCTCTAATTTGTAATTCTCAGCATCGCGTCGGCCTCTTCACTAGTGTACCTCGGATTTGACATTTTGGGCTCTAAATTTATAGGTACACTAGTGTGACTCACAGGCAAAAAAGCACACCTGGTTGTCAGAGCCTGCTTCAATTGCTACCAAAATCACTGTCAGCATTCGCAGGGATCAGTCATGAACTCTGCGAACACTGCAGTTACGTATATTGTGTTTTGTAAGTGTCAGTGATCAATTTGATACTGCACTTGGGTGGGCTGGGCAGAGGGGCTAACGCAGGTGCTAGCAGGTATCTGGGCTGATCCCGCCACATTTTTTTAGAACACCAATCTACTGGAGATGCGAATATAGATCTGATCAGATGACAGATATTGATCTGATCAGATACTATACTACTAACTGACCTATCTAGTGTGTGTCAGAGTACCATACTAATCTGACCCTGCCGGGGATTGACACTGACCCTAACTTAGACTAAATCCTAACATTGAGGTCACCGCCTGGCAATGAGGGGGTTAAAACACACACACACACGTACATTATATATATATATATATATATATATATATATATATATATATATATATATATATATATATACACATATACATACACACACACACCTACACGGCAGGTACCCCAATTAAAAAAAAAAACGACCTAAGTAGCGTCACCCGTGACTTCTACGGTGGTTACAGGTGACGGGGCAATCAAGGGTTTTTTTTTTAATGTATGGAAGCCCCTGGTGGCTAACATTTAAAATCTTTTCCGTATACTTCAAAACCACATTACCACTCTACAAATGGAGAACCAACCACACCTCTACTTGGACATATATCATCTATTTAGATGACAATACTCAAATAATATGCCCATTTAAAGCTCTACCCATTAAGATTGACCTTAAAAGCTACAGAGTGGCCTTCCCCCTTTGTCTCACAATAAGACAGACTTGCAAGAAGTGCTACTATGTGTTTTTGAAGATCATGGAGGTTTAAGCTAGCTCATACATGCTTAACCACTTAAGGACAGAGCCTCTTTCTGAGATTCGATGTTTACAAGTTAAATTTTTTTTTTTTTTAGCTAGAAAATTACTTAGAAAAGAATATAATGTTTGTATGGGGGTTCTAACACCCTAGAGAATAAAATGGCGGTCGTTGCAATACTTTGTCACACTGTATTTGTGCAGCGGTCTTAAAAGCGCAATTTTTTAGGAAAAAAAAATCACTTTTGAATTAAAAAAGACAACAGTAAAGTTAGCCCAATTTTTTCTATATTGTGAAAGATAATGTTATGTCGAGTAAATTGATACCCTACATGTCATGCTTCAAAATTGCGCCCACTCACGGAATGGCGACAAACTTTGGCACTTAAAAATCTCCATCGGCAAAGTTTAAAAAGAAGGTCTAGTGCTAGAATTATTGTTCTCGCTCTAAGGATCACGGCGATACCTCAATGTGTGGTTTGAACACCACGATCCTTATGTATGCATTCGCTTCTGTGTGCAAGCTCGGCGGGACGGGGCAAATTAAATTTTTTTTTATTATTTATTTTACTTTGTTTTTTATTTTCACACTGTCCTTTTAAAAAAAATTGGGCCACTTTTATTCCTATTACAAGGAATATAAAGATTCCTTGCAATAGAAAAAAAGCATGATGGGTCCTCCTAAATCTGAGGTCTTTTTGACCCCAGATCTTATATCACACATTTACACTAAAATGCAATTAAAAAAAAAAAGTCACTTGAAAAAAAAAAAAATTGTCCGCTTTAAGAGTATATAGCGGAAGTGTCATTTGACATCACTTCCGCCCTTGAATGCCATGGAGCAGAGCGGGAATTATCTTGCCCTCACTTGGCCTTCAGGCAGTGAGGGGAGCGGACCCGATAGTCTCCGCTGCTACCAACGGATCCGGTAAGCGGTGGAGATGACTGGAAAGTGGCGGGAGGGGCCGTTGGTCGAGGAGCTGTACGCATGGGCCAAAAGTCGGTAACTGCCAAACCGACCGTTTGTCGAATTTTCAGCCCATGTGTACCTAGCTTAGCAATATCTTAGCAACAAGCCTGCCTTTGCATTAAAGTGATAAATGCAGGGGAGTCTTCCAGCCCTCTTTCACTCTTTTGTTCTCCCATTTTTTCTTGCTTTATTCTGATCTCATTTTTGTTGTACACAACCTACCACTCTAGTATGAAGTGGAGTTGTAATGGTTGCATATCATAAGATGGCTAAACTTAGTGGGGTATTTAGCTAAATTCTGTAACTGAAGTTCATTGTAATGTAAATACAATGGCTCTGATTTAATGCACTGGAAAACTTTATTATGATATCTCTATGCTTTACATTTTTGCTACAACTTTCATGCCTAACATTCAACTTAAATGCTGTGCTATTCTTGTATATTTTTAAGAAGCAAAAAAAAACCCAAAAAAAAAAAAATCACCTTAACCACTTCTCGCCCAGCCTATAGACAAATGATGGCCGGGCGGTGGTTCAGTTATCCTGACAGAACATCTATTGATGTCTTTCAGGATAACCTGTGCATCGTGGCAATCGGTGGTGCGGTGTTCAGTCTGACCCACCGCATTACCGATCTCAGTAAAGTGCTTCTATCGGAAGCTCTTTACCACGTGATCAGCCGTGACCAATCATGGCTGTTCACAGTATAAACAGGAAGAGCCATCTATTGGCTTTTCCTCTACTCACGTCTGCAGATGTGAATAGAGGAGAGCCGATCGGGGTGGTTCTCCTGATGGGGGGGGGAGTCTGCGCTGATTGTGTAAGCGCAGCCCCCTAGGATCGTCCCCCAGGAGCAGCAGGGAGAGCCCACCCAGGACCTCCAGGGAGAGCCCAGCCAGGACCACCAGGGAGAGCCCACCCAGGACCACCAGGTAAGGAGCACAATGCCCAACATGGATGGCACTCAGTGCCAATTTCAGATGCCACCCAGGACCACCAAGGAATGACAACTTTGCAGGTCAACCTGCCATTGCTGCCCACCAATGCCACCTATCAGTGCCCAGTGCCACCTATGAGTGCCCGTCAGTGCTGCTTATCAGTGCTGCATATAAGTGCCTCATCAGTGCCCATTAGTGATGGAGAAAAGTACTTATTTACAGAGTTTTGTGACAGAAACAGAAAACTTTATTTTTCAAAATTTTAAGTCTATTTGTAGCGCAAAAAATAAAAACCGCAGAGGTGATCAAATACCACCAAAAGAAAGCTCTATTTGTGGGAAAAAATTATAAATATTTTGTTTGGGTACAGCGTCGCATGACTGCGCAATTGTCATTCAAAATGCAACAGCACTGAAAGCTGAAAATTGGTCTGGGCAGGAAGGGGGGTAAGTGCCTGGTATTGAAGTGGTTAAACAATATAACCAAGTTGTTAAACAGTCCTAATTGGCTTTCACGAAATTTGAGCTAGACCACAGTGACATGCTTCAGTGAATCCTCTTAATAGTAGAGACAATAATCAATTTCACAAGAGCAGAACATTTCCAAACATGAATTGAAATGTATTTTTCAATCCTTTCATAGACTAAATAATAGGCATACCTCTCTCTACATGGCATAATACAGAAATTATCCAAATTGAAAAAGTCATTAAATCTTAAGAAATATAATCACAACCCACTCTGCTTAATCACCAACAGTGTGGGCTGTGTTTTATAACAGAAGTGCATACGGACATGCTTGCTACATTTTGGGAATCTATTTCTAGCCATAGTAACTTGTTTATTATACTGAACTGGTTTCCTTTGAACAGTTTCAGTGAGCAGTCCATTGGAAATATTTTTATATTAGCAAAGAATACGTCTAGAATTTACATATGTATAAATGTATTTATTCTTTTTACACGATAAGGTGGATGGATTCTATCAACGCTTTTTAGGGCTTATTCACACAAGCTGCTGGGCACAACTGCCCAATGCAGTCCAAAAGAATAGACAAGGTAATTTGCCTTTCTCCATATCACACCAAATTCTGCATTGATGTGTGCTGCAAAAAAGTAGGACATGCTGCATTTTTGTACAGCGAGTTTCAACAAATGCTGCATTGTGCAGTGCATACACCATTGGGCAAGCATTATATGCACCTTAATGCATGACTGCGGCTATGAATGGCCCCTTATGGACATTCTTGTGTAAGATTAACTATGGTGTAACTAGAAGGGGAGAAGGTCATAGCCGCATAGGCACAATGTGGCTATAGGACACAAAACTTAATCCTCTAGCCGTCGGTTCTGTTAACATTATTATTAAGTATAAGGTAAAGGGTTTACATCACTAGAACAGTGGTTTTAAGCATTTGTCCAAGTTTTCACCCTTTTTAAAGCAGCAGGTAAAAAGCAGTGAAAGAGCAAAGCAATTAGTAATTCCTAAAATAGGAAAATTACTAAAAGCCTTCTGCCTTGCCATGTGTCCTTGACACACTTCTAATGAAACATTTTAACAGGCAACATAGAACATGATTGGACAAACACAGCACAAGAAAAATGTCATTACTCTTGTCAGAAAATCTGTATGGTTCCAAATTGTCTCTGTGTGGACTTTCCCCTTCTCCTATAGTTCTACTGTACAGGGGATCGGCAAATGCCAAGTAGAACTCAATTATTTAAACCATTTTCATTTAAAATGCATATGTTTATTTTATTGAATAAACTTTTTTTTATATATCTGCCATGCACTTTGCTTTACTATATTTTGTGTAACAGCTAAATGGCATGTGTTCTAGGGGCAGGAAAACTGCAGATGGTTGAATCATGAGAAATGCTAAGAAATGACAGGATACTAGTGAATACAGCGTTTAACGCATCAATACTTTTTATGTTCATATCCAAGATGTATTTTCTATCATCTGCAGAAAAGCACAGGTAAAACGGCAAAACAATTTGGCTAAAAGAATATCTATTTTCTTAGAACTTAATTTATTACACAGATGGACTATTTGCTTAGTATGAAACTAGATGTTTTTCCTATAGATAACAGATTGCCATAATGATTTCAACTACATCTAACAGTACTAACTAAATCTAAGAGTATATTTACTTGGGTAACACATCTGGTGAGTAAAGCATTTTAAAATGTAAGGAGCTTTCATAGTTTTCATCAACCAAGCATACTAAAAAAGATCCAAAAACCAGCAACACAGTAGAATTGTATATTTCAATAAAGTTAATATGCATTACTTGCTGTGGAAGAATTTTCTTTGCTGTCTTCTCTAATTAAAGTGAATCTATGGCCAAGCTATAGACCTTAACCATTACAGCCCAAGGACATCATATGACTGAGTGGTGATATTGGAATGGTGGCTGCTGCTACAGGCACCATTCAGATATGTTTTTTTTCTACCGGCGTTTCTGTGTAAGATAAAAGTGGTCTCTGTGGCGGATTCACAGCGAGATCACTTATCAGTGGCAGGAGAGGTGCCCACCCCCTCCCGCCACTTTTCTGTCATCTGCATCTCTTACTGGACCCGCCGATAGTGGCGGAGATGATCGTGTCTGTTCCCCCAGTGTTTGTGAGCCAAGTGAGCGGAAGATGCTGCCCTCTCGACTCAGAAACATTGCAGGGCGGAAGCAGCGTCACAAGTCACTTCCGCCCAATGCTCTTAAAGGGGACATTTTTTTTTAAACTATTTTTTCCAATTTTTTTTTTGCATTTAACTGTAAATATAAAATCTGAGGTCTTTTTGACCCCAGATCTCATATTTAAGAGGTCCTGGCATGCTTTTTTCTATTACAAGGAATGTTTAAATTTCTTGCAATAGGAATAAAAGTGATTTTTTTTTTTTTTAAAGAACAGTGTAAAAATAAAAAATAAAATAAGAAAAAAAAAATTGAAAGTGCCCCGTCCCGGCGAGCTCGCGTGCAGAAGCGAACGCATACGCAAGTCCTGCCCGCATATGGAAACTGTGTTCAAACCACACGTGAGTTATCGCCGCGATCGTTCGAGCGAGAGCAATAATTCTAGCACTAGATCTCCTCTAACTCAAAAATCTTCATCAATATTTTTTAACTCAAAAAAGTTAATTTTTTCCAACAAAATTGTGCTTGTACGACCGCTGCGCAACTATAGTGCAACAAAGTATTGCAACATCCGTCATTTCATTCGCTAAGGTGTTAGAAAAAAAGAATATATAACGTTTGGGGGTTTTAAGTAATTTTATAGCAAAAAAAATTGATTTTAACTTGTAAACACTAAGTCCAAAAAATAGGCCCGTATTGATGTGGTTAAACTACATCTCGTTTATGTACGTATTCTTACAGGGAAAAGCTGCCTCTTTGCCTCTACCACCTACACACTATAGCACAACAGTTATGCCTGCTGTGCCTAATGGTAAATCCAGCCCTGTATGGGGAATTTTACCAAAATATGGAAACCCTTTGCCTTGAATGGCCTAAAAATCTTAAAATAGCTTTATTTTGTTACTAGCTTATAAAATCTGCAATGCTAATGCATGCTTAAAAGAAAATCTAATATACAGTAAAGTATCATTGTGTGTGTGTGTGTGTGTGTGTGTGTGTGTGTGTGTGTGTGTGTGTGTGTGTGTGTGTGTGTGTGTGTG
>BLSH010306300.1:91112-104238 GCA_018402905.1 Glandirana rugosa
ACAGAACCTCCACACAAACCCCAGCAATAGTACAAGTTTATGACGGGACACCAGGTCAGAGGTTTCCCTCCCCCTAGTACGAGACGAAGTCATACAGTGTTACGTACAACCGTAAGTACCAAAGGAGTTATTTGACATCGAGGGGTCACGGCCGTCGTGAGTACGTCGGGGTCTGGTACTGTGAGGGTGGTGGTACGAACTGACATCCGTTCTGCGTGAACAGAAACATGAGGATGAGGAGTACAAAGACAAGTGCGTCTTGCCTACAGTCAAGCATGGTGGTGGGAGTGTCATGGTCTGGGGCTGCATGAGTGCTGCCGGCACTGGGGAGCTACAGTTTATTGAGGAAACCATGAATGCCAACATGCATTGTGACATACTGAAGCAGAGCATGATCCCCCTCCCTTTGGAGACTGGACCACAGGGCAGTATTTGAACATGATAACGACCCCAAACACACCTCCAAGACAACCTCTGCCTTGCTAAATAAGCTGAGGGTAAAGGTAATGGACTGGCCAAGCATGTATCCAGACCTAAACCCTATTGAGCATCTGTGGGGCATCCTCAAACTGAAGGTGGAGGAGCGCAAGGTCTCCAATATCCACCAGCTCCGTAATGTCATTATGGAGGAGTGGAAGAGAACTCCAATGGCAACCTGTGAAGCTCTGGTGAACTCCATGCCCAAGAGGTTTAAGGCAGTGCTGGAAAATAATGGTGTCCACACAAAATATTGACACTTTGGGCCCAATTTTAACATTTTCACTTAGTGGTGTACTCACTTTTGTTGCCAGCAGTTTAGACATTAATGGCTGTGTGTTGAGTTATTTTGAGGGGACAGCAAATTTACACTGTTATACAAGCTGTAACTCACTACTTTACATTGTAGCAAAGTGTCATTTCTTCAGTGTTGTCACATAAGATATAGTAAAACATTTACAAAAATGTGAGGGATTTACTCACTTTTGTGAGATACTGTATATGCACCCTGTTCCAAATTATTATGCCAATGATATTTTTCTCATTTACCTAAATAAGTGATGTAAACAGTCAGCATAATTCTCATGTTATCAACTATTAAGAGTACAATTCAAATTGATTCGAACAAGCCTCCTAATAACAGTATTTTGTTTCAAAATAAAAAACTTACAATGCACTGTTCCAAATTATTACGCACAGTAAGTTTCAAAACACTTTATAGGTTGTAAAGAACTGAAAATTGTCATTTGTTGTGTTTGCAGCATATTTACTGAAATCAAAAGCTATTTCAAACTTTGAACAACATTTTAACTTTTTAAACATTTTAACAGGTCACGTTACATTTTAACATAGGACCCCTTATTTGATAGCAGCTTCACAAGTCTTGCATCCATTGGACTTGTGAGTTTTTGGACAGTTTCTGCTTGAATTTGTTTGCAAGAGGTCAGAACAGCCTCTCAGAGCTGCTGTTTGGATGTAAACTGCCTCCCACCCTCGTAGATCTTTTGCTTGAGGATGCTAATGTTTTCATACCTTGTCCAAGGCATTGAACCATTGCACTCTTTTTGGCAGCAGAGAGATCCTTTTTCTTCCCCATGTTGCTTGAAAATGATGCTCTGCTTAATAATGTGGAACACCCTCCTTTAGTAGTTTTTCCTTTAATTGGGCTCACCTGGCAATCTAATTATCACAGGTGCCTGAGATTGTTTTCCGTGATCAAAAGAGCCCTGAGACACAATGCCATCCATGAGTTAAAGTGAAAAACTAAATATTTAATCTTTGTGACACTGAAATAGAATTTGCAGAATCATTTGGAACAGGGTGTGTATATATATATATATATTTATTTATTTTAATGGCAGACAATACAAAGGAAACTAATAAGCATCATTAACCACTTGACGGCAGCAGGTCGGCTCTCCTGCGAGACTCACCGCAGCTGTATGGCCATCGCGTGGCTATCATATTCGTTACAGAACCGATCAGTCTACAGATCCAAGGCCACGGATTTCTGGTCCGGGCCTGCTGATCAGTTCTGCCGAATGAAATGCCTCCTCTGCCTGTGAAATAGAAGCACAGGCAGAGTAAGTGATGTCATCTCCCCTCGTGGAGCCCTTTTCGCTTCCAGCAGTACACCAAGCACTACACTAAAACCAGTACACATAGGCACACAATTAACCCCTTGATCGCCTCCCCCCCAGTTAACCCTTTCACTCCCTATAACTGTGACTATCACTGTATTGGTGTCACTTGTGACATTAAACAGCGTTTAGGGTAGTTCGTGGTAGGCCCAGGTAGGTTTAGGGTACACCCCCCCCCCATGAACCCACTAATAAAGGTTTAACCCCTTGATCCCCCCCAGTTAACCCTTTCACCCCGTCACCAGTGTCACTAATATAGTGTACAGATCACCGTATTAGTGTCATGGGTGACGCTAGTTAGTCAGTTAGTGTCACCGTTAGTCTTTTATAGCATCAGGGTACCCCCATATATTACCTCAAAGGTTTTACCCCCTGATCACCCCCCAGTTAACCCTTTCACCCTGTGTCACAGTGTCCCTAGTATAGTGTACAGATATTTTTTTCTGATCACATTAGTGTCACGGGTGACCTCAGTTAGGTTTTAGCTTTGGGGTACCTGCCGTATATTACCCAATTTACCCAGGTTTAACCCCCTGATCATCTGGCGGGTGACATCAGTTAGGTTTTAGCACCAGTTAGGGTCAGCGTAAATCCCAGGCAGGGTCAGATTAGTGCAGGTACTCAACACGCACACACACACTAGATAGCACCGTTATTAGTATAGTGTCTGAACTAATAGATATCTTTGATCTGATCAGAACCATATTAGCGTCCCCAGTAGTTTAGTGTTCCCAAAAACACGCATTAGCGGGATCAGCCCAGATACCTGCTAGCACCTGCGTTTAGCCCCTCCGCCGAGCCCAGTCCAGCCCACCCAAGTGCAGTATCAATAGATCACTGTCACTTACAAAACACAGCACACAACTGCAGCGTTCGCAGAGGCATGCCTGATCCCTGTGAGCGCTAACCGTTATTTTTTGGTAGCGATTGAAGCAGGCTCTGACAATCATGTGCTCTTTTACCTGTGATTCACACTAGCTGTACCTATAAATTTAGAACTACAAAAAATTTAGAGGCCAAAATTTCCAAACAGAGGTACACTAGTGAAGAGGCCTATACGTTGCTAAGCATGACAGATTAGAGCGATGGGGAAGACTCATTGTCAGATTCAGGCTCAGTATACGAACCCGTAGAGAGCAGTGGCACCCAGACAGATAGCTCTGATGACGGAGTAGTGCTCCCTGCTAAGGTCAGGCATACCCGACCCCGTTCTTCTGTTGCTGAGGTGCAACAACCGCAGGGCTCTCGTATGGAGCAGAGAGCTGGTACTAGTGCCGCTCATCCTTCTGGTGAACTGGCAAGCACCAGCGGCCTAGTACATCCTGGTCGTAGACAACCAGCACTGCAGTAACACCTGATGACATGGCGAGCCCCATAAGTGCAGATCAAGCAGGTGCAGTGGCTAGCATAAGTAGTGTCCCGCAGCCACCAAGAAGACAAAGACAGGCCCATAGAGCCCATAGTGCCCTTCCTGCTGCATTTGTCAACCCTGATTAGCAGCCTACCACTTTGGCAGCCCTGTACTTCCCCCATTCACTGGCCAACCCAGAATTCAGGTGGAAACAGTTGATTTTATGTCTCTTGACTTTTATTTGCGTTTTTTCACAGAAGATCTCTATAGATCTATTGCGGACCAAAGCAATTTGTATGCTGGTCAATTTATCGCCACTAATCCCCATTTGACCCTTGCCAGAGAATGGAAGCCTATTACGGTTTCCGAATTTAAGACTTTTCTGGGCCTTTCCCTCCTCATGGGCATAACTAAAAAAAAAAAAAGTGAGTTGCGGTCATATTGGTCCACTGACCCAATTCACCATATGCCCGTGTTCTCTGCTTCCATGGCCAGGACTAGATACGAGCAGATCTTGCAGTTTATGCACTTCAACGACAATGAACTCTGTCTTCCTCGGGGGAGGGAGGGGGGGTGGCCCTGAATATGATCGGTTCCACAAAATTTGACCCCTCGTAAACCACGTAAACAATTCGCAGCCTTGTTTATTCCCGATCAAGTTGTCTGCATAGAAGAGTCCCCGATTACATTTTTTGGCCGTCTTTCAGTTTCTGCCCAGCAAGTATGCTAGATATGGGGTCAAGATGTATAAGCTCTGACAGGGCCACAGGCTATACATATAGTTTTATGGTTTACGAGGGAAAAACAGTCCCAGCCAACTGCCCAGACTACATAGGGAGCGCTGGCAAGATTGTTTGGGACTTGATGTCACTCTTATTCAGAAAGGAGTACCACTTGTACATGGACAATCATTACACAAGCGTGCCACATTTTAGTCACTTGTTTGATCATGGAATTGGCGCATGTGGCACCATGTGATCTAATTGCCAGGGCTTCCCCCAATGGCTTGTAGAATCCCGACTTAGACGTAGGAGAGAGAGTCTGCTTGATAAGTAAATTTGCTTGCAGTGAAGTGGAGGGACAACCGGAATGTTTTTGTCCTGTCCTCCATTCACGCAGACATGACAGTCCAAATTCCAAGGGCGACTGGTGTTGATGAGAAGCCCCTCTGTGTCCACAAATACAACCTTAATATGGGGGGCAGATTTCAACGACCAGTTGTTGGCGCCATACTTAATTGCCCATAAGGCCAGATGCTGGTACAAAAAAAGTGTCTGTATACCTTTTTCAATTGGCTCTGCTGAATGCTTATGTGCTATACAAAGTGTCAGGACGAACTGGATCCTTCCTTAAATTCCAGGAAGAGATCACAGGCCTTCTGTTTCCAGATGGTGCTGTGCACCAACATCCCAATCCAAATGCAGTGAGCCGGCTGCATGAGAGGTACTTCCCAGAAGCCCTCCGTTGTACCTCGGGGGAAAAAGAACACCCCAAAAAGAGAGGTTGCGTCTGCAGAAGACGCGGATATAGGCGTGACCCCCGCTTTTATTATCCCTCCTGTCCTGGCATAACTGGTCTCTGCATCGGTTGTTTCCTTCACTACCACACACTAGTGGAGTATTAGCATAGGGTACAGCACTGCACAGTGTTAGGGCACACTAACACAGGGTCTCAAAAGATGAGATGGACACCATCGCATTTTGAGAGACCCCAAGCTGGAAAGTTTACAGTTAAAAGTGAAAAAATAAAAAAATAGAAAAGCCAAAAATAGTTGTGGTTTTCTTGTTCTTCTCCCTCTATTGTTATAGTTGTCATTTTCTTGTTCTTCTCTATTGTTCCCTCTCTATTGTTGTACTGTGTTTTTATGCTTAACTGTAATGTTTTATTGTTACTGTGTTTTATCATGTTTGCTTTGCAGGTAATGTAATTCTTTCATACTTAACGGTTTTATTGTTAACCATTATTTGCTTTGCAGGTATGCCACTGAGCTGCAGCACTGATTTATTTATCTTGACAGCAACAGCGTTTGCTCCCACGATATGTAAATCAGGGACTCCAGTGCCGTAGGAGGCGATTTCATCACCAGAGTTAAAAAAAAAACAAAAAACAAAAAAATGAATATATGCATGTACGCCCATTAGAAGTGGGTGGATGCAGGGCGGATTTCTAATGGTGGGCATACCACCGATTGATTGATTCTCTTTTTTCATTCACAAGCTGCATGAAAAAAACAACATTACAATATATGCCCAACAAGGACCAGCGACATACTGGTATGTTGCTGGACTTTGAGCGGTTATGCCGGAATGATGCCTGCAGGTTTAGCCATCATCTTGATATCGTTCTTTTCAGCCCGGATGGCTTTCATGTAAAACCAATCCCAATTAGCTGCTAGACTGCTCTTACAAGCAGTGGGAAAGAATGCCCCCCACCCCGCCATCCTCCACGGTTTTCTCCGGCTCGCCTGTCCCACCGGGGTACCCGAGAATGCAGCCAGTGGTTCCGCCAGCTGACCATAGAGCAGATCGAAGACTAGAATGGCTCCAATCATCTCTATGGCCTAAAAACCGGAAGCTACAAGCATTTTGGGACTTCGGTTTCTCTGGATATGAACAGTGCCATTGGGAAAGCATCTTATCACACCAATCTTGGTGTGGTCATATGCTTTAAGGGCTGAGGAGAGGTCTAGAGAGTCTAATAGACCGCAAATTAAAAAAAACAAAACAAAAAAAAAAAAACACTACATATTGCTGTCATAGGGGATATTTAAATTCCCTGTGATAACAAAAATCATAAAAAAACTAAATCAATTAAAAAGGGACAGTAAAAATAAAATAAAATAAGCAAAATGAATTGAAAAAAAATAAATAAAAGCACCCCTGTCCTGCCATGCACGCACAGGTGAACGCGTCGATCTTGTGTCGTATGTAAACCACAATTGCACCATACATGTGAGGCATCACTGTGAATGTCAGATTGAGGGCAGTAATTATAGTGGTAACCTGTAAAGGCTTTTAAAAATGTATATAGTTTGTCATCGCTGTGTGGGTGTGCGCAATTTTAAAACACGTTTGGTATCTATGTACTCGGCATAAGATCATCTTTTATATTTCAACAAACATTTGGGCAATATAGTGTGTTTTTGTGCATTAAAATTCAAAAAAGTGTTTTTTCCCCCAAAAAATTGCGTTTGAAAAATCGCTGTGCAAATACTTTGTGAAAAAAATACAACACCCACCATTTTAATCAGTAGGGCCCCTGCTTCAAAGTAATTCTCTAGCCAAAAAAAAAAAAAAAAATACTTTTTCATGTAAACAAAAAAGTGTCAGAAAGGACTTGTTGGTTCAAGTGGTTAGAAGAGTGGGTGATGTTGGGCATATAATACCAGGACAGTTGAACCCCCCCCCCCCCCCCAAATGACCACTTTTTGTAAAGTAGACAGCCCAAGTTATTTGCAGAGAGGCGTGTTGAGTCCATGGAATATTTTATATTTTGCCACAAGTTTCAGGAAAATTACATTTTTTTTTCACAAAGTTGTCACTAAATGATATATTGCTCGAACATGCCATGGGTGTATGTGAAATTACACCCCAAAATAAATTTTGCTGCTTCTCCTGAGTACGGGGATACCACGTGAGAGACTTTTTGGGAGCCTAGCTGCGTACAGGACCCCAAAAACCAATCACCGCCTTCAGGCTTTCTAAGGACGTAAAATGGTAAATTTATTCCTCACTACCTATCACAGTTCGATGCCCTGAAATGTCAAGATATCACAACGCCCCTCCAAATTACCCCATTTTGGAAAGTAGACACCCCAAGGTATTTGCTAAGAGGCATGGTGAGCATTTTGCAGCTCTCATTTGTTTTGGAAAATGAAGAAAGAAAAGGAAAATTAATTTTTTTCAATTTTCAAAACTTCGTGATAAAAAGCGAGATCTGCAATATACTCAACATACCACTCAGCAAATAGCTTGGGGCGTCTGTGGGGTCCTATGTGGGGATTTGTGCTATCATGGCATTTCATGGCCTCCGAAAACTGATAGCTAGTGAGATGTGAAATCAAAAGTTTACGCCCTTAGAAATCCTGAAGGTGGTGATTGTTTTTCGGGGTCCTGTATGCGGCTAGGTTCCCAAAAAGTCTTGTGGTATCCCTGTATTCAGGACTCTCATGATAAGCAGCAGAATGTATTTTGGGGTGTAATTCCACATATACCCATGGCATGCATGAGCAATATATAATAATTTCAGTGTTTACACAATTACTTGTAATATATATGCAATGGGCTCAACATGCCTCAGTAAATTCATAGGGGTGTCTACTTTCCAAAATGGGGTCATTGGGGGGGGGGGGGGGGGTTGTACTGCCCTGCCATTATAGCGCCTCAGGAAATGAGATAGGCAGTCATAAAATAAAAGCTGCGTAAATTTCAGAAAATGAACCCTAGTTTGCAAACGCTATAACAGTTAATTGACAGACAGCGCTTACTTAGTCATTACCATAGGGTTATACCACACCTTACAGGAGTAGGACACTAGGCAGAAAAAAGACTTGGCTACGCCTATGGGCAGTCCTAGGTGGTATATACCCCCCTCTCTGCTATAGGCCTTTCGTTTAGTAACAAGCAGTGTCAGAAGTATTAAAACTCCTTAGAGGGGTGGGTGCTGTGTCTGTTGAACTCAGAGAAATGGATTTTACGGCAAGTTAAAAATCCCATTTTCTCTTTTGTTCATTGACAGACACACCGCTTCCTTAGTCATTACCAGAGGGACGTCCCAAAGCAGTGCCAAACATGAGAGGGTGGAATAGCTAAAAAAAATCCCAAGGCTAATACAAGAGCCAACCAAGTAACAGAAGCTCAACACAGAACAACTGGAGCCCAACCTGAACAAAACACCCTCAAGAGGGAGTACCCTCTAAACAGCAGCCTGCAAAAGTTTGCAGCCAAAAGAAGCATCCACACATGCCAGCACATCCACTTCATAGAATGTTATGAGTGTACACCAAAGACCAAGTGGCTGCCCTGCAAACTCACAACTAAGCGTCCGAGTAGAATGCGCCGTGACAGGGAAGGAGGAACCCGATTCATAACCGACCCATAACAGAACAGACCAGAGTCGTCATCATCAAGCCAATCTATGCAGAAATGGTCGTAGAAGCAGACAACCCCTTTCATGGCCTGTCCAAGATCACAAACAGTGAGTCTGACCTCTGAAAGGACACCCGAAACACATCCATAGCATGCAAGGCAAAAGCCTTAGGATATGTTGGCCAGGGCGCAGGGAAGGCAACACAATGTCCCATTTAAAGGGAAATCAAAGGAAGGAACGATGGACAAGGGTGAAGAACCACCTCATCCTTGTGGAACACCGGTAAGGTGTATGAGAAGAGAACGCCACCAGTTCCAACACCCTGCGAGTAGAGGTGATAGCCACCAAAAAAGGCCACCTTCTGACACAGAGTAAGCAAGGAATCTCCCGAAGATTTTTAAAAAAAGAGGCTTCTGTAGAACTGAAAGCACCAAGTTCAGATCCCACAGTGGTAGAGGAGACCGCACTGATGGGGACAGACATCGAACCCCTTGAAAAAAAAAGGTACGCACCAGGTAATGTGAAACCAGGGGGTGCTGAAGAAGACCGCCAGGGGCTGACATCTGGCCCTTGATATTCAAGGTCCATATCTGTTCAACCACCCATGAAGGAAGGTTGAAATCGAAGCCACCAAGAATGAATGAGGGTGAATGCCTGCGACTTACACCATGGTAGATTTTCCGAGAAGTAGACTCCCTAACCTTCAGCAGAGTCGGCACTACAGCACCTGGCTCACACCAGGAAGATGGACCAAGACCGACAGGGCCACCGGTTGAGGCCCCTCACAGGGGGTACCGGTTGAGGCCCCTCACAGGGGGTACCGGTTGAGGCCCCGCACAGGGGGCACCACCGAGGCTCCGCACAGGGGGCACCACTGAGGCCTCGCACAGGGGGCACCACTGAGGCCCCGCACAGGGGGCACCACTGAGGCCCCGCACAGGGGGCACCACTGAGGCCCCGCACAGGGGGCACCACTGAGGCCCCGCACAGGGGGCACCACCTCCCAGGTGGCACCCACAGAGCACCCACCAAAGTAGGACCCCTCAAGTGGGGGTCACCTTCTGAGCCCACACAGCACTGCTCACCCATAGGAGGATGCCACATGGCCTAGCAGGCCGCAAAAAAAGCACCTAGTAGGCTGCAAATGCCGCAGCCTAAATTTTCAACTGCCGACCGCGAGTGCATGGCCCACGCGGGGACCGTACCGCAACAAAGCCGCAAAACGGTGGGTGGACACCTGCAACAGAAAGTGGCAGCCTCCGCCCCCACCATGGGGCCACACCGGGCATTGCCCGGCCAGTAGGCCGCAAGGCCACGGCCTAAATGTCCAAAGGGCTGCCACAGGTACTGCAGATTGCGGGTGCCTGGACAAGCACTCCCTAGGCCCAAACATCCAGGGTGAGCCCAAGATGTACCCCTCCCGTGGGGGAGGGCACCCAAGACCGGGTGAGGGAGGGGGGAAGAGAACCCCAAAGCGACCAACCACCCCAGGGAGTACCCGCGCCCCACACCACATCCCGGGAAGGAGAGGTGGGGCCTCTACTCACCGATCCGGTGAAGCGTGCGGATAACACTCCCAGACAGATCCTCCTCAACACTGAAGTGGGGGGCTGTCGGCTATGAGGAACCCTGCGAGGCAGACCTAGACCTGGTCGTATGCAACTTCGCAAGACGTTTAACTCGCCTGGTCAGCCCCCGTCCAGTGGGGCTATGTCACGGCCGACCTAGCGCTTAGCTGCGATCTGCACGCACTCACTGGCCAGACTGGGGAGACCACTGGATACTTAGTGACCAGCCCATCACCCAGCCCGGCAGTTGATCTCACCGGAAAATAATCCAGGAAAAAAGAAAAATTTTGCCAGGACTAGAAAGCCCAGCAGGGAACTAGGTCCTTACTCCTAACTAGGTAGAAAAAAAATTGAAGGCCTATAGCAGAGAGGGGGGTGTATACCACCTAGGACTGCCCATAGGCGTAGCCAAGTCTTTTCTGCCTAGTGTCCTCCTCCTGTACGGGGTGGTATAACCCTATGGTAAGGACTAAGGAAGCGATGTGGGTCAATAAACGAAAGAGAAATATACGCTTAATGTAGTTTATTGTATTTTTTTTTATAACAAAAAGTAGAAAATATTGCAAATAAAAACCGCAGAGGTGATCAAATACCATTAAAAGGGAGCTCTATTTGTGGGAGAAATTTAGCTTGGGTACAGTATTACCTAACTGCGCAATTACCAGTTAAAGCAGCGCAGTGCCAAATTGTAAAATATGCTCTGGTCATTAAGGGGCGAAATCCCTCCAGAGCTGAAGTGGTTAAAGCAAAAAAGCAAATCTATTTCATCTCATCTACAATAACTATTCACTGCTGCTTAAAGTGGTTCTAAAGGCTTGTTACTGTAATGCATTCCCTGCATTAAGGTAAAAAAACTTTCAGGATGCAGCTCCCTCCCCCAGCACCTCCTTATACTTGAGCCCAAATCTAGATTCAGCAATGTGCATGAGAACAACGGCTCTCTCGGCTCTCTCCCTCCTCATTGGCTCAGATACAGCTCCTGCTGCTGTCAATCACAGCAAGTGAGGGGGGAGCGGGGGCTCAGGGTACTGCAGAGCTGCACTGTGTATGTCTATGAACAAACAGAGGCAGCTTGGGAGCAAAACTATATTATACAATCGGCTCCTAAAGATCAAATATATATATATATCACATAAAACAGCTCTTTCCGATACAATCCACTATCAGCCAGTATGTGCAAAGAATATTCATATTACAAGTGCACTATAAGTCCGTCAGTAAGTCCTGATAAAATCCCAAGTCCTTCACTGCAGGGATGGATAGGAGCGCGCTGTCAGCAGTTAATACCGCGCTGCCTTTAAACCAGATAGTCCTCTCTCACAAGGGGACCGCTCATGAAAGGAAAAAGAAAAACATTCATTGTGCAAAACTCCAGACAAGTGAATAGTAAAACAGAGGCCGGTGAAGGAAAACCACTCACGTGTCCCTGTGCCATCCGACCGGCACCGTCTGCTAACACAATGGCACTAGCCTGCAGGAGTTCATACCAACCGCGGCGTGCGTTCCACCGTCCAGGAGATGAGAACCACAAACACTGGAAATGACGTCAGAAAGAGGCGCGGCTTCTATGCATTTCGTGTTTTCATTAAACACATCATCACAAAGTCAATTTTAATGAAAACACGAAATGCATAGAAGCCGCGCCTCTGACGTCATTTTCATTGTTTGTGGTTCTCATCTCCTGGACGGTGGAACGCACGTCATGGTTGGTATGAACTCCTGCAGGCTAGTGCCATCGTGTTAGCAGACGGTGCCGGTCGGACGGCACAGGGACACTGAGTGGTTTTCCTTCACCGGTCTGTTTTACTATTCAATTGTCTGGAGTTTTGCGCAATTAATGTTTTTTTTTCCTTTCATGAGCGGTCCCCTTGTGAGAGAGGACTATCTGGTTTAAAGGCAGCACGATATTAACTGCTGACAGCGCGCTCCTATCCATCCCTGCAGTGAAGGACTTGGGATTTTATCAGGACTTACTGAGGGACTTATAGTGCACTTGTAATATGAATATGCTTTGCACATACTGGCTGATAGTGGATTGTATCGGAAAGAGCTGGTTTATGTGATATATATATTTGATCTTTAGGAGCCGATTGTATAATATAGTTTTGCATGGGGGGTAAGCGCCGTTGAGACCTTCACTCAAAATATACTAGTCTTACCCAGTACAATTATTTATTTATTTTTTGTCCTGAAGGGAGGTAGGCTGCAGGACCCGGGATCCATTTATTGTAATTTGTAGGCGAGTGCCGTATAGACCTCCAACATTTATATATATTAGCTTGGGATCAAACCATTGCACAGAGCAGGTAGGTATGATGTGTGTGTGGGAAAAAAAAAATGAACAAAAAATTAGGCATTTATAAGCATTTTAAATGTACACCCATGGTAAAACGGAGAGTACAAAATATGGAAGCAAAACAAAGCATTCTACAAGCTTAAAAATTTGCAGACCAGACTGCGGCTTTGAAAGATTTCATTCATGGAGGTCTAACTCTCAACTAAATAAAGTGGTTGTCAACCTGTGACAACCACTTTAACTTACAGGTAAGCCTAGAATAAGGTTTACCTGTAGGTGCCCTGCATATCTCCCAAACCTGCACGGTTCAGGAGATATGCAGTGTTCTGCATGTGCCGACGTCATTTCGACACATGCGCAGTGAAGAAACGGCCTCCGTGCCGTTTCTCCACTGACACTGTGCCGTGACTGGTGGCTCCCACGTGCATGCGCGGGTGTGACGTCACATGATTCCAGTCACAGAGCCGGAGTCGCGGCCCCGGGAAGGAAGAGGGGCTGAAGATGGATGCCGCCAGCACAGGGGACAGCGCTGGACGTCGCTGGCTTAGTTTGCAGGTAAGTGGCACATAATGGGTTACTATGCGATGCATAGTAGCCCATTATGCTTCTAATTTACAGGTGTATGTAGAGGAAGTAAACCCTATCTGGGTTTACTTCCGCTTTAACAGAAAACGAAACCAAGGGTGTGCTTTAGGATACGGTGCCT
>BLSH010306300.1:118720-130269 GCA_018402905.1 Glandirana rugosa
GCCTACATAAAACATTTCGAGTGCGTCACAGTACCCCGGGTTCCACACCTTTCAAAGTCCATCCCTGTCTATGTGTACACTCCTTCGTCAAGGACAAGGACAGTTCATCCCTGTCAAATCTCTGTGAAGACCTGTAAACACCTAAATCAGATAGACCCTATCCCGTGAATCACGTAAAGGTCAGAACACCAGACCGCGTAATGTAGTATAGGAGAAGAGAGAATGTACTCGGAGTTTGATGTAAAGGGTACTACGGAACGTGTAAAGTTACTTACACCCTCCATGTGAACCGGACATGTATATTTACACTTGTTCTGGTAAAGTTGTATTTTATGTGGGGACGTCGGTTCGGGTGATGAGTCATTGTGTCAGACACGAGGGGGGGGGGGGGGGGGGGGGGGGGGGAGCACAGACTGTGTTACTGAGTAGTGGGCTTGGCTGCAGGGGTGTATTTTATGTTGAAATGGTCTTGTTCACATTTATATGTACAGGCCAAGTGTACCTCCCACATTCATTGAAATGTGCAAGGCATCATGGGAAATGTAGTTTGAGGCTCATGTAAGAGAGAAGAGGATATGATGTAATGCGCCAGACCACAAGACTGGAAATGCACTAAGTGCCCTATCCCAGATAGACTAAATCCACAAATGTCCAGAAGTGTCTCTAAACTGTCCCTACTTGACAGGAACAGGAACTGCTTCCTCACATGTGTATCTGTCCCTACCTGAAACTTTCCACACCTTGGGCCCCATGACACTGCGTGAGCTTTACAAAATACATCCGTCTCTAACATAGCTGCAAAAATCTCAGGAGACCTCTGTGTTCAGATGTAGGCTCTCCCAAGATGGTGCTCACAGCGCCATGTAAGGGAAGTAAATCCCTTACAAAATCATTCCAATTAAAGACAAGTGGGGGCATTTGGTGGTGGACAGTGGATATAGAGATTAATGTATTCAATTTAAACAACCAATGTTGACAGGAAGCAATGTGCATCAGCATATGTGTATTTAACACATTGTAGCAGACTAGAATATGTAACAAGGTATTCGCCTCCATTGTTTCCTTCTAGTGGGATTTTAATGTAGTCCACATTAATATATAGTCTGCTGCAATGTGTTAAATACACATATGCTGATGCACATTGCTTCCTGTCAACATTGGTTGTTTAAATGAAATACATTAATCTCTATAGATCTCTAACATTTTGCAGCATAAATAATTTACCTTATATGTATGTTGTTAAAGCCATCACATGCTAAATCAATCCTATTTATAGATTACCAGTTAACAAACATTGTTTAATTGAATGGTATAAATACGGTTTCTGCGGTATGTTACGCAGTAACAGTCATGTTGATAGCAGTCAGACCAGATCATTCTTCCGTATATGGGCAGCAAGAGGTTAGCAGTTCTGCTTAGCGGTACTAGGGTCGATGGTTCGAATCCCAATCACGGTACTGCCTGCGTAGAATTTGCATGCTCCCCCTGTGCCTGCGTGGGTTTCCTCTGGGTACTCCAGTTTCCTCCCACTCTCCAAAGAAATGCTGGTAAGTTAATTGGATCCTTTCTAAATTGGCCCTAGTATGTGCATTTATGAATGTGAGTTAGGGACCTTAGATTGTTAGCTTCTTGAGGGCAGGGACTGATGTGAATGTACAATATACAGTATATGTAAAGCGCTGCATAAATTTACAGCACCATACAAGTACCTGTAATAAATATTAAATATAAGGTACAAATAGTTAGCTTTGGTAAACCAGTCAACAGAAAACCCTTTGCCACTAATAGATTTCCTGCTGCATTGTTGTGTCTCGTGTCCATGCAGCTGTTCCTGCTATGTGAACACAAAGGTCCAATAACGATAATAGGAGTACATTTGAACAATATAATAAACAATAAAAATTTAAATTAGAAAAATAATTCACAATTATATGGCCTTGAGCAGGAATTTGTGTTGGGTAAGCTATGCAGACTATGCTTTATAAACAGGCCCCCATTACCAAAGGATTTAAATGTGTTTCGAAGCAATATAAAAAAAAAAAAGTGGTAAATACATTGTTCTCAATAAATGTATAGGCCAGGTAGATTTGGGACTTCTCTAAGTGATAGTGCAGGCATCTCTGTGTGTGCCTGAGTTTATTCAGGTATCAAATAATTTGCTTATGGTTTTTAGAATGTATCTATAATAATGGAAATGAGCCATCATTTATACAATTAAAACACCTCTTATTCACAAACCAGGTATTCAATTTATGTCTGATAAAGAATATTATTTTATCGAGGTAATTGTGTGATGTTACAATCCTGCCCATCTCTATCAAGCACATAAATAAGAGGTATGATTCCATTACATAGGAACAGAGTTGAGCGAACCCGGACTGTAAAGTTCGGGTCCGTACCAAACTTTGGGGTGTCCGGGACCCGGACCCGGACTTTTCAAAAAAAAGTCCGGGTTCAGGTCCGGGGTTCTGGTAATTTTACCAAAAGTTCTGAAAATTGCTGTAAAAAAGTCCAGGAAAGTCCTAGAGGTCTGCAAAAGGAAGGAAAATGGGGGTAAGGGTGGGACAAGTGCCCTACAAAGAAATGGGGACAGGGAAAGAACTAAAAGCATTTTTAAAAAAATAAAAACATAAAAAAAGCAAAAATGGAGGTGGATGTGGACCATCTTCAAACTGGGCCTGAAAAGTATTAATTAACGGTAGAAGCCATATAACGGTTCTAAAATCATCTTCAAACTGTGTCAAAAAAGTATAAATAAGCTGGGAGAACCCATATCACTGTTCTGAAAACATCTGGAAAATGTGTGTGTCACTTTAAATAAAACCGTGACTAACTGAACTACTGTTTTGCAAACATCTGGAAGCTGTGTGTGTCACTTTAAATAAAACCGGGACTAACTGAACTACTGTTCTGCAAACATCTGGAAGCTGTGTGTGTCACTTTAAATAAAACCGGGACGAACTGAACTACTGTTCTGCAAACATCTGGAAACTGTGTGTGTCACTTTAAATAAAACCGGGACTAACTGAACTACTGTTCTGCAAACATCTGGAAGCTGTGTGTGTCACTTTAAATAAAACCGGGACTAACTTAACTACTGTTCTGCAAACATCTGGAAGCTGTGTGTGTCACTTTAAATAAAACCGGGACTAACTGAACTACTGTTCTGCAAACATCTGGAAACTGTGTGTCACTTTAACTAAAACCGGGACTAACTGAACTACTGTTCTGCAAACATCTGGAAACTCTGTGTAACATTAACAAAAACCGGGACGAACCCATATCACTGTTATGCAAACATCTGGAAGCTGTGTGTGAAACTACAGCATAGAGAAGAACAGGGATATGGTTTCACTCTGCTATAGTTTCACACACAGTTTCCAGATGTTTGCAGAACAGTGATATGGGTTCGCCCCGTTTTTTGTTAAAGTGTTACACAGAGTTTCCAGATGTTTGCAGAACAGTAGTTCAGTTAGTCCCGGTTTTAGTTAAAGTGACACACACAGTTTCCAGATGTTTGCAGAACAGTGATATGGGTTCTCCCGGCTTATTTATACTTTTTTGACACAGTTTGAAGAGGATTTTAGAACAGTTATATGGCTTCTACCGTTAATTAATACTTTTCAGACCCAGTTTGAAGATGGTCCACATCCACCTCCATTTTTGCTTTTTTATGTTTTTATTTTTTTAAAAATGCTTTTAGTTATTTCCCTGTCCCCACCCTTACCCCCATTTCCTTCCTTTTGCAGACCTCTAGGACTTTCCAGGACTATTTTACAGCCATTTTTGTGCCTAAAAGTTGGGGTCCCCATTGATTTCAAAGGGGTTCGGGGTCCGGGACAAAGTTCGGGTTCTGTCCAGACCTGAACGCGGACTTTGTCCCGAAGTTCGGCCGAACCAGCAGAACCCGGACTTCTAGAAGTTCGCTCAACTCTACATAAGAAAGATTAAGGGGTTGGTAAAAATATGGAAACACCAGCTAAAAGGAAATCATTACCTAATTTGGTGTTGGACCTCCTTTGGCATCCAAGACAGCCAGAATTCTCCTGGGAATTGACCAATATAAGTCTTGGATGATGGATAATGAAATCTGATACCAGTTGACCAGGTCAACCGTGCTAAGGCCTCAAACACACACAGACTTTTTTACCGCTGCGTTTGAGCGCTTTTTGCAGCTCTCCATGTTATTCAGTGGCCCCATAAAAACGCTGACATTTTTGAGCTGTAGATAGTGTCGGTGTTAGTGAGCTGAAAGCAGAACCCACAGCCAACGTGTTCTGAATCTGCAGCTTTAGAGCTTGACGGCAAACCGCTCACTAACAATCCGGTGTTTTTAGGTTAAAAAATAGAGGAATGTTTTTTAAACATAACGCCTATTGACGCTGACGCTCACTAACGCCGATGAAAAACGCCAACGAAATCACATTTTTGTCGCTGATTTTTGCCTGACGTCGGTCCTAACGTTTTGCTATTAGGCCCGTGTGTATGAGGCCTTCTACTTAGACGACGTTTTCCCTGAAACTGTATATGCCGTCATAACCCTTGATACTGTACCTCGTGAAACCGCAAATAAATTGACAGCTTCAGTCACAGAGGCACCAGCTAAGCGGGCACCAACAATTTGCCCTGTTTGAAATTCAGTAACCTCTCATATGATTTGCGTCATGCACTACGTGCACTGCTAGTAATACGAAGTGTAGTTTCCCACATGTTAGCTAGGTGTCTCATCCCACAGCAGTAGCAAAATAACGTGAAGAAAGGGGGGGGACGGGGACAGTCTGTTTTAAGGCCTCCCTTTGAATCATGGGATGGTTGTGGTAGGAGTTTAGAGCCCTTTATTGATTGATTTTAATGAGGGGTTTTGTGATAGGTCAACTGATTGTTCTGGGGGGCCACTTGGATAGGTAATTTAAAGTCAACTGACCCCTTCCAGAACATTCCAGAAATTCCTAGGATCCCTATTTAGGCAGGAGGCTGAGGGTGGTCTTTGCCAGTGGCCAGAGGGATATTTGAAGAGCATCCCACTGATTTTGTTTACAGTTTTAAAGTATTTATTGATTATAAGAGTTATGGTGGATTGTCTATTGTTTATATTTGTGAAAATCAACAAGGCCACGGCCGTCATCCAGTTTGGTGTGTCTAATGTTATTTCTATAATAGGGGGTTATGCAGCCTTTCATACCAGCAAATCATGTAGTGTTTCCATATTTTTGTCCAGCCCCTGTACTAAAACCTACAAATATGCCAGTATCAGAGGATCTGACAAATGGCTATTTTAACTGGGTTGAGGTGTAAGGCATTTGATGCAAATGTGCAAACTGTCCCTGATGCCATGAAAAGCTTCCAGATGTGAAATTTAATTCCAGCTAAAATATGATTTTACTAAAGAGTATTTCTGCTAAGCTAACAGAACAGATTGGGTAGCACAGCATGGGGAACTCTACAATCAAGGAAAGTTCTTTTCCACCAGTTCTAAAAAGGATTTTGTTGTGTCAACACAATTGTCTAATACTTGCTGCCAACAGCGCTTGCAATCCTTATAGGACAATGTGGGTACTGGAAATGATTTTGAAAGCTTGTGTTTTGGTAGTAAAAGTGCCTAATTAAGCACTGTTCTCACCAAAGGTAAGCATGGCATTCATCTATAAGATCAATATCAAAACCACACCCGCTTTGCATTGCTATAAACTCTGAATTGGATAATTACTTTAAATCCACTAAGCAAGCCAATGAGCTGAGTGTCTAACAACTGCTATGATTTGTAATCAGTTGCATATATTGCTTTACAGCTACAATATCATTAATGATGGTGCACTGCTGTGTCATTTGCTTACACAATGGTTTTCCCGATATGCTTGAAAGCTTTCTCCACAAACTCCCGAACGCTGTGGACCTCCCCTGTAGATATCACGAAGTCCTCGGGCTCATCTGTTTGCAGCATCAGCCACATAGCCTGCAAAGTAAACAAACAAAGCATTGAGTACGACCTACTAGGTTTTTTGTTTCCAAGACACATAATGCATTCAGCAAGGCTGCGGGCTATTACATGAACTACAGTGCATAAACATTGCACTTTATATAGCACACAGGGGTCTAGTTATAATGGTTTTCACACAGCTTTCACCCAGGATTCACATTTTCCCAATTGAAGCCAATGTTAAAATCGTGCCAGTCTTGGGTGACATCTGCATGAACGTCTAATGAAAACATAAATAGACCCTTTAAATTTTAGTTCTATATAGTGTTGATTTGTGCTTATATACTAATGGTACTGAGGAGGTAAACTTTTAAAATGACATGGGGAAGAGATGACTCATTGACACCACAGGCCATTTCTCATAATGTCTGCATCTGTTAAAAAGTGTAATGTAACCTACTACTACACGTTTGGTCTTCACAAGCTCTAAAAAAATGCCCCAAGTGATCAACATTGTATATACTCACTATACAATAATCCAACCATCTAGTTATGTTACAGAACAGTTTAACATTATATAAAATACTTTTGCTTGTGTTTGGCCTTTTTTTGCCTGAAAGGGATAAGGTCTATGGAAAATAAATATATATATATATATATATATATATATATATATATATATATATATATATACACATATACATATATATATATATATATATATATACATACATATACATATACATACACACACACACACATATATATATAAAAATATACACAAATGTACAGTATACACCATCTATATGATCAGTAATGGCTTCCTTAGGGTGGCACTATTTGATTATATATATTTTTTTCTTTTACAGGAAATGTATGTTTCCTTGTTGCAATTGAAAGTGGATTTCTGTTACAATAGCCATTCAAAACAATGATTTTCCCCTGTAGCATAATCTGTAGCATAATCTGATACACAACAAAACATCAATTATAGTCCATCAGACACATAAAATACATTTCTCAGAAAAACCCCTGTATGCCTTCTGATGTCTGTTGTATTTATGAACCCAACCTGGGCAGTGGCAAAGGAAATCTGAGCAGTGCCAGTCAGTAATGTCATTTCTAGAAATGCCCTAGCATTCTAGAAAGGCATTTTTAATTATATTTTTAATTTTTAATTCAGTCAGAGCAGAATCTTTCATGTCACAGTTTGGATTTACGTCCTTGGTCTTCCTACAACCATTCTCTGATCTCAGTCCTAAAAACATGCAATGCTGGATCAAGGCCACTTATGTGCAGTTATGCTGTGCCTCTGTTCATTATATATGTATTCCTGCCATTAGTAAAGCTACTTTCTAACCTCAGCATTTGTTTAACCTTTTCTCTGCCCTGGGCTTGTTCTAATTTTTTACCTCTAAAAGGCCAACCCAATTTTTCCATATTTGAAAATGCCCCACCACCGATATTTTTGGAAATCCAGATGCTACAACAGTATCTTGAGTGTATAAGTCCCTTCATACGTGCACAAATCCAATTTAAAAAAAACAAAAAACTTACATACACACTTTTTTAAAATGTATTATTTATATACACTGAGCAAAGATATAAACGCAACACACTTTTGTGTTTGCCCCCATTTATCATGAGCTGAAAGCAAAGATCCATGACTTTTTCTATGTATACAAAAAGCCTACTTCTCTCAAGTATTGTTCACAAATCTGTCAAACCTAGGTTCACATTGGTGCGGGAATGAAATTGTGCGAGTTCAGCTGAACTCGCACCATTTCTGCATGTCATTCCCGATTTCAGGTGCAATTCCAGAGACATATGTGCAGGCTTCTACACAGATGTCAATGGAAATCACACCTGAAAATCGCCAAAAGCAGTACAGAAACTACTTTTGGAAATCGGTGCAGTGCCGCAAATGTAGTGTTGCAAGGATTAGGATGGTGCCATTGCTAGCAATTGCCGCCGATTTGGCATGAGATTTGACATGTCAAATCCCATGCCAAAACGCACCAATGTGAACCAGGGCTCTGTGTTAGTGAGCACTTCTTTGCCAAAATAATCCATCCACCTCACAGGTGTGGCATATCAAGATGCTGATTAGACAGCATGATTATTGCACAGGTGTGCCTTAGGCTGGCACAATAAAAAGGGCACCCTAAAATGTGCAGTGTTACTGTACTTGGGGGGGGGGGGGGGTCTGGAAACCAGTCATCTGGTGTGACCACCATTTGCCTCACGCAGTGCAGCACATCTCCTTCACAGAGTGGATCAGGTTGTGGATTGTGGCCTGTGGAATGTTGGTCCATACCTCTTCAATGGCTGTGTAAAGTTGCTGGATATTGTCAGGAACTGGAACACGCTGTGGTATACTCCGATCCAGAGCATCCCAAACATGCTCAATGGGTGACATGTCCGGTGAGTATGCTGGCCATGCAAGAACTGGATGTTTTCAGCTTCCAAGAATGCTGTACAGATCCTTGCAACATGGGGCCGTGCATTATGCTGCAACATGAGGTGATGGTCGTGGATGAATGGCACAATGGGCCTCAGGATCTCATCACGGTATCTCTGTGCATTCAAAATGCCATCAATAAAATGCACCTGGCAGTTTGTGCAGAAATTCTTTGGTTATGCAAACCGATTGCTGCAGCAGCTGTCCGGGTGGCTGGTCTCAGACGATCTTAAAGGTGAAGATGCTGGATGTGGAGGTCCTGGGCTGGTGTGATTACACGAGGTCTGTAGTTGTGAGGCCGGTTGGATTTACTGCCAAATTCTCTGAAACGCCTTTGGAGACGGCTTATGGTAGAGAAATGAACATTCAATGGCAACAGCTCTGGTGGACACTCCTGCAGTCAGTATGCCAATTGCATGCTCCTTCAAAACTTGCAACATCTGTAAAATGTGCAGTTTTATCACACAGCACAATGCAAGAGTGGTCTTTTATTGTGGCCAGCCTAAGGTACACCTATGCAATAATCATGCAACACAGATTAAGACAGGTTTGTGAATATTTGAGAGAAATAGACCTTTTGTGTACATAGAAAAAGTCGTAGATCTTTGTGTTCAGCTCATGATAAAAAGGGGCAAAACTATTTTTTCTCAGTGTATTTATATTTTTTATTTTAGGTACTTCTAAAGCGCTGTCAATTTGCGCAGCGCTTTTTACATATATATTGTACAATTACATCATTCCCTACCCTCAAGGAGCTTACAATCTAAGGTCCCTAACTCACATTCATACATATACTAGGGCCAATTTAGATAGGATCTAATTTACCTACCAGCATGTCTTTGGAGTGTGGGAGGAAACCGGAGTACCCGGAGGAAACCCGTGCAGGCACAGGGAGAACATGCAAACTCCAGGCAGGTAGTGTCATGGTTGGGATTCGAACCAGCGACCCTTTTGCTGCCATACGAAAGTGCTATCCACTACACCACTGTGCCACCCATAATATATAACATACATGCACACTTATCTCATACAATCTACACACCCTACTAAATTTAATGTACTAAAAACCATTAAACCATGTTAGTAGCCATAGCAGGGCTTAAAATTCTTTGCACTTCTGAAGCCGTAAAAGAAAAAAAAAAAAAAAAGGGAGATATGCAAATCCACACTAGAGTAATGCCGGCCGGCCATACACGTATTGAATTCCAAATTTTTTGTTCGAAAAATCACACCTAAGAATATTCGTTCGATTTTTGACCATTAGTGGGGCCCCAGCAATAGCCGATTTTCATGTGGCCATCGAATTTGAGTAATCAGGCATGTTGGAAATCTTTTGAAAAATGAACAAATTTCTAATCAATAATGGGAGAATCGTGCGAGACATTGAAAAAGAAATGTGCATGAGCTGTGATCTGGAAAGAAAAGCTTTCCAGTCACAAATGTTCTTTTCCATAACAAGGAGGTGAAAAATGTAAAGCTTGGTTGAATTTTGAAATCAATAGTGGCACCATCAGATTACAAAACGCACAAAATTTTCGATCAAATTGTCTGGCATTCGACCCATGTATGACCTGCACAAGTCATCCCTGAAGTTCACAGCAGCAGAACGCAAGTTCCCTTGCCAGCAGCTCAGCTTCCCCTGCTCCCTCTTAGAAGTGATTTGGCAGTCTTTCATGCTTCGAATCTGTACTGTAAACAGGGCAGGTGCAAGGAAGGAGCAGGGCGAGCTGAGCTGCTGAAAGATAAGTGCTTCGGCTGTGGACTTTGGGGATGAATGGATCCACAATGCCTGCAGATTTCTCTTAAGGGCTTGCGTTAAAGCTCATTTACCATTTATTAATATAGTAATATTTTTATATCCATAGCTTGGATAAAGATTCACCTTAAAATTATAAATCTTTACAATGTCCCCTGCTTAGCATTAAACTAAGGAGCCCCTAAAATGCTTCTGAAACCTCTAAACTTGTTTTAGGCTGATCTGTGCATTCTATGACACTTTTTTTCTATTGCCGCTTTTATGTTTACTGTAGATTTTTTTATCATTGCAGTGGGTAAAAAAGCACCGCCTCTATAAAATCGTTATTGTTGCTGTGGGATGTAATGCACAGCCTATATAATCTTTTATCGGAGAGCTTTATGGATGTCCTCCCTGTCTTGCATACAGAAGCTAGGGAAAAAGCATCCCTAATCCCTCCCTGTCCATATTCTCATGCAAAACCAGACACCACACATTAAAATCAGCAAATTTGCAGGACTCCGTACCAATGGTTCAATAACTAACTGGTGTGTAACATTCTAAGAGGCTTTGCCAACCCTGAAAATCACCTTCTAATAACGTGGAATCCAATAATGTATGTGATTTATAAGGTTGGTATTGCGGCAATTTTTTTCCAGTTTAGCAAAAGTTGCTTACAGATGAAAAGTTAATTTTGGTGAAGGTAAAGATTATATGAAACGTATAATGACTTAAACTGTGAATATAAATTCACAATATGTTTTAACAGCTTTTTCAAACCACTCTACGATCAACTTTAGGTATCACATCCATGGACATCAAATTTGGAAAGCTTGATGTCCACTAGGTCCTTCCTTGTGGGACAGCAGTTTGCTATGATCATAGACCCTTTATTTTATTTTTGTTAATGGAAGTTTTTGGAAAATTGACAGGCAAGGAGCTGAACATAGCAGCAGTCCTGTGCCCACTGATATGTGTCATCATATTGTGTGTACTCAGCAAAACTGTGTTCACCATATAGATCGGGGGTCGGCAACCAGTCGATCGCAGTCCACCTGTTGACCGCCGGCAGGTGACAGGTGGACCGCGAACAGGTTCCTGCACCACCGACCCCTGTGTTCTATGTGCCGGTCCTCTCCCCCTCCCAGCCTCAATCCTCCTGCGTGGCTGCGCCATCTGTGTCCCAGTGCCTCTCTCTTCCTCCCGCCTCCATCTCTGCTGTGATGAGTGAACAGCGGAGCTCGGGAGGAAGCACAGCTCAGGATGGAGGGCGGGAGGAGGAGCCAGCCAAACAAACTTTTTATGTTAAACTGCTGGTGATTGGTTGCTAGCACACAGGGTGGTCCTAAGCAACCAACTTGCGAATATGAAACAAGTGGGACACTGCTATGGGACAGGAGGGAAGGGGGGGGTTATTGCTATAGGGGAAAGGGGGG
>BLSH010306300.1:137615-165277 GCA_018402905.1 Glandirana rugosa
ATTACGGTCACAGTAAATACAGTCCCATACGTTTGAAAACTCGTGTTGACATATATATTTTGTTCGTAATGTACCGTCAATTTTTCATTAGGGATCAAAACATTTTTCATGAGTATTTTCTTAATATGTGCATGAAGTATTCACCACATCCACAATACATCCGTCCTGCAAACACTCTTCAGATGAATTGGGAAAACTTCAGAGGGTCCTAGTGGTACATATTTCATCATTCTTGGCGAGACACCCGTATGTATGTGTATAGCCATCCAAATATTAGGTGAAAACTCACCACTATTAAAAAATAAATGTACTTTTTACAAAACTAGGGATTACTTTTTAACTGCCATGTAATGCTTGTTTTATATATACAGTTGTGCTCAAAAGTTTGCATACCCTGACATAAATGACACTGGCATTAATATTGAAAA
The DNA here is from genome assembly GCA_018402905.1 of Glandirana rugosa. Taxonomy (NCBI): domain Eukaryota; kingdom Metazoa; phylum Chordata; class Amphibia; order Anura; family Ranidae; genus Glandirana; species Glandirana rugosa. The sequence goes on from BLSH010306300.1 coordinate 138,044, forward strand.
TATGACTGATCATGCCAAAAACGCTTTTAAGGATAGTGATCATATGAAGCCATTTATTATCACATAGTTGTTTGGCTCCTTTTTAAATAACAAATCGCCCTGATCAAATGTTTACATACCCTGGAATGTTTGGCCTTGGTACAGACATACAAGGTGACACACTGGTTATAATGGCAATTAAAGGTTCAATTCCCACATCTGTGGCTTTTTAAATTGCAATTAGTGTCTGTGTATAAATGGTCAATGATTTTGCTAGCTCTCACGTTAATGCACTGAGCAGACTTCGATACTGAGCCACGGAGAGCAGAAAATAAATGTCAAAAGACCTGCATAACAAGGTAATGGAATTTTATAAAGATGGAAAAGGATATAAAAAGATATTGAAAGTGTAAATTTGCCAGTAAGTACTGTTCAATCACTTATGAAGTGGAAAATTTGGGGATTTGATACCAATCCAATGTTAGGCAGACCAAGAAAAATTGCAGCCACAACTGTCAGAGGAATTGTTCGGGATAGAAAGAAAAACTCACAGGTAACATTAGGAGAAATAGAGGCTAGTCTGGAAAAAGTTTTTTTTTAAGAGCACAATACGATGATACTTAAACAAAAAATTATGTGCATGGTCTAGTTGTCAGAAAGAAGCCTTTACTGCACCAATGCCATAAAAAAGCCCAACAACAATATGCCTGGCAATGCCTTGACATACCTCACAGGGCTTTTTTGTGGCATTGGTGCAGTAAAGGCTTCTTTCTGGCAATTCAACCATGCAGATCATTTTTGTTAAAGTATTGTATTGTGCTCCTTAAAAAAAAAAACAAAAAAAAAAAAACACAGTTTTTCCAGAGCAGCCTTTATTTCTCCTAAGGTTACCTATGGGTTTTTCTTTCTATCCCGAACAATTCCTGTGGCAGTTGTGGCTGCAATCTTTATTGGTCTGCCTGAACTTGGCTTGGTATCAAGAGATCCCTGAATTTTCCACTTCCTTAGTGATTGAACAGTACTCATTTAACACATTCAATATCTTTTTAAATCCTTTTCCATCTTCATAAAATTCCATTACCTTGTTACGCAGGTCTTTTGACATTTTCTGCTCTCCATGGCTCAGTGCATTAATGCGAGTGCTAGCAAACTCATTGACAATTTATACACAGACACTAATTGCAATTTAAAAAACCACAGATGCGGGGAAATTAACCTTTAATTGCCATTATAAATTGTGTGTGTCATCTTGTATGTCTGTACCAAGGCCAAACAGGTATGTAAACTTTTGATCAGGGCCATTTGGGGGATTTTGGTTATTTAAAAAGAAGCCAAACAACTATGTGATAATAAATGGCTTCATATGATCACTATCTTTAAATAAAAGGTTTTTGGCGTGATCTGTCAGATTTTTATTATTAGTGCCATAATTTCATGATTTATGCCAGGGTATGCAAACTTTTGAGCAGAATTGTGTGTGTGTGTATATATATATATATATATATATATATATATTTATATTATTCGATAAAACTGCAGTGTCACCATATTTCACATACATTAACATGTCCGGTATTTTTCTTCTTTTTAAATATAGCTAACACTGCAACATTTTCCAGGTTTCTAAAAAAGCACCCTATAGCAAACTGAAGGAAAAAAACACTTTGTTCATAATAAAAAGGAAATAGTCATACAGTTTGCAAGCCCTCATTGGCTAATGTTTGTTTTCACTGCTTATGCTGTCTGAAATTTGCATAGCGTACAAGTTTCTTGTCTGGAATGAGTGCCAGAAATCTGTAGTTACAACAATGGTCAGACAGACTCTCCCAGGCCCCTGACCTACCAATTTCTAGGCATTTCCTCTAATAGTTCACATTGTACCAGACCTCAGTCTGAAAACGAGAAATGAGAGCTGCATAGTGGCTGATTTATTTATCATTACTGGATCTTTTACTAGTCTTAACAGAGGAGAAAAACTTTGTTTAAATTCCACCGAGTATAATTAATGGTTATTGAGACGTAAATGAAGAACAGGTGACATTTGGAATTAGAAGATAAATGATCCAGTGTTTTAGTGTGATAATGGGTTAGTAATTGCTATAAAGCCAAGGAATATTGAACCCCATCATAATGCTAGATCATGTCCAGAGCACAAAGGCCTCTGTGTGAGAGCTAGTCAGCCGTTTACCTCCTTATACAGCTGCAGAGTTGATTTGGTACATTTATTCCCTGATGGACTGCACAACTCAGGCAAAAGTTCACCAATTCTCACCTTCCTGTTCACATGCTGAACCACATGACCCATGACACGGCTCAGCTATAATCTGAGATACAAATCACTGCAACCTCTTGGCTATCATTTACCTGCATTATTTAGGTCACATATTTTAAGAAAATGACAAACTTCTTTAGGTTGCTTTCTTGTTTTGCAGGATTAGGGAAAAACTTTGTACTCAATACTACCTTTTACTCCAAACTATAATTTATCATCTGAAAAGAAAATTATAAATGGAAAAAAATACTCTTGTAAAACATATAAAATAATTATGACGCAAAAAAAACACACACAAGTGTGATCCAATTAATAAGTACTTTAAATATAGAAAAATTTCTGTAAAATATTTTCAAAACCCTACCTAGGTCCCTAGAGCTTACTTTTCACAATTGATCGGTATAGATTTTACTTGACATTGACATTAAACATTTGGTACATTTGCATTAACGTGCAGAGTGGCAAAATCAAGTTATTGAATTTAAACCTGCCTGGGATAAACTCATAATTATCCGTAGACAAAAGCATTAACAAGTACAATAAATTGGCAGACCAGAATATAACAAAAGATATATATGTATTTGCTTGCTTATATAATACATTAGACTATAACTAAGCTGGTGTGACTCATTTATCCAGAGGACAAATCTCTACGTTGATGGAATGTTATAGAGAGTGAAATACTCAGATGCTAAAGTGTATTGGGCAAGTGTGCCAGGTTAACGCACTCTTAGGAGCTACGTGACTAAGACACCTGCTCTGCATGCTTTACCAAGGTCTACTGCCAAGAAAATAATAAATATAAAAAAAAAGAAAAAAAACCTTACACGCCTATTGAAGTGATAAAGACTAGTTTAAAAACCACATTTCAAATCCCTCAGCTTTGTAGTATTATATGAAGGGAAACACCCACTGCAGAGACACTTGTATGCGTTTCACACCTGGACTAGTGAAGGAGAAAAACCTCAAGTGGATTAACAAATACAGAACTGAGTGTACATAGAGTCTCTTGTCAGACATTTCAGAGCATGAAGAGACTCTCATCTGACTTCCCCTTCTTCCGTTCAGCAATCCAGCTCAGGAGTACTTATTAACTGTGCTATCACCCATAACAAACAAGCTTCGTTAATCAAACTTGTGTTTAACCACCTTCACTGCAGATCCTTTCCATGTGCTCCCGTGTGAGCGCTAAAAACCCCGCACAAGAATACTAGTATCTATTTTTTGTTATCACGTGTGTCTGTACAAATGTGAGTTTTGTTTTTTGTATTTTTTTATGTGGTAATAAAAACAATGTGCATGTTTCTACTTCCAATCCATCTTAAAGTGCTTCAAGCTTTGATTAATCTCTCAAAGTCTACCCTGCTCTGGGTCTGCTAGCACAAAATTACAATTATAGAATAATAAAGACTAGCTAGGGTATAATTAATTTTGGTGAGGGGGAGATGGATTTGGTCTGGCTTAAAATTTTATGATGTGATATTAATAAAAAAAAATAAAGCAGAGACAAAAAAAAACTGGGATCAAATTTCTGACTTGATAAGTACTTGGAATCAGAAGATATTCAGATAAACTTAACTGACATATTCCAACTTAAAAATTTGCTTATATGCGATATGTTGATGGAAAAAAAAAAGTCAAGGTTCTTCTGTGTATATATATATATATATATATATATTTATTTATTTATTTATTTTTTTTAATATTGCAACCTTTAACAAAAGTTCACATCGCAGCATTCAAAATGTAAAGATATGGAGTCTTACTAACAAATGGATTTATGAGATCCTTCTTAAATGAGCACACTATTTACTACAATGGACCAAACATTTTCCGTCTCTTGATTTATTAACATTTCCTGAATTTGATATTGCCAAGAAGACTATCCAATATTATTTAGCTTCTGTGGAACAGAGTTGTGAAGTGTAAAGAAAGCGGCTTTATTACTTAAACGGAGAACAATTAGAAACTCTAATCACAATAACTTCCTCCAAGTAATAAACAAAATGCAGACATGTAATGTACAGGATGCAAAGCACATTGCAGCTATGAGCAGATTGGCAAATGTGTTTTGGTAAATTGCCAGTGCAGTTTACATTTATAAAGTAGCAAAAACCCTAACCACTAGAAGTAATTGTATCATATACCTAGTGACAGATAATGACGTGTAGTGATATGTATGTTATAATTTATTCTAGTGTTTAAGAGTGAGAAAAAATTCCTGAAGAAGCGGGCTACATTCCCCGCGAAACGCAACCTGTGTTGAAGAAAAGTCACAATAATTTGCTCATTTCCCACTGCTGTGGGGTTGGTGACTGTGAAAGCGTTATGCTGTGTCTTAATATCCCTGTCTTTCTGTAACGTGTTTATATTTTATTGATATTTTATTGATATTGATATTTTATTGATGCTCTCTTGCAAGATCCCCCTCCCAGCTGATTTTATTACATTTATAAAGCGTCAATTCCATTTTGATGCATAAGCTGAAAAAAAAAAATCCATCAATGTACCCTCCAAATAAATGAGCAGCTAAAATTCTACTGTAGAAAATATAGGATAACAACTTTCTGCATCCCCTGCTCTTGTCAGTAATAGTATTAAAGTCTGAATTATAAACAAAAAATGCAATAATGCTTTAAAAAGAATATTGCCTATGGGCTACGTGGGAAGTGTGGTTTTAAAGATGCCCAATGTTACTATTCAGTTTTTTTTTCTATTTTTTCTTTTTTTCGCAAGGTACATTTACATTTTTTATTAGGTTTACCACTTTCCAATCAGCAGCTGAAATCTTTTTTTCTCCCCCATGCTGAAATAGTTGCTCTAACAGAGCTCCATAGCTCAAACTGCAGAATAAAATGACAACCCAGTGACTCCTCGCTTATTTGATGGCCCAGAGGTTTTAGTCAGACAAAGCCAGCCACAAGACAAGCTACTTCTGCTGTGCGGTCTTCAGCTACTCCATAGTGCTTTTAAAATACTTTTTTTCATGTAACAAAAGTTTGAGAATAATGTATACATATAGCAAATAAAAAGTTTAAAAGAAGCGTGGGATTCGTGAAAAAAAGAAAATGTATATTATATTATATACAGACTGAGAACTGAGCGATCAAACACAGCTAATTGCTCAGCTCTTGGACTTCAGGCTGCAGAAAACTGGTGACTGTCAGTCTTCAGCTCTCACTAGAGCGCTGGACTGTGGAGGGGACGGGCGAGGCTAGCTCAGGCTTTCAGTGGGTCGCTGAGACAGCTGCTGGTCCAGACTTCTGAGTGTATCCCATATGGTTGGGATCTTTTCAGAGCCTGAACTGACCGGTGTCAGCTGAAAATGGATCACGGTAGTGCAGAATGAACAGTTTTCCTATGATCCATATTAGAAATACAAGCAGAAAAAGGTATGCCTATATTTTTCACTTTACGAACAAGTGGGTTTAAAAAAAATAAATAAAAAAGAGCCCATTACATATGTTTGACATAATTAAAGTGGTTGTCAACTCGTGACAACCACTTTAACCTACAGGTAAGCCTATAATAAGGCTTACCTGTAGGTGCCCTGCATATCTCCCAATCCTGCATGGTTTAGGAGATATACAGTGTACTAGATGTGCCGGGGTCATTTTGGCAAATGCGCAGTGAAGAAATGGCCTCCGTGCCCTTTCTTCACTGTGATCGTGCCGTGACTGGCAGCTCCCGCGCGCATGCGCAGGAGTGACGTCAAGCGACTCCGGTCAGTCACAGAGCCGGAGTCGTGGCCCCGGAAGGAAGAAAGGCTGAAGATGGACGCTGTCAGCAAAGGGGACAGCGATGGACGTCGCTGGCTTAATTTGCAGGTAAGTGACACATAATGGGCTACTATGCGATGCATAGTAGCCTATTATGCATCTACTTTACAGGGGAATGTAGAGGAAGTAAACCCCATCTGGGTTTACTTCCTCTTTAAATCTCAAACTCATGTATTCTCAAAACCCATTTAACCACTTAAGGACCAAGCTTCATTTTTGAAACTAGTTGTTTACAAATGAAAAGCTTTTTTTGCTAGAAGATTACTTAGAACCCCCAAACCGTATATATATTTTTTTCAAACACCCTAGAGAATCAAATGGAGATTGTTGCAATACTTTGTAAGACCGCTGTTAAAATAGTGTGAAACGCCATTTTGGAAAAAACACACTTTTTTGAATCAGAAAATAAAATTGTAAAGTTAGCATAATTTTTTTCTATATTGTGAAAGGTAATGTTACATTGAGTAAATTGATACCAAACATGTCATGCTTCAAAATTGCACCCCAGCGTGGAATGGCGACGTTTAGAAAATTTCTACAGGATGGCAGTTTTGAGTTAATGGAGGTCTAGTGCTAGAATTATTGTACTCACTCTAACAATCGTGGCGATACCTCACGTGTGGTTTGAACACAGTTTACATATGTGGGCGCAACTTATGCGTTCGCTTCTGCACGCGAGCTCAGAGGTACGGGGCAGTTTAAATGTTTTTTTTTTTATTTAATTTATTTTAAGTTTTTTTCTTAAAAAAAATTGGTCCCTGTAAGGCTGGAGATAGGAAGTGAGGTTTGACGTTGCTCCGGTCTCCAAAGGCAGAGTCGAGCGAGGGCTATCATGCCCTCACTCGACTTCCTGCCCATCAGGGAAAAGGATCAGATAGTCTACGCTGCTACCGCCCGATCCGATAAGCAGCGGAGATGACCGGGACGTGACGGGAGGATGGGGAGACTACTAATCCTAAAGCGGACCACACGTCGTGGAGAAAAATAGCGGGGTTATGGCATCTATCAAGATGTACATCGACGGCAGGCGGTCTGGAAGTGGTTAAAGTGGAAGTAGACTGAAAATTAAGTCCTGCTAGATCACTTTATGCTGGCCCCTTTTGCAGGCATAGCTATGCAAAACATAAAAAATATGTGCCTATACTGTTTAAAATCCAGTAATACACTATCTCATTGTGCCAAAAATCAGAGCCACTAGAGCCCGACCTGCTGACAGCCTAAAGATTTACTGCTGCTCAGGGGCTCTGGGCTTCAGCAAAAAATGGAAGCCTCCAGCAGAAAGAAAGAGGAACAATGCTGGAGGCAATTTATGACACTAATTCTGGTTGCATAATTAATAATAATATTAATGTGGAATGTACACTCACCGGCCACTTTATTAGGTATACCTTGTTAGTACTGGGTTGGACCCCCTTTTGTCTTCAAAACTGCCTTAATGCATGGCATAGATTCAACAAGGTGTTGGAAACATTCCTCATATTTTGGTCCATATTGACATGAATAAATCATGCAGTTGCTTCAGATTTGTTGGCTGCACATCCATGATGCAAATCTCCCATTCCACCACATCCCAAAAGTGCTCTATTGGTTTAAGATCTGGTGACTGTGGAGACCATTGGAGTACAGTGAACTCATTGTCATGTTCAAGAAACTAGTGGTGAGATGATTTGAGCTTTGTGCAATGGTGCATTATCCTGCTGGATGTAGCCATCAGAAGATGGGTACACTGTAGTCAAAGGGATGGACATGGTCAGCAAAATACTCACGTAGACTGTGGCATTTAAATGAAGCTCAATTGGTACTAAGGGGCCCAAAGTGTGACAAGAAAATATCCCCCACACCATTACACCACCAGCCTGAACTGTTTATACAAGGCAGGATGGATCCATGCTTTAATGTTTACGCCAAATTCTGACCCTACCATCTGACTGTTGCAGCTGAAATCAAAACTCATCAGACCAGGCAACATTTTTCCAATCTTCTATTGTCCAAATTTGGGAAGCCTGTGCAAATTGTAGCCTGTTTCTTGTTCCCAGCTGACAGGAGTGGCACCCGGTGTAGTCTTTTGCTGCTGTAGCCCATCTGCTTCCAGGTTTCAGGTGTTGTGCATTCAGAGATGGTATTCTGGGTTTGTTGGTTGTAATGAGTTATTTGAGTTACTGTTGCCCATTCTCCTCTGACCTCAAGGCATTTTCGTGCACACAACTGCAGCTCACTGGATATTTTCTTTTTTTTGTACCATTTCCTGTAAACCCTAGAGATGGTTGTGCGTGAAAATCACAGATCAGCAGTTTTTGAAATACGCAGACCAGCCCGTCTGCCACCAACAACCATGCCACGTTCAAGGCCACTTAATTCCCCTTTCTTTCCCATTCTGATGCTTGGTTTGAACTTCAGCAAGTCGTCTTCAACACATCTAGATGCCTAAATGCATTGAGTTGCTGCCATGTGCTTGGCTGATTAACAATTTGTGTTACCAAGCAATTGAACAGGTGCACCTAATAAAGTGGCTGGTGAGTATGTTCTTTGCTAAAGATCATTTTTTTTTAATATATCAAGTTGTTATGCATAAAGTTCAGTTTTAAAAGGTCTTCAACAGAAAAGTGTTCTGAAAGCCTTTGCAGGAAATGTAATTGTAAAGAGATGCAATATATTCAAAGGTAATCCCAATCACCAATATGTCTGCTATAGTACCCATTTTTTTTTAAATTTATTACTTTAGCTTGAGAGTGATGGCTGATAATGCTAACATTTCGCTCTATAAATGCAATGAGCACAGCTTCATTTATTGCAGCAATTGTGTCTAGGGAACAAAAAAGGCAGTTCTATGTACCATCAATTTCTGGGTACCTCTGGGATGTTTATTCTTCTGAGCACCTTTTATTAACTTTTTTAAGCTAGAGAGACACTTAAAAACCTTTTTAGGTCTCAGGGAAACCCAGCTAAAAGATCAATTCATTAGGGGTCAGTGGGAAAAAAACTGGATTTTTTGACTTACCGTAAAATCCCTTTCTCTGAGTTTGTCAACAGGCACAGCGATTCTTAGGACTAAGTGGGTTATACTGCCCTCTTCAGGAGTTTACTAGGTAGAACAGGCAGTTCTAACAGAAAAAAGAACAGTAACAGACACAGCCCCTCCCAGGGGGCAGTCCACACTGGCAGATAACCCCATACCCAGCTTTGCTAGCTCAGTTCGTAACAAGAAGTGCAACATCCAGAGGGATGGGTGCTGTGCCTGTCGACAAACTCAGAGAAAGGGATTTAACGGCAAGTCAAAAAAATACAGTTTTCGCTTTCATTTGTCGACAGGATCAGCGACTCGTGGGACGTCCAAAAGCAGTGTCAAAAATGAGGTGGGTAACAGAACTACACCCAACCGAACCCTCAGTGAGGAACCACACGTGTCTCACACAGCCGTCTACACAACTTTGCGGCCAAACGCAGCATCTGAGGATGTTAAAAACATAAACTTTTAAAACTCTGAAAAGGTGTGCACAGAGGACCAAGTAGCCGCCTTGCAGAGATACTGACACCTGAAGTCAGAAAGCCCAGGAAGTGCTAATCGCCTTGGTAGAGTGAGCCGTGATCAGAAAAGGAGGTTCCAGACCTCGAACAGCATAGGCTCGGGTCACTGTCTGTCTAATCCAATATGAGATATCGGCTGATGAGGCCGCCAAGGAGGCCGTGGTCGCCAGATACACCCGAAGGGCCTGAACAACCTACAGGGAGTGCAAAGCAACCTCCTTAGGGTGAGACTGTGCGGGCATAGAGAAGGAAGGACAATTGTCCTCAGTGTTGTGGAAAGATGACACCAGCTTCAGCAAAAGAGGAGGATGACAGGCGCAAGACCGCCTTATCCCTATGTAGGCCCAGATAAGGAGACCTACAAGATAGAGCCACCAACTCAGACACCTGCCAAGCAGATGTGATAGCCACCAGGAAGAACACCTTATGCGAAAGGAATTGTAGTGAGATTTCCCTGATAATCTCAAAAGGCGGCTTCCAAAGCACCGAGAGGACCAAATTGAGGTCCCATGGCGCCAAAGGCGACTGTACCTGGGGGGTGACATGCCGAACCCCCTGCATGAAAGTACGGATCAATGAATGCGTCGCCAAAGGACGCTGAAAAAAGATCGCCAGAGCAGAAACCTGAACCTTGATAGTGAACAACGCCAGTTTCTCGTCGAGCCCCTTCTGTAGGAAGGCCAGAACCCGAGACACCGAGAAGGAACGAGAAGTCCACTCCCCAGCTTCACACCAGGCGGATTAAGCTTTCCAGGTGCGGTGGAAAATCTTATGTGAAGTGGCCTTATGTGCCTCCAGCATGGTGGGAATCACCGAGTCTGAGATGTCTCGATCCCTCAACTCCTGGGATTCAATAGCCAGGCTGTTAAATCCAGAGAGGGTAAAGCAGGATGTCGGGTGGGTCCCTGGGACAGAGGAGCCTCGTGTGGCGGAAGCCGCCAGGGAACGTCCACCACCATACATACTACAACAGCGTACCAAGAAAGCCTTGTCCAATCTAGGGCTACGAGCATGGTCGGCATGCCCTCCGCTCCTATTCTGCGCAGAAGCAGTTTAAGAGGAGGAAAGGCCTGGATGAGTCGATATTGAGCCCATGGAGCCACAAGAGCATCCGCCGCATCCTGCCAAGGGAACCCTCGTTCAGCTCACGAAGGTCTGAACCTTCCGATTGAGACGGGATGCTAGCCAGTCCACGTCCGAAGCACCCCTTCTCAGACACATCTGATGAAACACGTCCGGGTGCAGGGACCACTCTCCCTGGTCCAGGCGCTGACGACTGAGATAGTCCGCCTGTCAACTTTCTACGCCCGACATGTGAACGGCAGAGATTGCCGAACATAACTTTCTGTCCACCACAGAATAGGAACTACCCCCGAGGCCGTAGCCGAGTTTCTCGTCCCACCCTGGTGATACACGTATGCCACAGCCGTGGCATTGTCCGACCTAATCCGGACAGGGCACCCGTGCAACCTCGATCCAATGGGAGAGGCAGCACCAAAAACGCCCGCAATTCCAGGACATTGTTCGGGAGACGAGACTCCTCTAGAGACAGCCATCCCTGGGCTGAGGGCAGCCCCAGGACTCCACCCCAGCCTGTCAGGCTGGCGTCCATCATAATCACCGTCCAGTGAAGGGGGAGGAAAGACCTCCCCAACCGAATAGCCGGGGATCGCAGCCACCAGAGTAGCCAGGCCCTTACCTGGTGATCCATCCTGATCACCCAATCCCGGAAAGATGGGAACCTGTCCCATCTCAGGAAAGTCTCCCCTTGCAGAAACCAGGTGTGGTAGTGAGTGTAAGGGACCGCCTCGAAGGGGGCCACCATGAGGTCTAGGACCCACATGCAGTGAGGCCCATTTCTGGTACAGCAGGGACCGAAAAGTCGACTGAAGCGGCTGCCGCTTGGTAGGCGGAAGGAAAATCTTCGCCCGGGCTGCATCCAAGATCAGCCCCAGATACTCCAGGTGGTGAGGCAGAATCAGAACTGACTTTGGAAGGTTGATCATCCATCCGAACTGGTGCAGAGTGTGCAGGGTGATCGCCACATTGGCCCTGAGAGCTGGAGCCGACTCCGCTCACAGGAGAAAATCCTCCAGACACGCCACCACCGCGATGCCCCTCTGCCTCAGCAGAGCCAGAACTGGGGCCAGCAGTTTGGCGAAGACCCAAGGCCAGGCCAAACGGGAGAGCCACAAACTGGTAGTGATCCTCTCCAACCACAAGGCATTGGTGCTGGGCGCAGATGGGAACATGCAGGTATACATCTTTGATGTAGGGGAGACCAGGAAATATGCCCTGGTGCAGGGCCACTACCACCGAGTGGACTGACCCCATCCGAAAACCTGCGGACCCGCACAAACCTGTTGAGGTCCCTCAGATCCAGGATGGGACGAATCCCATCCTTCTCTGGAACGAAAAGGTTGGAACAAAAAAAAACTTGGGAACACTCCGTATGCGGAACGGGAACTACCGCCCCTGACCAAACAGGTCCTGTACGGCCCTGAAATAGCGCCCGCAGCCTGGCTGCAGGCAGCTGCAGGTTGGAGGCGAATGGCCTATCTGAGGGGCGGGAACGAAGTTCTATTCTGTACCCCGAAAAGACCATCTCGTCCCAGTGGTCCAAAATGCAGGAGGACCCCCTGTCTGCGAACCCCAGGAGACGCCCCCCAACCCGAGAGCCAGGTGGAGGCAACCCGACATGCAGAGGAGGCTTCGTCCCCTGACTTGCCACGGTTACGCTGCCAGGGACTCTTCTGTCCCCCTGCGGGGCCCTTAGCAGGCTGCGAACCCTTGCCCGGGGGGGCACAATCTTCCTTGTCTCCAGGAGAAAGGTGCTCTTCCCACCTGTGAGGTTGTTGATAATCTCAACCAAGGAGGCCTAAAAAGGGCGCTGGCAGACTTCCCTTTCCAGGGTGGGTGGCTCTTTGGAAGTCTGGTCCACCGACCAGCACTACAACCAAGTCAGCCGCCTGGCCACAGAGACCACGGATGCCTTGGACGTCAGGGGGGCCACGTCCAATGCTGCATCACACAGATACTGCAGCCCATGGATAAGCTGATCAGCAAGACCCACGCAATCAGGGGGAACCTGAATGTTGCTCAACTCGCTAAATAACAGCTTCGCCCACAAAGTGAGTGTTATGCGACGCCAGCGCAGAAGCCACAACGGGCCGCCTGGCTGATCCCGTCATAACAGGGATCCGACGCAAGCTTCAGCCTTCCTTTCAGCCGGGTCCCTAAAAGGATGGTCTGCCCTCCACCAGGATAGTGGTTGTGCTATTAAGGCGGGACACGGGAGGGGGGGGGGGTCGGGGACAACCACAGGGGGTGATGCCCACTTCAACAGTTCCTCCCCAAGAGCATAGCGCAGAGCGAAACGTCTGGGAATGGGGGGGCTCTGAGGCTGAGCCCAGTCCCTATAAACTACCCAGGAAAATCCACATACGGAAAGACCTGAGCCGTACAGGCCGGTCTATGCGACCTGAAGGGGCTGGGTACCCCCTGATGGGGTTCTGTCTGGTCATTCAATTGCAGGGTCTCACACTCTGAGGTGATCGGAGCGTCTACTAGTGCCCTCTCATGCGCAGCAGCGGACGCCTCACACTCATCCCCGCTATCAGAAGCATCAGGGATCTCGGGAAATGAACGTCTCCTGGACTGTCGACCTGGCGTCTATAAGGGACGGGGTCCCTGAAGCGCTGGCTGCAGGCACAGAGAGGTCCGGTGGGGAAACACCCGCAGCGGCTGCCATCCTGTCACCCACCCTGACTGCGCCAAAACAAGGCCCAATGCCAGGAGACCACTGTACCCCCCACCCCACAGCTGAGCAAGGCTGGGCACAAGAGGGACTCACCACCTGACCCGGAGAAGAGCTGCTTGGCGCTGCTATCCACCACTGTCGCTGCCCCGCTAGCCTTCTGTCCTCCACTGCTACTGTCCAGAGCTGCTGCCGCCCAGGGAGATCCGGCCATGCAGGGGGGGTAAAATGGCGCCAGCGTGACCAGGACCACCCCCTGGCACACACAGGCCAGATCAAGGTGCAGACACAACAGAAAAATGCCCGCCCGGCACCACTAGAGGCCAAACACCATAGAGAACAGTGGCGCGGCTACGCCAAAATGGCCGCCGGCCGTTCCCCAGGCTCTACTATGCGGCCAGCTACAGGAAAATGGCAGCTGGACCCCGGCAAAACGTCCGCCGAGCGATTCGACTGTCGCAGCACGAGGTGCAGAGCGGAGGGGGGACCTCTAGGGCCCTACATACACAAACACCCTGGGAGCCCCCGGGGGGAATGGGGGTGTGACTGCAGGGTACCGGATGGATGGAGGAGGGGGGATTACTAGCAAGGGAAGGGTGGGGAAGACCACCCTCTACCCTGACGACCCGGAGGGGGGACCCACCAGCTCCCCCCCAGACCCCCCGAGAGGGAGGGGGGACGTACTTACCCCATCTAGTCAGGCAGGCGGTGCGGGGATCCCACCCGGACAGCTTTTGCGCTCCCGGCTAGGCCGGAGGGAGCTGTCAGCCCAGGGCCCAACAGCCTAGGTCTAACTCCTTGCACTAGGCAGAAAAAACTGAGCTAGCAAAGCTGGGTGTGGGGTTATCTGCCAGTTGGGACTGCCCCCTGGGAGGGGCTGTGTCTGTTGCTGCTTTTTGCTGTTAGAACTGCCTGTTCTGCCTAGTAAACTCCTGAAGAGGGCAGTATAACACACTTAGTCCTAAGAGTCACTGTGCCTGTCAACGAACGAAAGATAAACGACCCTTATGTTAGTGGTCAGTGGAAAGAATGCCACCTCTTGCGGTCAGTGGGAAGATGATGCATTTCTTTTCTTCTGTTTTTTAAAAGAAAGCAAACCCATGGCTTCACTGATGGCTGTTTTTATTCTTACACTGCATTGCTGTAACACAGCTAAATCAGCAGTAGTTCTATTTAGGCATATTGGATCAGAGGGTAGTCTCAGAGAGTAATCCGACAGAGGAGTCCGCTTACTCCCAGTTGCCCAAAGAGCAAAGTGCGCCCTGTCCATGTCAACTTTGCAGGGACTGAATGGATACAGATGTGTCATCCACCTTCTTTGCTCTGATCAGCAGGGGATCAGTGAGCCAATCCCCTGCTGATCGAACAGATTCCACACAGAATTCACACAGAATTCACACCATGTGAAATGGGCCTTAAGTCTGCTATTTATGCATGTTCCTGTAAGTAGTACCTTAAGTAGTACAGCCAAATCTTATTTGGCTGTACTTCTGTGGATCACACCAGTGCAGTTCGTTGTGCATGTAGGTCACACCAGTGCAGTTCCTTCTGCATGAAGGTTAGCTCAGATTATTTAAAGCGGAGTTCCATCCAAAAGTGGAACTTCCACTTGTTGGATTCCTCCCCCCCTCAGGTGTCACATTTGGCCCCTTTTGGGGGGAGAGGATACCTGTCTGACACCCCAGCTCCCTCTCCGCTGCCGGGCCAGTGACAAAGCGCAATGGCGGCTCGCGCATGCACAGTAGGGGCCTGGCTTGAAGCCGAAAGGCCACACTTCCGGGTTCCCTTAAACTCAATGGCAGCGGCACTACTCAACCAGCCGATCGGAAGATCAGGTGGCGTGCCGACATTGCTGGACTCCAGGACAGGTACGGTAAGTTTCCTAATATTAAAAGTCAGCAACTACTGTATGTATAGCTGCTAACTTATTTTTTAAAGGGGCGTCAGACCTCTGCTTTAAACCACACCCCTTTTAAGCCATGTCCAATATCTATCTTTCACCAACAAATAGTAAACTATGCCCATAATAAATGAATGCACCACCCTTCATTACAATAATGCTCCGCCTACAGTGCCTTTCTGGACATATGGAAAAAAGGTGCCCCTAAAAACGTTTTGGAAATGTTAGCAGCTATGGAAACAGATGGCAGGTGGGAAGGGGTTAAAATAAAATGGACTTCTATTAAGCAGCGTATATGACCGTGACCAATACACTCACTGTATATGAATTACCGTAATTTAAACACATGCACCAGGACGATACACATGAGATGAATGTCACATTCATGGTTTTCAAAATATACCCCTTATACATTCCCATTTAGCACTGATGACCATGTAACTTAATTCATTGAGTGGATCACTACATGGTCCTCAGGTGCAGGCAAGACTACTCAGACTGTCATGTGTGTCAGAAATAGAGCATCTCCTGCATGGTTAGCCAAAATGCATTTGTATCCGTGCACACAAAAGTAAGTGATTTTCAAACCCTTAGTCCCCTTTAACACTTGTGCGAGTTGTTCTGCGATTTGGGACTGCAAAGTTGCATGACAAGTCGTTCCCCATTATTTCCAATGAGTACCATTCATATCTGTATGACTTTCAAGTCCTGCCAATTTCAAAGTAGCCCCTGCATTACTTTGGTTCAACTTTGATGCAACTTGATGTCCACAGACTTCAATGTTAAACCCTCAAAGTCTCATGCAAATCGCACCTGAATAATATAGATGCAATTTCTGTACGACTAATATGTTTTCATTGAGCCAAAGTTGCAACAAAGTCACACCGATACCAAATTGCAGTAAAATCGCGGCAAAAAATTGCAGTAAAATCGGATCATACAAGTGTGAAAGGGGCCTTAGCCAGCAATCAGATTAATCTTTCAAAGTTATTTCACCAAAACACTCAGTGGCCATCTTTTGTAATCCCTTTTCAGACATTGCCACTAGACCATGAGCCTCATAATAGCTGCCTAGTCAACTACGACTGTAGCTGAGCCCTAACAGATTTAAATATTTTCCATACATTTTATTTATTGTTTCTTGGTAATTTATAGTGATCTGATAGATTCTTTGTCCAGCCTTAAAAAAAAAATGAATTATTGCAGTTGCTTATTTTAGATTAACATTGTCAGACATGTATATTTCTACAAGTAGAAATCTTTTCACCAGGCACACATACCATAATGCTATAAAATCACTACTTGTTGGATGAGTATCAGTTGTATTAATATACTTCACTAATAATGAAATATGTACTTGATTTTTAAGACTAGTGTTTGCTAATAAGTGTATTTTCCTAATACCATACTATTACTAGTGATAAGCATTTAAAATGGGGGTCAGCAGACAGGTTTTAAAGAACAGTTATTTAAAAGACAAAAGCAACACAAATTGTGCAGACTTAATACACACTGTAAGCAACTTAAAGTGAACCCTTTTCCTCTTTCACTAAAAACATTCAAACATTGTTTGCTTTTACATACAGTTAAGAACTAGTGATGTAACCAGGGCCTTACAAATGCATTCTTGGAAGAATACATCTCCAGTGCCTTCTCCTTCAAATGATTAGTACTAGAGATGTGCACCACGAAATATACAAAACACATTCAGAAAAAAACAAATCATTCCAAGGTCACAAATGTGATGAAACAAAATGACTGACTTAGGCCCCATTCCCTCCGGGCTTTCCAATCAGGAATCAGGAATTCACCCGTGTGAAAGAGCCCTTGACAAATGAATCCGAAATTAAACCAATTATTTCGATTCGCTTTGTATATGTGTTGCAAATTTGTATTTTCGGACGTTATTGCGGGAAGATGAAGATTCAGATTCATTGAGTTTCCAGTGCGACTATGGCTTTGCCCAGTCATGACAATACAGTGTGTGACACAATATTAAACTTACAAAACCCTCTGAAGTCGGAAACAAATTAAATTTGTTGTTTTCATTATAATCGATTTTGAATTAGTTGAAATTCATTACTGTTGTGATTCGGAGATTCACAAACATACGAATGAACAAATAAAATCTAGGTCTAAATTTCAGTTCATAACAAAATGAATCGCATATGTCTAATGTGTACCATCACATGTTCCAGGAGGCAGAGTTCCAGGAAGTAAAGGAAGTTGGATTCACCTGCCCTTAGTGAAAATGGCTACCGTGTGAAGAATAGGGAGGAAAAGAAAAACAAGGTATGCAATGAATAAAATGCCTGCAATTATCTATAAGTATATGTTTATAGATTGTCATTTCAACACATTTCTAAAAGGCGCCTTTGTTGTAATTTGTAAGATAAAGGTTAAGTAGGCCACAGTTTAACAGTGCCAAAATAGGAAGGTTTTTTATAAAGCAAACTAAAATGTGAGTGTATGACAGAGAAAATAGACAAAATCGTGAACAGATTAGATTCAGGCTTGGTTCACATTATTGTGGCTCTTTGAGCTGTGTTTGCGTAGGCACAGCAGCCTGTTCATTTGAATGGGCTTCTGTGCCTGCATTTCATGCAGGAAAAAGGTTCCTGCACCATTTTTAAAATGCAGCAGAGGGGAAATGGCATGGTGCTTTTGCACCAAGCGATTTCCAAGCATTTCCACAGACGCTATGTCTTTAGATTTGTGGGGGTGTCACTGCGTGTTTTGGCTGCCGGTGGTTGATGGAAAAGGTGTGATGCCTACACCCGCAATAGTGTGAACCAGGCCTCAAACTATACAAGCACTTTTAGTAGATCACAATTTGAGGGGGGCGGGGGGAATATGACGTTGTTAACAGGTAATCGAAGATCGTGTAATATTTTACAGAACAAAAAGGCATAATTATATAGTTCTGACTCTGTACAGTGCTTTGTCACTTTAATTAGGCCCCATTTTGAACAGAAACCCACCAGCAATTTAAACAAGAAAATGATTTTTGCATAAAATCTAATTTTGCCGTATCTACACGCGCAGTACTGAATGACTTGCACTAGGCCCCGTTTTTACTGGGACCCAACCAGTAATTTTATCAAGAAATCAATATTAGAGTCATTTTGCTGAAAAAAAAAGCTCCCAAAATAATGCAGTGCCTATGTGCACAGTTAATTTGTATTAGGCCACATTTAAAAACAGGACCCGCACCGGCAATTTTAACATTTCACAATAATGCACCAAGTATTAAATAACTTGTACTAGGCCCCATTCCAGACAGGACCTCCATATGCAAATTTAAAATCTTTAAATCATCATTAGATTTGCAATTTGAAGAAAACAATCCCCAAAGTATTGATGTGCAAAGCAATTTGCTGAAAATAGCCTCCAAATTATTGTTGTGAGCACATGCATTTTAGTTACATAGTCAGATTAAAAAAAGTCCATCTAGTTCAACCAAAAAAAAAAAAAAAATTCTTCAAAACACTTACTAGGTGATTTGTCAACTCGCATCAGGCAGCTTAAAAAAAAAAAAAAAACAAAAACACAGCATTAGGCCCCTTTCACACGGGCGGCTCATTTCGGGTCCGCCTGTCAGTTTTTCAGGCAGACCTGAACGGACGCTCCATTGCTCTCTATGGAGCGCCGGATGTCAGCGGTGACATGTCCACTGACACCCGATCCGCTCCGATCTGCCAGAAACAGACGGATGGAAGCCCTATTTTCCATCCATCTGGCGGATCGGATCTGATGAACACGGACATGTTCATCTAATCCCCCATAGAGGAGAATGGAGCTGTGACAGGACAGTCTCTGCACAGAGTGCAGAGACTGTCCTGTTATCCGCCAGCTCAGCGGGGATCAACGGATGGATCCCCGCTGAGCAGCGAAGCCTGTCAAAACGGGCTCCATTAGTGTGAAAGAGCCCTTACAGTGCATTTCACTGCAAAAATCCAGGAAAACTATTGCAGTGAGTACGCACTTGGTCTTTGACTTCCACTTTGTAAATAATTCCCACATTAAGGCACCTTTCACTTTTGTGCAAATTGTCATGCGACTGATGTCCAAAGTCGCAGGAAAAGTCGTACCCCATGATTCCCAATGATAACCATTCATATATGTGCGACTTCAAGTCACACAGACTTCAAAGTAGTCCCTGCACTACTTTGGTCCAACTTTGATGCAAGCTGAGGTCCATAGACCTCAAGTTTACACAGACATTTCCTGAAATCTCATCAAAATCGCGCGACTTTCAAGTCATGGCAGTGTGAAAGGAGCCCTAAAATGGAACCAAACCCTCCTATCCTTTTCAGCCAAGGAAGATGCTACCTTAGCTTCTGTTTGATCTGCAACTGCCAGGGAGCTAAACATGTGATCAGTTATGAAACCAGTCATTTGTTGGTTTGACAGTTTGGTTGAGCGCACAAGCAAATGTGACCATTAGCATTCCTGGCATGCCGGGAATGTAACTTTTTTTGAAACTGATAATTAATGGGTTTAGGTCCACTTTAGGCCTTGTTCACACCATGTGCAGAGACATCAGTTTTTCTACATGTATCCTGCAAGGGCACAAAGAAAACTGCTCTCTATGTGCCCTGTTCACACCACAACACTATTTGCAGATTTTTCTGTGCAAGAATCTGCAACGTGTATGCATTTTTCTGCACGGAAGAAAACCTGACATGAGATCAACATTGTGGTGTGAACAGGGCAAGAGAGAAAATGATGAAAGGGTGTGATGCCTATCTGCAAAAAAAAAGAAAAAGCGCACAAAAATGTATGTCAATGTACATAAAAACTCACTGAAACTAGCATGAAAAACAGATGTAAACTCATTTCTCTCTAAGTGAAATCTGTGCGTTTTTTCCATCAGTGTGAATGAGGCCTTAAAATGGTTGTAAAGGCACGATGCCCAATTACTAGAATCCCCTCTGTTATATGAAGCTATGGTGAACAGTTTTTTGTGTTATAAAAATTATGCAGTGCAATAGCTTATTTCACAGTGCTGCTGTGCGGGCACGTCATATCCCGCCACTCTCCTTCCCAGATCTGTGAAATACAGCGGGAGGGGCTGAGTTTTCCCTCTGACATCAGCCGGGAAGAAAGGAAAAAAACAGTGGGCAGTCACGTGACTGCACAGCAGCGCTCTGAAATAAGGTACAGCTGCATAATTTTTTTTTACAAAAACAGACACTTTGCAACACAACTTCATATAACAAAGGGGATTCTATTAGGCAGAGTTAATTCACGCAAAATAGCAGCAGGAGGGGAGGGGCGGAGAGCAGATCAGCACTGACTAAATAGTTGACAGGCAGGGAGGGAAAGGGAGAGAGGGAGACACTGCGGAATGAAGGAGGGCATGTAAACAGACCGTCCTATCATAGATCGGCAGCCACCCAGGCAGACATTAACAGGCAGGATCAACCTTTCACAGTATAGAGAGGGACAAATGACTACACACAAGCACTATGCTGTATATCATGCTTTAAAAGGAATAGGAATTTTTTTTTTTTTTTTTTAGGGTTTCAGGGTTACAACCACTTTGGTTCACAATTTTGCGTGTGGCTGTGGGATTCCCACACCTGCAACCACCCAGAGAAAACGCACTGATCTGTAGAAATGTGCACGGCTGCCATTCATTCTGATGTAAAATTGTAGTGGGGGTCAAAAAGGCCATGCAAATTCCCCGTGGCCATGTTTATGAAAAGGTGCATGCACCTTTTGTGGAAATGCAGGCACGGCAGCCCGTTCATTAGAATGGGTTGTGTGCCCAAACGCATAGGTGTGAACCCAGTGTAAAGCAACATTATAGTGTATGTATATCACTGGAAAAATCACTCAAATATTTTAGGGAGTATGGGCACATTTAATAAATTTTACTAAAACTAATCCCTGAACCGCTATTTGTTTTTTTTTTAACCTTCCTGAAAGAAAACCCTTGAAAAAAAATCAAAAAACAAAAGATAAAACAAGGGAGGAACAGCAGCCAAAGAGCAACTTATGTTGTTGCTTACACAAACAAAAAGGTACATCTCTGTGCAAAAACACTCTGTCGTTCACAGAATCTGCTGTAGGAGTGTGCAGAACACAATGGGGGAAGTATTAAAACTTGTCTGAGAAACTATCTCAACTGGAGAGCAGCCAAACAACTATGACATTTTCATTTTTATGATGGGAAAAGGGAGAGATAGAAGCGGATTGGTATCTATAGGCAATGGCATCTCAGACACTTTTTATTAATTACTTCAGTGTGTCTGTCGAGGTTTTCAGCAACGAACACTGGCATCTAGGGGTCCCTGGAAACTGAATACTTTAATCCCAAAAGGGAAATTTTTGCACTATTAAAATACCCCCCTAATCGGTTATAACACTGTACCACACACTGTTAAATGCATCTGCCCTTGCATGTACAAATAGACAAACTTTTTTCAGTAATCAGCACCACTGTTATCACCCTCCAACAAAAGCATTGTGACTTCGTTAGGGAGGGGGCTGGCACATAAGAACCCCCCCCCCAGCCAGGAAGGATGAGACTGGTAATTGGTTGCTAGGGTAAGAATCGATCACAATAGTTCGCTATTTTCTTGAACTGTGAACTTGGGTTTGGGGCATGCTCATGTCTAACTATTGCATGAGTGTTGAACAATACAATCCAGGTCTGATTACTACTTATTTTTTGCAGCTCTAGAAAAACAGAATATTTTGTATTGCATCAGAATCTATTCTCATTTTATTTTACCTTTTAGTGAATGTTGTGGACTTTCAAGACCATGGTGGCCATTTGCCCCAAGAGCTACAAAAACAAGCACCAAGAACAGGGAGAGGGCATGCTATGTATAGGAGTGTCACTATATCTGTATATATCTGTAACATTGCGTCAGTGATGGCTAAGTACATCTATAACAAAGACATTGTTTTGTAGCTGTCAAATAGGACAGTATTGCTTTCTTTACCAACAGTATACAATTAAGTATAATTATCTGCATCTTTGCACCTAAAATAAAGGATTGCTCAGATTGAACAACATTTATTAAAGTTACTGACAAAATACTAATTTGTTTTAATTAATACTTTGGTGCTCCATAATCTATTTTTAAGAATTGGTTCTACCCACTATTGATGAGATATATGCCTAGAATGCACTTATTCTTGGGTCTGGAATTACTAGTCAGAATCATTCAACAGTCATGACTGTTGCTCTGTGAATATTTTTTCCATCTAGAGCATGTGGTTTTCCAGTACACAGAACAAAGGCTGTGGTACACAATATTCTACATAATGTATTATGCGAAGTAGGTCAGGTAAAAAAAAAAAAAATCACTCTTATACAATTTTACCCAATGAATAAGTACAAATGTTTTATGGCTCGTTCTAGAGAGGAAATCAGAGACTTCTTTGACAGTCCTGGAGCGCTGTCAAACAGTCCCTTGTTTCTCTGTTTGCAATTCTATAACTTCTCTAGTGATCAAATGCAAAATGGCCCAGAAAATGTACATTCTGCTGCCAGTAAAAACCACCAATTACACTTTTTGACCTGAACAAGGTCTTTTTCACTTCCCACATGAAAAAGGGCAAGCACTATTTATCGTAGGACGTGATTTGTGCATTTTTGTATCTTTATGTTGCAACATTATATTAAAACCCAATTGTTTAACAAAACAAACTGGAAAAGAAACCTGAAAAGCGTAAATAAAAAACCTCAACTTGCTATATACCAATGTATACATTTACAAGACAGTGAACAATCATTATGCAGAACAAAAATGTACTGAATCGATAAAGTAAATCAAAAGGACAAACTAAACAATCTAAAACAGTTATACTAGAAAGACACGACATGCATCCAAAAAACAGAAAAGCTGATCAAATGGAACACATTCCAAAAAATGTCCCCCTATATACGAATTTACTTTTTTTATTATTATTATTATACAGGATTTATATAGCGCCGACAGTTTGTGCAGCGCTTTACAATATTAGGGCAGACAGTACAATTACAATACAATTCAATACAGGAGGAATCAGAGGGCCCTGCTCGTTAGAGCTTACAATCTAAGAGGGAGGGTTGAATGATACTTAAGGGCAGTAAACTGCGGGGGATGAGCGGATTGAGAAAAAATGGGATTTTTTGACTTACCGTAAAATGCTTTTCTCTGAGGTTCATTGACAGACGCAGCCTCTTATTCATGACACGTGGGTTTATGTACCTTTTACCAGGAGTAGACTAGGCAGAACGAAGTTCAGAAAAGCAAAGCTGGCCCCTCCCAGGGGGCCGTCCTCACTCAGCATATAACCCCTCAGAACTGCATAGCATATCAGTTCGTAACAAGCCGTACAAACACAACACAGAGGGGTGGGTGCTGCGTCTGTCAATGAACTCAGAGAAAAGGATTTTACGGTAAGTCATAAAATCTACGTCCAAGGTATGCAGAGCAATCTCCTTAGGATGAGACGGGCACGGACACAAGGGAAGTGGAAGGGAATAGTTGTCGCCTTATTCAGGTGGGCCGCCGGCGGGTCCACCGTGGGGGGGGGGGGCCCATTTCTGAAACAGGCTGTCCTCAAAAGGGTAGCGCACAGAAAAAGGTTTTGGCAGAGTAAAAATTTAGCGGACGCTGCCATTCCTTATAGACTAACTGTCAAAATACTGGAGATAGGGAAACACCTTGGCAGCACAGGATGGCTTCTGGGACCCAAGGGTGTAGGCAGACACCTGTGACTCCCCAGCCTGGTCTAGCCGTAGAGAATTACGGACGGCCATGACCAGGGCGCCCACCAGCGCCCTTTCGCGCGCCACCGAGGCCCCCTGGTCCTCTTCCCCATCTGATGGCTCCAGCTTCCCGTCCGAGAGCTCCACGGAGGTCCCTGTGACCACAGAGCCCCCTTCCAGCTCTGAGTCCTCCTCCGAAGATTGAGGGTGCGGACGCTTCTTGGGGCCCCCCCCTACCCCAGCTCGGTTCCCCCCAGGTGAAAAATTCTTCCAAAATCGAAGTCAATTGATCCAGGGGAACCAGAGGTCCCAGCGCGGCTTGAGCCTCAGCGGGCCCCTCCGTACACATATTTTAGTGTCTAGAGCACCAAATTTTAGATTTCCACTGCAATTTATTCAATAGGTTTAATACATGTTAAGAATGCCTTACATGTTTTGGCAATTTTCTACAGACAGGTTGGAGGTAGGAGTCAACCCACTCAGTCTCTCAAAACAGGAGTTAATGCCAGCTTTGATTCTCCCCTCTAATGATCAGCATTCCTATGTATTTTCACCAGCATATGAAAAATCGGTACAATCTACCCACAGACATTTTTTTTCTTTAGCTGATAAATTTTTATATGAAGATGTTCATATCTTTTTATTCTTTTTCCACTTCATCCTGAAGTTTATCAGTAACACTAGACTTGGCTTTGTTATAGATAAAATTTCCTCAATGGTTTTAAGCAAATCAGCGCTAGTAACGTTAGATACATCTTCACTCTTCCGTAAGATTTAAACAAGGCAACTTGATAATGAAGAATAAATGAACAGGCAATACAGTATTCTTATGAATCCTTTGATCTGCATCAGCCAAAACAAATGGTTTATGTAGTACAATACGAATAGATTAAGATCTAAAAGTTTTCGGGCAATAAATTGACCTCTTTTGTATCAAATGGCAGGAGGAGAGATTCCCCACCTTTGTTTACTCTCTCCATCTGCTGTGGATAATTTGTTGGGTAGTGCTGCTATCCCTGCTCTCTTTGGAAGATCTGGCTTGCTATATATCTTCTGTTGATTTTTCTAATATGCCACCCTTGCTAGTGTCTTTTCCAAGTCAGATACAGTATTTGGATTAGGCTCATCTTTGTGTGAAAACGTGTTATCGATTCAAGGTGGTTTAAGGTTCTGCACATACTGGCAAGAATGTACATTTTCTGAACCCTTTTGGATTTGACCAGATAAGTACCCTGTGTTTGCATGATAGACTGTCCAACAATTCTTGGATAGGACATTGTTAATCTCCTGTGTGATTATGATGTATCTGCTTAATATACCCTTAATGAATGCAGAGATGTACTACCTTCAGTTCAGTCAATACTAAGTGTCAGCTGTTAAGACTTTCAAGATTAATAAAAAGCAAATTTTTGTATTAAAATGTAACACGTATTACCAGTTTGCAAACTAGACTAATGCAGTCCTATCATTAAAACCGTGCAAGCCAGGTTCAAGTGTAGTTCACTGTAAATTAAAGCACTCTAGCATTCTGTAACTGCTATTTTGGGTCATCCATGGTCATTCATTGCACAGCACTGTTAAGCTGCCATATTAATGTAGGCATGAGTCATCACAAGGCAGCGCTTCCTGTTCCTGAACCCAAACCACTGATAATGCCATGAGAGTAACCCAGTGATCAGAAGCAGTAGTGAGAAGTATATACCTTTGATGTGAAACTCCTGCTATGATCCTGTGAAGCTAGCAGAAGAGAGTACCTACGCACTGCCACATTGGCTGAAATGCTCTGCTGCTTCTAATTTGAATTTATAAGCTAAGGATACATATACTATAGGTCTGCCTTAATCAGGACAAACCACATTGGTATGACAACCGTAAAGAAAGCTGCATTGCACCGTAACAGCTCATTATGCTAGATACATACAAGAAAGTGTCTCACTTGGGGTGACAGAGGTGGTCATTATTGCTATCTAATAAACCACTTCATAGCCCGACTAACCAATTATGTCCACATGACTACAGTAACTGACAGCTGTGTCTGGCCAAGAAGGCAATCCTTTTAGTTAGTGTCTATATACATCCAGTTTAATGACCACACAGACCAAGATTTTGAGACAATATTTTACCCAGTGAAAAATGCTAAGGTGCCTTACATTGGTTGTTTATGCATGGCCAGCTACCAGGTGCTGCCTGCAGGCTTTCCATTTAAGTCTAAGTCTATGGCATGCAGGTGTGCATTTGGGTTGCTCACCCACACCTCTGTGCATCAAAACAAAACGTGTTCAATATACAGTTTATTATGTTCCTGCCAGCAGCTGCAAAGTGGGACCCTTTCTCTCTCTGAAAATCTACAGGGCATATGCACTTACTGTGAATATTACACACTAGACCAATGTAACTATGCAATAAAATCCATACCTAGAGTTTGGCTTTAAATATAATCACGATAGCCATTTCTTTACTGTGTAAGCCATTGTTCTAATACATACAGAAACATTGTTTCAGGCCACTTTTTAGTCCATTGTTTACCTTCATTTTTCTACTGAATTGGGGTATCCTTCTTAATAAAAGGTGGCTCAGTTTAACAGCATTACTCACTGCTAAACCCTATGGGTTGGGTTGAGGTTGTGGCATCCAAGAGCAGCCACAAAAACATGTGCCAGAAAAATCCCACAATCTTCCCACAAGAAGACTCGAAAGTCACGTGTTGGTTTATTGCTACATACCAGGTCATTAGCCTCTCTCAATGCTCTTATTGATAACATTTTTAAGTATGACGCAACTTGTCTGGAAGCCCGTGAAGCTTCTAGTTTGTAGTGAGCGCTACTTTTAGCCTCACCCTTCTGAGTACAATACAGGATTATTATTAAATTATGGACAAGCTACATCTTAAACAGGTGAGGTAATTAAATACTATTTGTTTTAATACCATCCAATAGTTTACGAAATCTCTAACGCTTTTTTAAACAATTCATGGTGCTGTCGAGTTTTAACTAGATATTTCTTGACTTGTGAGAACGGATATATGAATTTAGAACTAAAATCGTATTTAGTTACATATATGGTTTGGAAAATTAATACTCTATGTTCTATTCACAAAAATCATATTTACTTTAACGTGTACATGTATAATCTTTAATCTATATAAAAATTCGAAAAGGAAATGTGTTAACTCACAAAAGTGTACTTCACTTTTGAGCTGTCGTGGTACTTAACAAATTTTTTCGCAATCTCTAAAGCATTTGATAACCTACCATAATTTTGTTTATCATAAATTAATGGAGTGGACAAATTCTACATCGAACAGGTATT
>BLSH010306300.1:173996-187558 GCA_018402905.1 Glandirana rugosa
TCAGTATAGTTGTCTACTTTTATCGACTTTCTTTGGGAGATTTACTAAAGCTGGCGCACATAGAATCTGGTGCAGCTTTGCATAGTAACCTATCAGCTTTAAGGTTTTACTATGAAAGCATAAAGTTAGAGGCCAATTTGTTACTATGCATAGCTGCACAAGATTTTTGTGCTCCAGTTTTAGTATTGCTCCCCCTCTGACAACGTGAGAAGCCACCATATTGTCAATTTTAGCAGCATAATTCTGTAAACCATTGTAAAAATGTAGTTTATGTTTAAAACTGGTAAAGCATTTACACTGCTGATTGGATGAGTGTGCTGGGCTTATTACAATATTGTATTTTAAAACAAAGGTGCAGTTGTCCTTTAAAACATTCGACCCAAAAGCAAACAAGAAATTATATTGCAGCTTACCAATTCTTTAATGTGATGGCTGTATTAGTTTCCTTTTTAAGGCTTTCTTTCAGCTATTTTCATCTGTTGATATGACTAGTACGGTAAGTCTGTCTTGCACAAGCCAGCAAAATGTATCAGTTACATGGAATGTGACAAACCACTTAATCCTGGCAGGGGTGATTAAAATGATCAGCTTTTATTTATTCATGCAAAATCACTACCCCCAAAAGGAAAAAATGGTTTGCTGTAACGGATTATAACGTTTGAGCTAGAGTGTGGCTTCAATTTTTCTAAATCTGCCAATACATTTAACACTACCCTTCCTCCCCCTTCCTCAGACTGACTATCCTGCTGTCTTCTGTGCCTCCTGTGCTCATTCCTACAGAGTGTCTCACTAATACATGTGATGTGTTATTGGCCAGATAACCAGGTGAAAACAGAGGTGGAAAAAGCCAAAATACAAATGCAGCATACATTTTTGGTTTCGAGTTTAATACCGCTCCAAAAAGATAGGACTTAAATACCAGAAGAGGGTCTATTTACAGGTTTGCAAATGAAATACTTTTTATTTATTCAACTCTGATCTGAAAACAGCCTGCAAACTGTTTCATCCACCTATTTGTAAAAGTCCACTGTGACAAATAGTTGACATCACATACTTTATAATTCTGGACTCAGAATTAGTCTTGAAAAGACCAGTAAACACAAGATAAAAAGTCTACATTATTGAAGGAGCCAATCACAATATTCATAAAAATGTTAAAAGGTTAAATGCTGATATATTTTGCACAATTGACAACTCTTCTATCTTCTAAGAATGTATTTATTCTTCCTCAAGGCGAAGGGATAAGAAGATCATGAAAAGCTGCATACCTTGGTTCTTTTATTCCAAGGGTTTAAATCACTATCACTGAACACCTTTTCATCCTAAAACACGCTAGGCAGGCTGTTCTGGTAACCGCCTTTGATTTAGAAATGGACAGACTGGCTATAGCCAAACAGATATTTTCACTAAGACTAGGTAGTAAGATATCCCTGTTGTGTTCCTACGAAGATCTTTTGTGTATAAGTGTTTGTAGTGCTTGAGTGGTAAAACTTCAATACTGCTTTACCTGTATACAGGAAAGTGAACACTCATGGAACTCCATGTAAGATACCCTACACTGCCTAATGCTTATGCCACAAAGTGAAAACTCAAATGGGCTCATCCTTGAAAGGTTCTTACCTTGTATAGCCCCTATAGAGATGGACTGAATGCCCACCATAAAGAAAGCAAATGCTCCTACACTGTCATTTATATGGGTCCTCTTTACAGTTTCTAAGGTATATGTAAAGCCATTTTAGAGGTTTTGAATACAGTACAGAAATGGTTAAACCCCATCAGGGTTTTTTCCCCTCTAAAGTCTGATCTGTCGTGTTTCTTTCACTTGCGCACCTAGAGGCACACAGTGAGTGAGAGCAGGTCTCTTAAGGCAAGAAGGGCCATCTCCTCTGTTATCACCAGAACAGGTTTACGCATTGAAAAACATTTCCCCTTACCTTCTGATCCCATTGCTTTTTGTACTGGAGACCATAGTTTTGTGACCAGAAGCTCCCCATCAGGGAGATCACAAAAAAAGGGAGAGGTTCGAGCTAATCCCCATTTTATCCAAAAATGGCTTTACACGTTTCTAAATATATGCATTGTGGAAAAAGTCATTGCATAAACCAGGATTCATACTCCGTTCCTAAGGTATTTAATACCCATTTATATCTTTTTTTTTTGTTTTTACAAATGAACACGATATGAACTTATACTTCACTATATATCTGTGCACTTACGGCTCCCAATCGCCCAGCGAATATAATTCAAAATACTAACCACAACATGCAAAGCCATACACAAGCCCCAAGCTGCATCACCAATCTCGTCTCGAAATATCACCCAAACCGTCCTTTCCGCTCCTCTTAAGACCTCCTACTCTCAGGCTCCCTTGTCACCTCCTCCCATGCTCGTCTACAGGATTTCTACAGAGCCTCTCCCATCCTCAGGAACTCTCTACCTCAACCTGCCCAGCTATCTCCTACTCTAGCTGCCTTTAGGCGATCCCTGAAAATAAATCTCTTCAGGGAAACCTATCACACCTTCAACTAATCTTTTACCACTTCCATCAGCTCACTCTCCACAGTTTCAACCTTTTGTACCACCTGTAAGCTGAGCAGGGCCCTCTTAATCCTTTTGTTTTCTATTGTATTGTACCTGTATTTTCCATTGTATATTGTAAAGCGCTGCATAAACTGTTGGCGCTATATAATCCTGTATAATAATAATAATGAGATTAGTGCACTATTATGGTTACTTATATGGAGGAATCAAAGAATTAAGCAGACAGAATCTGAAGCAGTTGTATATGGCAACCAACGAGCTTCTATATTCAGCTTGTTCAGTTTAAGCTTTTAAAATGAAAGATAGAAGCTGGTTCGTTGACTTGTACTGCTGCTTCAGATTCTGGGTGCTACAGTTTACATTTTCCTCTGAGTATGGGGTTACTTTAACCTTATATGCAAAATAACAGAAAAAGGTCTAAACCTGGGCTATTTCAACCAGCAGACTAAATGTAATTATCCATGTTGCCATATTCGGCAGTTTAAACCTATTTCTTCCCATATTGTGTGCCTCGTGTGAGCAGAGGAAGTTTATATCCTCAGAGGAATGGTCAGGATATCAACAGAACCACCATGCTCTCGGAGTGAGGTATGAAATACGTGCATGGAAATTGAGGGCTATACACCGTACTTAAACAGAAATGTTTTTCTGCGGTTATGCAATATGCTGATTTTAAAGAGAAAGCATGTGCATTACATACACTGGTGTAATATTTAATTTTTTTATAAAATAAAAAAGACCTCCCTGTTGTCAGCTACCACCTTCCCAGTCCAAATGCTGACCCCTGAGCCAAGCCAGATGGGACTGGTGGAACAATGTCAAGGAAGTGCTGAAAAGGTGACTTTGGTTTCTGGCAGTTTGTCTGCAGCTAGTTTCTATGTGAAATCTCTGGGGGTTGCTACTTTGCAATTTCTCAGGAATGTCTAATTCTCCTCATCCCTTCAGTTAGTCTCTCTAGAAGGGTCATAGAGGCCTGTGACATCGCTTGAGGGCACTGCCTAACTAAATTAGCATGAGATAACTTTGGACTCCCTTCCAAACAAGAAAATACAAGAGGGAGAATTTCATTAAAAGCAGGGGACGAGGTGATCCAAGTTAATCCCAGCCCAAAGCTGCTGCAGAAATGTTCTGTACTCACATTTTGACTTTTATCCATGTTAGAGTTCACGACAAGCACAAAGCCCAGTGTGTAACTTGACTTCCATTAGGCAGATATTAGTCGTCTCACAAGGGGAATACCATTTGTGGGCACTAATGTGCCTGTGTGCTAGGGTTTGCTTTTTTTGGAAAAACTGCAATGTTTGACAGTAGATACATTTGCAGTAATATACAAGTCTAAAGAAAAGCAACAGGTACTCATGCTACTATGCAGACATTGGTTTCAATGTTGTAAATGCACTGAAATATAATTAGAACACAAATGCCAAAGAGAAAAACTGTGTGTATACACACTATATATATATATATATATATATATATATATATATATATATATACATATACATACACACACACACACACACACACACACACACACACGCGGCTCGAAAAAACCCAGGTCACATTTGCGACTGGGAATTGCGTCCTGGCGCCTGGGCTATACCGCAGCAGCTGGGACGTGGCCCCGCGCGGGTGCGTGCACTTCGGCCGGGCTGGCCAAAATTGAGGCCGTGGCTTTGTGGCCTGCTGGAGTGAGACGCTTCTTTCTGCAAACCAGCGCCCTCTGGTGGACGGTGCTGTGATGTGCACGGCTCGCTCACTGCCCGCCCACCGCTGACATCTTCACAGTTTGACAGCTGGGGTGGAGGCTGCAGCCTTTATCAATGGCCCCTTCCTTACCGCCCCTGTGGACGGGGAGTGCCACAGGCTCTCAGTGCCATCTCAGTGCTGCCTGCCAGTTCCATCTCAGTGCTACCTGCCAGTGCCACCTCATCAGTGCTCATTAGTGTAGCCTATCAGCACACATCAGTGAAGGATAAAAATAACTTATTTGCAAAATCTTATAACAAGCAAAAAAAAAGTTGTTTGTTTTTCTTTAAATATATATGTCAGATGGGCGATTTTGCCACTTGTAATATCACCAGCAGCACAGCCAACTGTGAGACTATTCACCTCTATAGAATAGCTCTCTCTGGTCCTAAATGATGCCGTATCAAACCAGCTGGTTATAAAACAGTGACAGAAAGCTCACTGCCCCAGCTAGTTGGGGAGCGATGCCATAGTAGGTTGGCCGGAAGTCTTAGTGACACTGGAGATTAGTACTTTTTGATTACTGTAATTGGTTTTCTTAAAAGGAGCACACCACCAGACACAGAAACAATATCTTGGTGTAAGGTTTTCTGAATGCCTACCCATTTACCACTACTTTCACGCTGAATTTTTCTCTTTGCTGAAATTTTTATTAAAAAATTACATTAGGAGAATGAATAAAGGCAGCTGAGCCAGGCAAGGAGAGCTTGATTGCCGGAGCCCTAAAAAGTAATAGGTTGCAAGTTGTAGGTACACTCTACCCACACCAGCTATAACAAATATATCTGTTTGGGCAGACTGGATTACAGACTTTTTTTAGCTCACTTGTTGGAATGGTTTGCTAAACCCTTTATAGATGTTTGATATATTAGTTGACAGCTGGTAATATAAGAAGCAAAAAACAAGACAATGACCCCTGACAGTCGCTGTCTACAGGTTCTTGGAGTTTTTATTTTTGGAACAAGATCATTAAAAACAGAGCCAAACTTCACACATTTCCAATTTTTACTATTGTCAGTGAACTCTCCAGACTATCTTTTAGTGTCTTATGAACAGAACAGACTCCTTGGGCTTTAAGAATCTGGGTCTAATTGAAAAGATTCTCATAGTTTCTAGCAAGTTCCCATGTGAAGTGGTTGCAGCTAAAGCTTGTACATCTGTCTTCTGTATACTAAACAGTGCAGCAGGAGGCTCCAGCACTACATAAGTTAAAAGGGAACTCATATTAAAGTGTCTGCATTTTATGTGCTTACAAACATATGATGAGCTAACATTACATAGAACTCGTCCCATGACATCCTTTAAGTGAGAAAAAAGGCAATAACTCTTTAAAGAGTAGAGCCAAATGACCGTGGTGGGATATTCCGTCACAGCTGCAAATAGTTTTTATATCTCTTAAAACCAAACATTCAATACCCCTCAGCATACTTGTAGCTATTAAAAATATGAATATTCCCTTTTTAAGTACTAATACACAGGCTGGCTCCAAAACGTGCAACATGAATTTATGAACATTATAGATTATATCATATATCGCTTTTAATGGAAAAGTGAATTTATATTTTGGTGACTAGAAGGATAGTTTCTATTGAGCATAAAATAGATGGCTAATCTGGTCTCGTGTGTACACCTCTGATACAGATAGACAGCAGCACATAATTAACCCTTTCAAAAGCTCCTTTTTTTCAACTAACTCATCTTAGAAAACCAAAATCCAAACTCTTGCCAAAGTATAGTCTGAGGGGGTTTAAATTCTCAGGTTTTATTTGCTGCCCGTGTCCCCTCTTCACTTCCTGCCCCTGCGGAAGGGAGAGAGAGAGACACAGACACACAAAGACAATTGGTAGAGATGTGTTAACCAAATTCACCAGTCTGTGGGTTCTATTGCTGTCATGGCATTCCTGCCAAAATGACCTTCAGTCACAGGGAAGGGAAACCTAAGTGGAGATTTAAAAACAAAGGAAAATTGACAGAAGTCCAATTTCTTCCTAACACAATGTAAAAAAAGTTTTGGCTAAAGTTTGGGTTTAAAGTTTAAAGGAAGAACATTATCTGATGATCAGAACAAACTGTTGAATTCTTCCTCTCAGTAACCTATACTGCAATAGAGGTGAAAAAGAGAACTCATATAGGCAAAACAGATTTACTTTTAACACCAATAAATCAGGTCTAGTGTATTTAAGGACAAGTAGAATAATACTGTCCTCAAGACATAATGACTGGCATGCAAATGGCCATACAGATGTTGAGATTTTTGAAATTCTTCTTTTAAAATCCTCCCATGCCATTTTATTGCACGCCTACTCAACTCCTGTCTGGTCTTACCAAGGACGACTAGCCTACTCATAACTATGGAACCCTTTCCAATTAGAATGACAAAAACTGGGGCTGTTATTCAGCATACAGTACTGGCAAACTTCATATCATTGAAGGATGAATAGAAAAATGTACCAAGACATTCTTGATAAAAACCTGCTGCGATCTACCAGGATGATGAAGATGAAACAAAGGTGTACATTTCAACAAGATAATGATCTCAAACAAAGCCAAGGAAATTCCCAATTGGCTCCAAAGAAAAAAAATAAAGCTGCTAGAATGGCCCAGCAAATCACCTGACTTGAATCCAATAGAAAATATATTGAAATAACTTAAGATCAGAGTTTATAGAAGAGGCCCACAGAATTTTCAAAATTTGAAGACTGTGGAAGAAGGTGCCAAAATCATACCTGAGCAATGCATGCGACTAGTTTCTCTATACAGGCATCTTGAATCTGTCATTGCCAACAAAAGGATTTTGTACTAAGTATTAAATACATTTCAGTTAGCGTGTTCAATACTTTTTCCATGTGCCATTTATTACACACAACTTAATTTCTGAACTTATTTGTTTTGGTTTCTTTGTATGTATGGATTGCATGGGTTGTTACCAACATGTGGTGGACATTTCATGTCAACAGCACCTTTAGAAATATATTTACCTAGAAAAATAGTGATGTGTTCATTACTTCTTTTACCTGCTGTACATCAATGGCTCTGCATGGCTGTACTGAAGTATATTCTGAGGCTTTCATAAACACAAGTATAGCATTAAAAAAAATATATTATATTTTTAGATACACCCATATAATATACTCATGTTTACGTGAGCACTGGCATAAATCCCAGTAATGGGGTCTGTTAAGGGGCCCAGTCATGCATACAATTTTTGCAAACATGTTATAACAAAAGTCGACATAGAATTTGTATGTGACTTGCTTTGTAAGCTTGAAAAAGAAAGGGGCTGGCATTGTCAGGCCTTACCTGTCTTGTCAATTTAAGCCCAATTTGACCTCTGTTAGGCAACCTAATTCTCACATTTACAATATAAATTAAACAAAGTTACTTTAGTACTGGCTCTGGACACAGTTTTAGAAATAATCTGTCTTTAATTCTAATGATCAGATGCTGAAACAAAAACTTAAATCTGTTATTACAGAAGCTTGCTAAAGGGAAAATGTATCCTCTAGACAGCATCATCTTCCTACATTTCTGCACTGAAAAGGATGGGGGAGGAGGTCATGCATGAGAAAATAGAGCCAATTCTCTTGCACTAAAAGCTGGCTAAGAAAAAATAATCATATTATATATCCTACCAACTCCATACAAAACTTCAGCCTGAATGATGAACGTGGTGGAATTAAAAGCTTTAAAACTGTTAGAAAAGTAATATTAAGTTAGCTGTAAATATAGCTGAAATAATCCAGACAGTTTTATGATCACAGTCCCTGAAATGGAGGGTGCTGAATTCTTTCCTTGGTAATGGTGGTAAGCACAGCTAACAGATGGAAGAGTTGAATGGAAATTTCAATAAAGCAGTCCACAAAGAAGTGTTTGTGAGTATAGGGGTTCTCCCTCTCTCTCGCTACGAAAAAAGGGAAAAATGGAACGTTGTTTTATTTTGATAGCGTGCCAGAACAGTGCTGCATTCCTTAAAGAAAAGCATAAAGGATCGAGTTAGACTGGCCTTCTCAACACCTTGGCAAAAGCCCCCTTGGGTCTCATTTTGCTGGGATGACTATTTATATGACAGGTAAGGGAATAATTTTGTGGGATTTGGTTACTCTAGGCCTCTGTGACCCCGGGGTCAAAAGAGCAAATGAAAAAGTGACAATGTAGATAATTGCCCCGTTTAAGATAATGGAATACTGATTGAGGTCAATTATTATAACACCTGAAAGATAAATGAGCTGCCGTTAGAGGCTCAGTAGAGATATAAGAACAAAGAAATCTGTATGTGTTTTAAGTAAAGCAGAATTACAGGCATGAGAGGGAACCACACACACGGGAAGAGCATTTCTTTTACCACTCATCTATCATTACATGAAATTGGGATACAACACCCTCCAACGCTGAAATGATAAGTTACACCTTTCATCCCATGTGTCAGTGATTTGTCATACTTCACTTAGTAACCTCACGTGACATCAGTATAACGCTACCCACAAACATTTGGAAGCCATCATTTGCTTGGAAACAACCTGAAAACACAGTTCTTTTTATTTTCACCCAAATGATACTTGTTGAACATTCACTGTAAACTGAAAAATCAGTATTATCACGCTGTATAATTTGGTTCAAGATCCAGCGTTAGAATCTCAATGCCATTTGCCTACATAACATTTCATGTCAGTAGCGGACGGTGGACCTCAGCTGATGGCTGGATGTTAGGAAATGATCAAATCATTTTGCTATTACGCCCAGTTTGCAGTTAAACAAACCCTAGTGCCAGCCTTATTTCACATAAAAATATCCATTAAAAGTCCACTCGCGACAATATTCAATAAAAATTGTGAAAAAGATTTATCTGATATCCACAGGGAGCCGGAACTGAATTACAGGTGGCTGAAATTGATGAATTTTTAAAAAGGCTAGTTGCCTGGCTATCATGTTATTCCAAAGGCGTCAATAATTTCCGATGTACTGACCTAGAATAAGCATGTAGAACCAGCAGTTCTAACTTTCTATTCTGCATATCCAAGGTCTGGGACAATGACAGATAATT
Source organism: Glandirana rugosa (assembly GCA_018402905.1). Taxonomy (NCBI): domain Eukaryota; kingdom Metazoa; phylum Chordata; class Amphibia; order Anura; family Ranidae; genus Glandirana; species Glandirana rugosa. Next base: position 183,328 of record BLSH010306300.1, read on the forward strand.
TTATATCTGTACACAACTAGGTAATTTTCATTCTTTGAATGAGGTCAGCAATGATGGCCCCATATTTCTCCAAGTAAAGGTTCTTTAAACACAGAACTAAACTTAAAGTTTTTATGGGAGTATGGACATCCAAAAAAATGCTTCTTTCTTCTGGCAGTTTTTTCTATTTAATATACACTGCCTGTGGCACATGTGCACAGCAGGATATACCCCAGGTCTTTCCTGGCATCTGTAAAATTCCAGTAATTCAGCCAGATGCTGGGGACAATGTAACTCTGATGCATACAGTATGTGCAGGAGTTGTATCATCAGTGGCTGCCCATGGCAGATATGGAAGACAATACACAGGAAAAAAAAAAAAAGGGAAGATGTTAGCAGCAACAAACTAGAGAGATCATGGCTGTTGTATATATGCAGAGGGTCACACTGACATGTAAAATTGCAATAGCCCATCCATCACAAAAGATTTTAGTTGCACTGTAACAGCTGGTGCCTATACTGTTAGGTTATTGATGAATGCATCCATTAGAGATAATGTAAATGAAAATTATATCCACTATAATCATGCCCTATGGCATTGCACAAGGATGTCATTGTAGTACTGAGATCTTATTGAGAAGAGGATCTATCTAGGAGAGTGATAGCTTCATTTTCCAATAAGGGGGAGAAGGGAAGAATGAATGAGTGACCAATTTCTACTTAAGATCGCTAAAATAAAGTGAGATCTAAGGTCTGGCTATGCTTTTTGGTAGGAGTACCGGAACAATAGTGGTTGAAATTTACAAATATTTTAGCAGGTAAGACAGTTGAGTTTAGCTCCAAGCTGTAAAATTGCAAGTCTGACAATTGCATCACATTCAGGTATTGTTAACATAAACCAAACTATGGAATTATACTTTATTTTTAGAGGTAAAAAGTGCAGAATATGCTAGCCCCAATCAAAAAAAAAAAAAAAAAAAGAAGATGATTTCTAAAAGGCAAACATGCAAAAAGTTGCATTTACAGTTTGACCATGTGATTACTCGTAGGAAAGCATGTTAATAAACATCAGCATCTAAACTATGGAAGCTGTGGGCAACCTGAAGCCTCAATATAATAAAATCCACAAATGACTAAGGAAAATATGCTGTCTAGATTATAAACCTCAAGCCCACGCAGTGACACACACAGTATATTCATATAGCTTTCCTTGCAGTGGCTGCCTCAAGCAATACATATGTTCTGAAGAAATAATGGGTTTCTACGGTTAGTTATTTTACAAATACCTTCATTGTTCACATATTTTAGTCGTCCTCACCAGGGGGAAGAGTAAATCAAGTCTTACAAGCCGTAAGACCCACACATGTAGCAAGATGTGCAATACCACACCAGGAGGTGGTTATTAGACATGTCTAAAGAATTATTACCAATATTAAGCTGCCCATCATTTAAAGTAATGTAGGACAAGGTCACTTGGGCCTTTTTTTTTTCAACGTAAATTTTATGATTCTCACCAACAATTTTACCTATTATATAGATTAAATGAACTTAAGTTATGAAATGCAGTTTTACCTCCATAATAACCAAAGTTATAGTTTTAGTTCTGGAGTAACAGTTCATTTTCTAGACCAGCATTTCTTAAAGTGCATTTCCACTTTTGCAGCCAAATCGGGAAAACGCCTAAATTTGATTTGTCACTCATTCTCATTAACATACGATAACAGTTTCTATGGCAGGGGGTGGCAGTGGCTTGTCGATACACTATGCAGTTTTTAATTATTAGCTGTGAACTAGATTTGATCATGGTTTGTCCTAACAAAAGGGTTAAACATTTAAAAACCACCCTTCTGCATTGTATGCCAGTCTGTGTGGGGACAGAGCCACTATGAGACTCTGGGAATTCTTAGAATCAGCCATGACACCGCCTCCTTAGAAACCTCTAAAGTGAATATTCTCGGGGGGGGGGGGTTGCATGCTGTGTGAAGGGGAACACAGAGTGGGGTTCTCTCAAATTCTACTGCCATATTAGACATAATGTATGCTTAAATAGGGCTGCAGAAGTAATTGGTGGACAGGGTGGACCTAATGGTATAGTTTAATTTGTTGAAAACGATTGTGCTTAGGTTTTTTTAGATATCCGATTGTTTCGCTGGTGGGGCACAGTAGCTAAACCATATTTTCTGAGTAAGTGATCTGTGGCACCCGTGTGATGGGTATACAGCAATACGGCGCATGTTCTAGTTAACTTTGCCCCTTTAAGCCCCCCCGCTACTGTCAGCACAGTGTGGCCACACCCATTTTCCACTATATGTGTGCTGAATCTTTGTTCTCTTTGAAATGCTTAGCAGTGCCTTGGGTCTTTTATGATGCTATTGAAATGATGCACAGAAATCAATTCGGGTTTGAATATTAATTGTGTAAATACTTATTTGTAAAGCAATAAAGTGAAAAACTCACATAAGAACCATACTTAAAGTGGTAGTAAACCCATCCATTTAACAGTTTAAAAACCAGTTCCATTTCCGGCATGTGCCGGAAATGTAACACTGCCATTGGTTGTGCTCTAAACTAAACTGTCAAACCATCCAATGGCTGGTGTCATAGCTGATCACATGTGCAGCATCATGGCAGTTGTAGATTAAACAGAGGCCAAGATGGCCGCTTCCTTGGCTGAAAATTATAGGAGGGTTTACTACCACTTTAAAGTGGCACTAAAGCTTTGACAAAAAAAAAAAAAGACATGCCCTACTTACCTGCTCTATGCAATGGTTTTGCACAGAGCAGCCCCAATCCTCCTCTTTCAGGCCCCCCCTTAGCTCCCGCCTCGAGCAGTGCACCCAGAGAAAGTCGCTTGCCCTGGGGGCACCACTGCATGCTTGCTCCAGAGCCACTGCTCTATGCATTTATAAGACAGAGCCGCGTCTTCCCCTACCTTCTCTCCTCATAAGCTCACTGGATGTGATTGACAGTGGGAGCCAACGTCTCCTGCCGCTGTCTCAGCCAATGAGGAGGGAGAGTCCCGGGACAGCTGAGAGGAAAGTGAATATGGCTAGATCGGAGGCGCTCAAGGATTGGGGGCCTGGGGGGGAGCGCTGGTTTTATTTTACTTTCATGCATAAAAAACCTTCAGCCTTACACTTTAAAATGCAAACACATACATTTACGGTGTTTAATATTTGGCCAGTTACTTATCTGACTGCAGACATTTTTTTATTAATTCTTTTCTTGGGTCCCAGTCTGTTCATTTTTTTTTGTTTTTGGGTAAAGTACATCAGCGTAGCAAGATATATATATATATATATATACACACACACATACACATATATACACATACACACACACACGCACTATATATACACACATGCACACAAATAACTCAAACTTCCAGTTACACTCAGCAAAAGTCAAATAGACATCTGGGAAAGCACACAAACAAAAAAAAACTTCTACAAAATGTTTAAAAAGTTGTTTTCCTGAGTATTTTGCTAAACAGAAGTGAGCAGCTTATTCTGAACCCTGTTCCTTCCTGCTACCTTCCCTTTCTGGGCCCTGTGTGTAGGTTCTGAGGTAACTAAAAAGGATATGCCTGCTAAAACATATTTCCTTCAAGTTCCTGATGTATTTAATCGGAATGCGAGAAGCTGAAAAGCAGAACATTTGTTTTTTTGCAGTCTCAAACTTATGAAAGCATCCAGGAATATTTGCAATTTTTAATCTCTATAATCAAAATAGTTTCAAAAATGAAAATTAAATCCAAAATACTTGGAAGGTTTTCAGCTTGGGGTGCTAGTCACAGCGTCTACATAATATGTACTCATCAAAACAGAGTAAGCATGCCAGCTCTAGGGTGTGTTTAATCCAGAGGTGTATCAAACCCAGCATGACATAGGATCTAGTAGTTACTTCTGCAAATATTTGGCAAGGCGATAAGTGGACTGCAACATGTAAGAGCCCACCGTTCTTGCCATCTAAAACATTTACAATGGCTATTATTGGCCTTATAGTTACAATCAACCAATTCAAGTAGGACAACCATGCAGGTCTATAAATGTTGAGAAAAAGGACATTAAGAGCTTCCAAGCTTAAGATGTGCGCCTTAAAGAAAGACCAAACATTGCCTATTTGCTGACTTCAGTGTCTGGCTTGTACCAAAAGCCTGCCAAAGATCACTTGCATGAAACAAATGCCTGCCAGAGCCTGCATGTAAACGTCTTCATTGATGATCTAGGATACAGTACGACCCAAACTATGT
>BLSH010306300.1:187582-200952 GCA_018402905.1 Glandirana rugosa
TATATATATATATATACACACACACACATACATACACACACACACATATATACATACACACACACACACACACACACACACACACACACTATACTACATATACACACAGAATGTTCTGTAGATTGAAGATCACAATAGCAGATGAATTCAGTTATAATTCTTCACAAGGGTTAATTTCTGTCTTCAGACCATAAAATCCCCTTTGGCACCACAAGGATGTCAGAAGGCATCCAATCCTAATTGTCCCCAGGATATGGGGGAAAAAAAGACTGCATGTCGTGTAATAGAATGGTGACTTGCCATTCCTATTCAGGCCAAAATGATACTGGTGATAAATACTGCTGAAATTAATGATGACTGATCAGCTTAAATGTGAGCATTATTTACTAGTTATATGTTAGATAACTTCAAAAGCATTGCTTGCCTCTTAAAAGAAAATCTTCGTACTGCCCAATTGTACACTTGCCCAACAGCTGTATAACACTTGAACTCTTGTATCCATGTCCCAGACAAATTTCATGCCTAATTTTGTGAAAATGTACACCAAAGCACTGTCTGAAAGGACAGGTATGATGTAACATTAGTACTAAGAAACCACCATCTGTTTGCAATGTAAAAAAAAGTTTAGTGTTGAGGATTAAAGTAGGTCTAAAAGTAGGAAAGAAAAAAGGACTTCTAGCAACAAGACAATTTCTAAATGACTATACTACACTGACAAGTCAGGGTGCCACTGAAGCTTTTAGCAGTGTCATACTTAGGGGGTGTGTTCTGTACTGGGTGGTGAAATTCTGGGGGTGTTGTAAACCCCCTTTTTTTTTATTTCATACCACTGCAGTGTATAAAGTATTTGCATTACAGTGCTGCCACAGATGTAAACAAGTGATTATTGGGCAACCTGAGAAGGTGCAAAGCGCAACATCCTATGGCAGCCAGTGCGCTCTCAGCTTTCTTACTCATTTAAAAATTGTGTCAAAGAATTTTAAATAAAGGTTTTTAGGAGATAAAAAAATCTGAGTGCAGTGCCTAGCACATTATGGTGCCCTTTGTACCTACTTAGGATTTACACTAAGGGTCCTTTCACATGGCATGAATCATTAAAATGAGACAGATATCACTTTGGTTGCATCCATGCCCCCTCTTACATCAATCCACTCCTTACACCAGTATCCCCCCTTACATCCCTTTACACCAGAGTAGCCTTAAAGTGACATTAAAGATTTTTTTTTAAACAAACATGTTATACATACTTGTTCTGTGCAGTGGTTTGCACAGAGCAGCCCTGCTGGCGATCCTGGCTCTTTCCCCTTAACCAGTGCCCCCAATAGCGAGCCGCTTGCTATGGGGGCACTGGTGCTCTATGCCTGCATAAGACACAAAGCTCGGCCTCGCCCCTGCTCACTCCTCATTGGCTCACTGGCACCTGCTGCTGTCTCTGCCAATGAGGAGAGGCTGTCCCAGAACAATTTAGACTCTCTTGAACATTTGCTGAGGGGGCCAAGGTGAGCATTAGGGGGGTTGTGGGAGGAGCAGCACACTTTTTTTTACCTTCATGCATAGAATGCATTTAGGTAAAAAACATTCAGCCTTTACAGCCACTTTAAATCAATGTACCCTCACACATCAGTGCACAAACTCCCCCCTTACATCAGTGTTATCCCTTTTCTCAGTGTCCCCACCCTCTTGCAAGTGTTTCCCCTCATCTCAGTGTAGTCACTCCTCCCTTACATCTGTGTTTCTTAAAAAGCAGTAAAAGGTACTTTATATAATAAGCCATTGCTGACTTCTCTAACTACATGTACTGCAAGGTACTACATCTTCAAATTTCACAACAGTCCAGTTTCAATATTGTGTTTATAATAGAGGGTTTGCAGGCAGCCAAGATTCTGAATAATTAGAAAGTATAGGTGATTTCAGTGTCTTGGTTGTTAACGCTAGAGATTAAGATCTCCTATATATATATATATATATATATATATATATATATACATACACACACATATATACACACATACATACACACACACACCACAGACATACAAAACACACAAATAAGGTCTTGCTTTAGCCCTTTCCCTGTCTGAAGTTACAGTTATGCAGAGCAGAGCAAAAATAAAATGGGGGTTGTTGCAAATTTGTCTAAAAAAAAAACGCATATTTACAGGACAAAATGTAAAGAATGAAATTTAGTGAAGATGGGGTGCCTTTAAAGCTTTTATATATTTTATTAAATTAAAAAAAAATGTTTACACTTTAATTTTCTTTTCCAATTAAGTGTATTGCTATCACAAGGGGTTAACAAGACTCCCATGAGATATTATGGGCAAGTGACGGGTACTCTTCATGGAGACATTGGTAGTTGATCAGACCCTCAATGTCTCTCCTGCCCTCCAATACAGCTAATAAAGCACAGATTGAGGAATGACAGCTGTGACCCTAGAGTGATGTAATATACATCATTTAAGGTTCATTAGTCACAAGTGGATCTGGAATGGAAACCTTCAGAGCCCAATAAAAATGATCAGGTTTCTCTAGCATTGTCTAGATCACTTTTTGAAAGACATTCCCAAAATTTAGAGTTGATTCAAAATTTGTTATCTTGTAGTGCAATACTGCAAACACTGTAGAGTGTCATCAAACCCACATTGTTAGAATCAATCAACGAATGGTGTATTACATGCTTTTCATACTCAGTCACTATGGGAATGGCTTTCTGTATTCTGCAAAAATCGTGGTTGATCTTGCCATTTTCAATCTCCACCTTTTGTCCATGATCCCACTGCAGTTGGGAATTTTGCAGAACAGTGTTGGCAGCTAGCGCACATGCTCAGTTTTCAATGCATTTTCTACCCTGAGCATTTCCTCCCTTATAGGTCCCATTTACATCATTGTGGTGCATTAATGCCTGTTATGATGCAAATCAATGTGCATTGCATTAAAGCAGACAATCACTAGGGAGTTACATCACTTTTCTGTTGACTTCAACACTGGGTATTTTAGCAGTGGCTGCAGTGAAAGAATTGGGCAGTCACCGGAAGGATGATCTTCAGAAGATTGGGGGGGTGGGGGCGGCTTTGCCTTGTTTAGGAAAAACTATCAGTGCAGTACTAACAGTACTTTAACATGCATTATGCTAAGGAAACCCATTCTTTGTAATGGAGTACCAATATACCACACTGCACATAAAATCAGATATGAACCTTTTGTTCAATGCAACGCACCACAATACAGATGGCTCCCATATTTGCATTGTGCGCTGAAATGTCTTGAGATGCGCTGGCAAGATTTGTTGGGATGCCATTCAGAAGTACTTCCTGTTAGAGGTTAGCTAGGCTGATCCTCCATGGCTACACTGTATGTAGGAACATAGGCCCACCCTCTTGTTGGCTTCTGAGATGAATATGGACAATGTTGTGTAGTGTGCATAGAGCAGTGCACGAAGCAAACAATTTTATGAAAAATAGATTACAGGACCATTAGAGCTGCACGATTTTGGCCAAAATGAGAATCACAATCTTTTTGCTTAGAAGAGAACGATTTTCGCAGCGTAACATCTTACATATACAAAAAAATTGTGCTAACAGCAATGTTTTTTTTTTTAATGAAATTTTTCCCAAAAAATTGCGTTTGAAAGATCATTGCACAGACACCTTGTGACAAAATATTGCAACAACCGCCATTTTATTCTCTAGGGTCTCTGCTGCAAAAAAAAAAATATAATGTTTGAGGGTTCTAAGTAATTTTCTAGCAGAAAAAGCTGGATTACTACTTGTAAGCAACAAATGTCAGAAAAGATTTAGTCTTTAAATGGTTAAACTAAACTCTTCTATACACCTTGGAGTTCATTCCTTTGAAGTAGTTACATTGTATCTTCTAGCTTCTTCTATCAACAATGATATCAGACTTGGCACTCTGCCCAGATAGAGTCTCAAGTTGCTCCGACTTAGAAAAAGGTTCCTGGGAAGATTTCAGGCGACTTGCATTGACTTCTATTACAGTCAAGTCGCGCTGAGCCGCCCCGCAAGTCGGACTCCATTAACTGCAATGAAAATCGCAGTAATGCGTGATGGAGATCGCGCGTGGGGGGGGGGGTTGAATCAAGATCGCGATTTTATTACGATCATGCCGCTCTACAGACCATTATGCAGCAGATTTCCATAATGAATCCTAACTCCATTATTTATTGTTATTTTGAATTGAATGGAGAAGGGAGAGATCAACTTTCTATCAAATTTAGATTGGTCTGGGAGACCATTGATGAGATCTTCCCCAGGTGCAGTTTTCTTCAAAACAGGAAGGCATGGATAGATTCTCCATTACGTTCCTGTACTTGAACACAGAAGCATAGCGGTATATGGAAAATGGTGGCCACATTTCATGCACATGATCTACAGAAACACCACCTAGTTTGAGCTTCATGTATTGAAAGGTCCAAAACTTTGTTCCAAAATTAAATATTAAAGTAGCAATATTTTGCCAAATAATCTTTAAACATATTTATGGTTTCTTACTTTGTTTTGCTGCCTCAGTGAGCCCTCAAACCTCTCCTTTTCTAGCGGTTTGGAAAGAGCAGTGCATGCTAGCTGTGGTCATGTGCCCTGGTCTATGCACACTACAGATCCCACAGACAATATTCTATCTCAGGAGCGAGCAAGAGAAGGCGGTTAAATTTCTACATACAGTGGGACTATGGAGAATGAACATAGCCACCCTGTGGGAATTTGGATCACAGCGGCCAAAAAAAAAAAAAAGGAATGGAGATTTGGAGGAGGCTAAAAAGAAATATAGGGTACTTTTTAAGTTAATACATATTTAAATAGGATTTCTTTTATACTGGAATTTGTCACTTTAATAGATGCATGAAGAGTAGAATATCATTTAGCAAGAAAATAACTTTATCAGCCTGGAGACATCTTAAAAATTTGAATAGCCAGCTACATATAAAGTGTTACTTTTTCTAATACTGCAATTCATAGGAAATTCTTTCCTACACACCTGCATGGCAATACAAACATGAAAGCTCAACACAAGAGCTGCATCTGCAAAATTGCTTTAGAATTTGCATTAAGCAGATCAGACAAAGTTATGAACATGCAATGCAATCCTTTTGGCAATGGTTAAATCTGAATGTTGGATGAGATTCAAAATAGACACCCCCACTCCATATCCTCACCTCTGCCAAAGGTCTGCTTGAAGTCAACAATGCAAAATGTGGGCTGTCTGAGCACTCTGGAATGCCAAGCAGAAGCCTGTGTTAAGGCAAAGCAGAGTAAAAAAAAATAAAAAAATAAAAAAGGGGGAAAAAAAAAAGTGGCTGAATGAACTTAGCGTTACCTTTTTTTCTAACATTAGTCTTCTTTTTCCTGATACTGTCTGAATTTGAAACATCTAATTTAATCCATTGAAGGGCCCAGTCTTCCTTTTATTTCCTGTCTGTACTGGAGCAGTCGCCTGTTTTAATTATGACTTTCTCCAGCTCCTACATGTTGCGTGCTCCAGCTGGCTCACAGCACACTTCCTTGGAAGGTAAAATGGACTAACTGTGCTGATCAGAGACCGATAGGGTCAAAGCCACAGTATTTAATAAAACAGCTGATAAGGAGGGTGGCATGACCTTACATAAAATAGTCCAACAAATTAATTATGTGCAATCAACGTTCATTTAACAAGCAATTTAATATTAGTGGTGACAATGAAGTGAGCAAGTATGAATGTAATACAGTACCAATGAAAGCTTCCCTGAAGATGCATTTTTGAAGAAAAATCTGAAAAAGGCAGGCATTAGCAAAGAAAATGTAAGCTCATAAGCCTACATGCAAAGTATATACAAGGTAAAGTTGAAAACTAATTTTTTTTTTTTTTTTTTTTTAAAGGGAAAGTATAGTGGATTTTCAGCAAGCTCCCATACTGCTTTATAATTGCCATATTTACCATCATTTTACTTTTGATATTTTAAAGACTTTCATAATTTGGGAATTGTAATAAACAGATATGGGCGATTAGATGCACTCTGTAAAATCACATGGCCTCCGAAATCCTGATATACACTATATGGCTAAACAGTTGTAAACACATGATCACACCCTGTTTGATCTTTTAGGGCATCAGATTTCAAAACTATGGGCATTTTATATTAAGTTTGCCCCTCTCTGCAGCTATAAGCACCCTCCATTCTTCTTTGAAGGCCTTCCAGAGAATTTTGAACTGTCTGTGGAACTTTGTGCCTATTCAGCCAAAAGAATATTTGTGAAGTCAGTATGAATTGGACACAGCTCACAATTAAGGTTTCAATTCATCTCAAAAGTGGTCAAGTAGAGTTGGGGTCAGGGCTGTGTGCAGGCCACTTGAGTGCCTTCACACCAACTCATCAAATAATATAATATCTCTATGGACTAGGTTTGTTTGGCGGGGAGTCCACATACTTTCGGCCACATATTCTAAGATATCATCCATATTAATTTTAAATGAGCTGCATGACTCAGATTTGAAGCAGCAGTAAAGCTAAAATGTTGTGTAGTACTGCAAAGCAGAAAGAGGAAGCTGCATATACAAAAATGGACACACTTGTTAGAACCTGTATAGCTCATTAAAGCAATGCTTCATTCCTCCTTTAGACTGGGTTCACACTACTGCGATCTCAGAGATCACATGCGATTCACACCTGCATCGCAGGTGCCGATCACATGCGATCTCTGAGCAATGCGAGTTCAGCCATACAGTTGTACGGCTGAACTCGCATTAGATTCACACCAAAAAAGGTGCAGGAGCCTTTTTTTTCCTGCCCTGGAATTTGATTGCATGGGTGTTCTCACCTATGCAATCTGATTCCTGTGCTAGTTCCCAGTTCAGAAAAATCAACCCCAGACTGAACAGAAGGACAGTGCAAATGGTAGAAGAAGAGCAAAGGAAAACTTCCAAGAGAAGCAAGTTAACTAAAAAGGTCAGGGTACATTCAGTGTCATATTGCACCATCTGACACTTTTTGAGCAACAGTGGGCTCAAAGTTAGAAAAAAACAGGAGAACTCCGCTGTTAAAATAAAAATACTGACTGGAATTTGCTAAAAAATGTATATTGAGGAGTCACAATACTTCTGGGAGAATATCCCTTGGAGAGATGAGACAAAACTGGAGCCTTCTGGCAAGTTACATCAGCTCTATATTCATACATGAAAAAAAGCTTTTAAAAGTATACTGTACCTACTGTGAAACATGGAGGCTTGGCTATGTCTTGGGGCTGCTTTGCTGTGTCTGGCACAATGTGCCAGACACAATTAAATCTCAAAACAAAACAAGAGTCTTGATCTGAATCCAATTGAATATATTATAGAGGATTTATATAGCGCCAACAGTTTGCGCAGCGCTTTACAATATAAAGCGTGGTAATACGACAGCAACCCAATTCAATAGAAGAGGTTTAGGAGGGCCCTGCTCCTGGGAGCTTATCATCTAATAGATTTTAAGAGCTTAGTTTTTTTATCTTAAAGAAGGGGTGATTCTTTTCAACTTAAAGGCAGGGCTTCCTTTCTTGGGGTTAATAACTTTTACCCTCTGTGGAGATTGAGGATTTCCAAAGCAGACCTCTCTAAAGAGATATTCACCCTGTGAGGGCATGCAGAGCAAATACTTTTTTACATGAAGACCATTTTTTAAAACAGTTTAACCCACATTCACCGATAGAAGACTCACACAGGAAATAAGATAGGAGACATCCACTATTCAATCTACACACTAGTGCAGGACTGTTAGAAAGAATGCTAAATGCTCCACTTTAAAAGGATTAATGTGGAGCAATGCTGGATTTGCTGTCATGAGTGTTGTCCGTTCCACTAAGGCTTGACAGGACCAAAATCATGCCTATGGCAGGTTGCAAGGCAGGCCGTGGATCCAGCAGTTTTGTCTGTAGGATCCCTAAATACTGGTGCATCCTCTACACTAGAGGGATTGTCAGAACTTTATGAAGACATTACACTGCCTGATCTACAGTAGGAACAGCCCACTTCTTGATATAGATTTTAATAAAGGAATGCGCAAATGGGTACTGGAACGCAAAACCTCTGTGGAAGAATGTAAGGACTCAAGCCATGAAGGATTTTCCATATTTCGGTATCAGGTCCTTGAAAGATGACACTGCAAGCCACATGGAAAGGTTCATGAATTGAGAACTGGAGAGACTTGATTCAGTAGGACTGCTTTTGTTTGTGATCAGACATGTTGCCCCGCAGGGGAAATAACTTTTCTTTAAATCATTTATGAGTCGACTGCTAAAGGCAGGATAGGTTCAAAGGGCCACAGTTGACAGGATCACTGTAGGCGATAGCAAGGACTAACCAGGGGATAACTGCACGTCTCTTGTGAAAAGGTGCAATCGTGTGAAGATGCCACCTTGTGCTGAACGTGGGAACACAATGTGGATTGTGTACTTGCAAGACACACCATCTAGTGACACCACTTAATTCCTCAGCATTTTAACCCATTTTGTGGAAAAACAGAAAAATGGGAATGAAAGTGGTCCCCAACTGTTTTAGAAAATATAGTAGCGTCCGATACTCAGCCCACACATAAATGAGTCTTTAAAGAATGGGTCGCACCAAAGGCTGTGCCACTGCTCTGGAAAGTGCTTGGCAGCTAACTGTGCAAAGAGAACCAAAAAGTGACAAACAGCCAAGTGCCAGGTGGTCAAATAGACAGGCCCTGCAAGAAACAAGCAAGAAACCAAGAAGTGCTGGGCGAGGGCGAGTCATACGTTGCTTTATTTTTGCATACCAGTGTCCGAATCTTCATTTAGTTGGAAATATAATCTAAATGAATCCTATGTCCCTCCATGAACAAAAGAAAAAATATTTTGTACATTTTTAGAAAGACTGTAGAATACTGTACGTGCAAAGCATTTGTCGAGAACGTCTACAATTATAAAATTATACAAACCTTGCACTGTGCTGCTAGTTATTGTATTGAATCAAATGTAAATTCTAGTCACTTTCGATAACAGTGCCGTTTATAGATTTTCATGGTATAAGAAAAAATAGTGCATGTGTTCAAAAAGAGTATAGATACTGAGAAAATCAAAATGGCTTTGCTTAGCTCACTATCAAAAAAATGGACTTGAATGCAAGTTCAAAAATAGGTTGTATTTACCATATAAACTCCAGCTTGAAATTTGCCAACGGAGTCGAAAACATAATGAGACCTCTGATTGGTAATTACTGGCAAAGCAGGTTTTCTTTCCTCCAGATTTTACAAGTTACCCTACATTTTTCCCTTCAGACCTCTATTTATAGGATGTATAACATGCAGTAAAAATATATTTCAGCCCTACCATGGGTTCTTACCACCTGTTTTTAACAGATGACCCCAAGCATAGCCACTCTACAGTATGCTTTTCCCCCTTTCCCCTCTGGTTGAGTGCAAGCACGTTTTTCCATGCAGGGAGAACACTTCTTCCAGAACACAAAACCTCAGTCTGTGAAATGTTCTTTCTTTCTCTGAGGAAGTCACAAATCTACCAGACACCATTCTTTTTTTCCCTTTTACATAAGGTAATATAACTACAGTTTAATCTGTTTCGGTAAGCTCTCACAAGACATATACTATCCACATAATGTGTAAAGGCTTGACATGACTTCAGGAACCCATATTAGGCAGGAGCTCCACTTGTAAAGGCCAAGATTCACACAAAAATGCAGTTCAGACACTTTATTACAAACCAAGAGTGAACATTTTTATTGGGCCCCAGAGAAGCAGCTGCGATAATTAGAAAAACACTACAGAGGTGTTGATCAACACTCACTTATTCTTTAACTCTGCTGTGTCAGTAAATCTCATTGAAAGACTTGAATTAACAAGGATGTCTTGCTCTCTGCTTTTACACTCTGTCAGGACTGAGAAGAGAAGGTGACAGTTTTGAATTTCAAATAATTAAAAAAAAAATCCAGTCTCAAAAAAGTGTTATTTTTTTAGAAATATGTGTGTGTTTTCAGATATGTAAGAAAATAAGTTTTGCATTTAAACTATCTCATACTACAATACCTGAAATGTGTTTGCTGTCACACTTCATTTACATTAAAAGGCAGCGTGATAGTCTTTAGAGTGTAGATGGAACAACCCCAACCTTATACGTACCTTCATTGTGCTCTCCCACTGCTCTATTCCTCCAGAGCCAAGAGTCCAAATGCAGAGAGAAGCTCATTTGGGACAACCAGTAAAACAAAAATAGTTAAAAAAAAAAAAAAATGGGCAAACCCTAGTCCAACTTGATTTTACCAACAGTGTCATTTGTGGTCTTCTCCTAAACAGATTAGCTCTATGCCAGGAAGCAGGTCTTATAAAGTATCTAGAATAAGTTTAAATGGAAATTTAAGAAAATTCCACTTTATTTATATCAGATACATTGTACTGATCTTGTGTAAGAACCACCATAAAAGTCACCAAGGAGCTTGAGTTATGCTTTAGTTGAAACTCTTCTACCACTCATGCTGACGGGCTCCATGAAGGTAGATCCTACAAACTGCACCTGGTGTATGTAACAAAGAAAAACAAAAAACTGCTACACACCACAATATTCTAAAACGGTAACAAAGCCTGTCATCTACTGGTATATCTGGCAAGACCTGACATGGCCCCCATGTCCATCCGTCATATAAATTATACCCTCCAGCCACCTAGTTACTTCACCACACAAGGTTCTGGATGCCTTTACGCCCCTTTATTCCTCTCTGTACACTCACAATGCCTGTTATAATACTGAACAAATCTCTTATCTAGGGGGTGTCACCTCTCAACAGAGGGGTCAAGGAGGACTAGAGACGTGGATTATCCTTCTCTCCGAGGGAATAGAAAAGGCAATCTCCCAACTACCCCACACATAAAACTGCTGGCCAAATTGTATGGTATACTCAAAAAGATGTTAACTTCGTATCTTCTTAGAACTTTTGTTGTGGCATTGGATGCAGGGGTTCACACCCAATATTAGGAAAGCCCTTATAGTCCTCATTCTCAAACTGCAGAAAGACCCTACTAAATGTGAATTCTAACGACCGATCTTGCAAATAAACGTAGATGTCAAAAATCTGGCGGATGTTTTGGCAAACAGGATCAATGCGTTAATTACTCGTCAGATGCATAGTGATAGGGCTTCATTCCTTGCAGATTCACTAGGATGAATATTTGTAGATTGTTTCAGAATCTTCAATTTCCACACGCTGATTCCCATATTTAATTGTATCCTAGACACTTGTAACGTTTTTGATAGTGTCGACTGGCCCTATCTTTTGCATGTCCTGCAATAGTATGGATTAGGATCCCGGATGATTGCATGGATTCGCCTTTGTACTGATCCAATTGCCAGGGTAAATAATTATACCTCCGACCCTTTTGCAATCCAAAGTTTCCGACAGCGTTGTCCCTTGTCGGCCCATATAATTTAACCATTGAATCACTTGCTATTTGCAGTGGCAACTCCCCAGACATAAAAGGTCCCACCGTTGGCACTCTGGATGAGCGCCTCAAGCTTTAAGCTGCCCTAATGAGTCCCCCCAACTGATTACTTGAAGGGGTCGAGTAGTATGGCAACTACTCTGGCTTCTGGGTTAACTGGGAAAAATCCAGTCTGTATCCCATTGATCCAGGGGCTGTCCAGGTTATTCACCCACGCGCAAAGCTTTATCTCACTGACTCCTTTAAATATCTTGGAGTGGTGGTCCAACTTCCTCTATGTGCTTACATCACTAACAACCTATACCCCCTGATCTCCATGCTGTAACAAAAAAAAAAAATAAACAAAGGATGGACCTCCTTCTGGACTTAATGGAGACAGTGAATATGATCAAAATTATCTTTCTATCCAGATTGCTTTATATACTTGCTAACTGCCCTGCAGAGGGCCTAGGTCATTGTTCAAACAGATATGCGCAATATGTACTGAATTTCTGCCAGAAAAGCACCCGTAGCATAACCTTGAGTGCCCTTAAAATTACCATCCTCGAAAGCTGGACTAGCCTTTCCAAATTTCTATACCCATTATCTAGCCCAGTGTCAATTCCAGTCCTCAAGGCGCACCAACAGGTCATGTTTTCAGGCTCTCCATTATATTGCACAGGTGATTTGATCAGTTTCCAACCTTAGTAATTACCACAGCTGTTTCATCTGAGGGAAATCCTGAAACCATTACCTGTTGGTGCGCCTTGAGGACTGGAATTGAGAAACACTGATCTAGCCTATCAACTTATGAATGTACACGATTGGCTTAACCCTAGTGCTATGTACAACCACTGAGGCTGCTATAGCTTCCTACTTTGAGACCATGCATAATATATTGTTTACAGGCATCAGGTCCCTACTAGAGTTGAGTGAACCCGAACTGTAAAGTTCAGGTTTGTACCGGACTATAGGGTGTACGTGTCCAGGACAATTGAGAAAAAGTCCGGGTTCGGGAATTTTTTCACGCCTGTTGAATATCTGCAGGGCAGCCAAACAAGTGTTTCACTCGTTTGCCCTTAGAAGCCATCACAGCCATGCCTACTAATGGCCTGGCTGTGATTGGCCAGTGCATCATGTGAACCAGCCTCTATATAAGTTGGAGTCACATCATCTCATACTAGTGTAGGGAGAGGATGCTGCTGCTGCGAGGGACAGATTAGCTTTAGAAAATCTGTTAAAAAAAGCGATTTATTGGTGGGTGGGTGGCTAGAGGAGATTTTTGTTTGCTAGAGTACATTTTGTTTGCTAAGCAAAGTGCCTCATATAAAACTTAAGCAATTTCTCTGTTTGTTAGGTGGGCGTTTGCAGCCATTTTTGCAAGTGCAGTGTACTTGCAACTGCTTGTGTGTCGGACACTACTTTAATTATGTTCTGTTAGTTCAGTTGGCAACATTTTGGCATATTTAAATACTGCTTTTACATTGCAGTTAGACAAATAAAAACTTTTTTTTTTTGGTGCAAAATATTACTTTTGCGGCCAGCGGTGCATTTCTTGCACAAAAATAAAAAGTGTGTCTACATTGCTGGTTTAACAAAAGAAAAAAAAAAAAAGAATAGTGCTACATAGTACATTTGCACCTTGCTGTGCATTTCTTGCACAAAATTAAAAAGTGCATCTACATTGCCGGCTTAAAAAATATAAATTTGTGCTAAATAGTACATTTGCGTCCAGAATGAGGAGAGCGTCAAATAAGGGACGTGGTCGTGGTGCTGCAGGTGTTGGTGAAGCTCCTGTTGAGCCTGAAACTGAGCTGCAGCGCGGTGGCAAGACCATACAGCGGTTTAGCAGGACAGGTTCCACTCAAAACAGGCCTCGCCATGGTCGATACATCTGTGTGAAAAATAAAAACACGTTCTTTACGTGGCGACCGGCGTTTTCATTATAAAACGTGGTTTT
>BLSH010306300.1:244762-260819 GCA_018402905.1 Glandirana rugosa
AATACTTCCGGGGCTGAAGTGGTTAAATTACAACTAAATGCTCTTGTATGACAGTCAACACAAGTACCAAATTCAGTTACAATGCAATATAAAAGCCTCAAAGTAAACAAAAGTATCTTCCCTGACCAAGCTGGATCCTCCATTTGTCTTTCACCCTTCTCTGAGGCACTTTTTCCAGTGGGAGGATTTCAGCAAGAGAGTCCATTCTGTCAATGCAGAAAGCAGTGGGCAAGACTAGGTGTAGCCAGGTGCTGACCGATAAGCTACAGGCAAGTGAATCAGGAGTGACAATACTGATAGCCATGCTCACTGCAACAATTTTTTCCCATTGTAGTCAAGTTGGCTTAGCCTACATGAGCGTGGCAACTCTGCTCTCAATTTAGGAGCAGTGCAGTATTGTTTCCTCACCATTACAGGAAGCTGCATGAGGCAGACTACACTAGCAGGCCGAACAGGAATTTGAAGGCTGACAAAGAAAATTGTAAATGCAAATGTACTTCTAAGTGCAGCACCACATTTTTTTTAATAGGAGGTTATAGTACCACTTTAGGCCTCATGCATACTGCATGCTCTTGACTTTTTTTCTCTTCTACAGGAGTTTAGCAGCAGCCCTGTTTTGCATGGTAGTCAATGCATGCTAATGCGTGTTCCCGTGTCTGGCATTAAACACAATCTACTGACCAGAATTGTATTCATTCAAATGCATTAATGCGTCTAGCGCCATGGAGTGTGAAAGGTGAAAGAGCTTTTTTTTTTAGCTCGTTCCCAAAATGCACAAGTGAGGTTTTTCTTCTGCCTGCAAGCGTCCCTGCCACTATACTACTGAAACCACCTATAGTGTGCAAGAACACATAGGCTAACATGGTAGAGAGTTAACAGGCGGAAAAAAAAAAAAAAAGCTCAAACAAGCTTATTTGAGCTGAAGGGTCATCAGCAGGACCTCAGGAACACCGATCACAGGCCAGGGATCACGGGCCCCTGAATGTGCAAAAACTTGAGCGCTAAGCCTTTGACGGACTACAACTCCCAGCCCATCCTCTCCCAGGTCCCATCGACCTACTCTCTGGCAGTGACTTCTCCTTTCTCTTGACTGGCTCCAATAGCTCCCACAGACTGTCCTCCATTCCTCTCCCAGCCTGCTCCAGCACTTTCTCCTCTAGTCCCAGGGACCGTCACTCACCGCATCGGTGGATACTTTAAAGTCTATCTCCTCCTGTAGCACCTCCGCTGTTCCCCTGTTCCTCCTGTGCTGCTTCAGGAATCACTCTTTCTGGCTGCACCTGAACCCTCAGGCCCCAACGTCATCCTCCCCAGACTGGTGGGCGACCTCCTGGGTAGGGGCCTGCTCCACAGCGCCTCTGCTACATCTCCAGACTTCCACCTGACACTACTCCTCCCAGATTGGGCTGACTCAGTTTTTAAGGAGGCCTGCCCCCTGCCAACGCTGCTTGGGGATTGGTCAGGGCTCCTTAGAACACTCCAGATGGCTCCACCTATCTCCCAGCTTTTTGCCCAGAAACCAACCTCAGGTTTCTGGATACAGAGAGGGAGGTTCGGGTGACCTCATCTGTTAAGTCCACCCAATCCTCCCTGAGCCACTCCTCCCAGCCCAGATCAAAACATTAAGGCCCGGACATTACAGTCAGGCCTGACTAAATTTACCTCTCCTAACCAAAACCCTGCTAGAAAAACGCACCTTTACTATGGGGGCGCTACATAAGTATGACAGGTTTGTAAAATTTTTTTTTTGGCTATAAAAATAACTATCACTTTATATCTCCAAAGTACATTTAGAAGCTAGTACTATTTGGGGATCGGTTTTAATTTTGTAAGTTTGATTCAGATTTACCTAGGAGTTCGCTTCTAGCTTGTTTGGCCCCGAAGCTATTTAGAACATATTTTATTGCCAAGTTTTCACAAATGTTTATGCACTACAATTTTAAACAAGCAACTGACAAACTAGAACAAAGTATAAGCAATCACCAAGATTACACCATAAATCTTTAAATACATTTAGAAAAAGTTGCTAGGTAATTAAAAAAAAAAATTAAAAAAATCATCTGTTCAAGCAAGGCAAATTGGCAAACACGGTCTGCGAAGTGTGTGCGCACATGAAACATCACCTTTTCCTGGCACACACACATTGCTGTTCTTAGATGACATCTATAATAGTTTACACAAGGTTTGTAATTCAGTTACACTTTCTACTAACTATTGTGTTGTGTGCTTGATCATGATGCGGTCTTATTTTCAGAGGAAACAATGGTTTAAATATGTTCAAAGTAACTGATACCACAATTAGCTCATTTAACAAAAAACAAATAAACTAGCACTCATCTTAAACAAAAGTGAAGCTGCAAACTGAATAGCAAAGACATGGTTAACAAAATAAATAACACATTCTGGTCCTATCTGAGTTGCTGGCATCACAATTACACATTTATGGAGTGCTAAGGCCTCACTAGGAAGGAAGTCTTCAACTGCTCTCGATGACATAGCTGCAGCCAGCGAAGCTGCTGGCAGTTCCTGTGCACCAGTCCCTGGATACTTACACAAAGGACAAAAAATTGATGGCGCCAGTGGGCCTCTTCCTAGATCATCCCACAGCTGAATATATGAAATGATATGCCATGATAAGGAAGCAAGTGCTGGAAGAAGATCTAGGAGGGTACGAGCCCTCAGATACATTAATCACTAGGCAAGGGGCCCTATGTAATCTCACACTAAAATTCATGGTCAAGGCTGCAAGAGAGCGAACTCTGAATGAGGGGGAGGAACCAGAACATTTTAGTAGCATTGAATGTCTTCCCTTCGGTATGGAAATCTCATCAAGGAGGTGTCAGAAGGATGAAACACAAGATCTGCAGTTTTACTCCCAGACAGTGATTCACGGTTTTACTGTCCAAGAAGCTGCAGCTACGAGAGACCTAAACCAACACCCTTACAAACTGCCACAATGAATTCTGTGCATATGTATGATCCCCACTTTATTTTTTTAAGTCCTTGACACCTTGGATGCAGAAGGAGCTAAGGATATTCCTCTGTTAAACAGGTATTTTGAGGGATTTTTCATCATATCAGCACAGTAACAAAAAAAAGCACATTAAAACTTAAAATATATAAGAATGTTGCAACTACCTTACTTTAGAACCCATTTACACAGACTTTGTGCACCGAGGAAGGCAAATTCATCCTTTAAAATATATATTTATAGGAAATAGATGTACATTTAATATGCATTCAAGATAGCTCCAACAAGGTTTGTGCAACTTTAACAAAACTTGCAGGTTACGCTTGTGTGATTTTAGCATGCCAGGTTTTAAACTTAAAAAGGTCATAAAAAAGAAGTCCTATGTATATGTAGGGTTGCCACATTATTCCTTTAATCCAGGACACACATTACACAGGTTCTGAGGCTAATTTAATGCAGATAAGGCACAGAGTTTAATTACCACCTTAATCAGCCACAGAACCTGTGTAATGAATGTGTGTCCTGGATTAAAGGGATGATGTGGCAACCCTATGTATATGTAGCTTGATACACAAATCCCTTGGTGTGGCTGTACACACCACCAAAACCATTACAAAAACTGCTTATGCAGGCCATACATGGGTTGAACTCCAAACAAATTTTCTTTCAAAAATCTGAAATTTTGTGTGTTTTGTAATCCGAAGGTGCAACCGTTGCTTTCGAAATTCAACCAACCCTTTAATTTCACCTCATGTTGCTACAGAAAATAATTTTTGTGGCGGGTAATTTTTCCCTGGGCATTTCCTTTATTTGCTCTCATGCTCATTTCTTTTAGAATTGTATTTCTTGCACGATTCTCCCATTATTGATAAGAAACTTGTTTGTTTTTAATAAAATTTCCAACAAGCCCGATCAAATTAGATGGCCGCACCAAAATTGGCTGTTCCTGTGGCCCACTGATGGTGCAAAATCCAAACGAAAATTTTCAAGCTACTTTCACACTCGGGCGTCGGGGGCGGTAGCGGTAAAGCGCCACTAGTTTTGGCCGCGCTTTGGCGCTGCTATACGGGGCGGCAGCGAGGAGCTTTTAACCCCTAAAAAGGGGATAACAAGGGGTTAAAAGTGCCAGCAAGTGGTGCTTCCAAAAGCGGTATTCAGACGCTTCGGAAGCGCTGCCCATTCATTTCAATGGGCAGGGGCGCCCCAAAGATGCTGCTTGCAGGACTTTTCTGTCATGTAAGCACACCGCCCCAGTGTGAAAGCACTCGGGCTTTCACACTGGGGTGGACTGGGGGAAGTTTTTCAGGCGCTATTTTTAGCGCTAAAGCACCTGAAAAATGTCCCAGTGTGAAAGGAGTCTTAGGATTTTCTAAAGAAAAATTATTTCAGAATTCGACCCATGTATGGCCGGCTTTATACATACAGGTAAAAGTGCTGTCAAGTTCATGCAACATGTTTTAGAATGCATGTACATCCTCATATTGGTGTGCACATAAGTGTAAATTTGCAGGACACAAATATGCACTCACAATGAATAATACAACAATGGATAAGAAGGTAGGAACTAATCTTTCAAAGTAAAGCCTCGTACACACAATGCGATTATTGTACGAACGTAAGTCCAACTTTTCCCAAAATTGGCTGTCCATGATTTTGTCTAGCATACTGAAGGTATTTAAATTATCGTTCGACAAAGCCGAATGTAGTGTTGCATTTCAAGTGTATAAAGAGGAAATTCAGGTGAATTGTGAATTACAAACGCAGGTTTACAGGACCGAACACTACCTGGATTCCAAGCATGCGTGTTTGTACTTACAACTTTTGTACTCACAAGCCGAAAATAGGACGCCGCCTTGTCGGCAGACAAGTTTTCTAGATTGCCCACATAACTTCTGTTGGACGATAATTTAAAAATCGGCTGTCGAATGGAGCATACTAACGGTCAGATTTTTGTACGACAGTTTTCGGCCAATAATTGTACCGCGTGTACGGGCCTTAAATCCTACAATTTGTAGTATACCATTTTACAAAAGGTGGTCCACCCCACAATAAATTTATTTTCTTCCAGCAAGTATCCTAAGCAGGGAGGTAGCTAAAATGTGGTACACTAAATGGTAAAAATAGTAATGGACCCCTAAGGCCTGACGTTCGTAAATTGTTTAAAAAAAAAAAAATCTATTTCCACTGTGCTGATTACTACAGTACCAGCACCTGCTTAGTAGTGTTCTATGTAGTGTGACAGTGTTGCGCCTTTTCAGTGTGTCAGAAGGGTTAGATTTCACCTTTACAGGTTGAGGGGCTCTGAGCTGTCTATTCGGAGTGGAGATTTTTCTCCAGGGTTGGATCCACATTTTACAAGAAATCTGCATACTGGTTATGCAGGTGAACACAGCTTTTTTTTTTTTTTTTTTTTTTTTTTTTTTTAAGTTTTTTTTAGTATAAGATTGTCTTAGGGCCAGGTCACACCAGAATGCATATTCCCCAATTCTGAAAATTGCACCAGAAGAAATCTTGCATTGCCTGCTGCAACATGAGATCTGGTGCCCGCAAATACACTTTGGGGTGCCCATAAAAGTATTTGATTGGAGTGGAAGAAACACGCACAGAGCACACCTTTACTGCACCGTATTCTGCCATGAACTGGCTCTTACGATAGACGCAAGCTTCTGCACAAATAGCATGTGTGAGGAGACACAGGGACGGCATGTACTCTGCCCAAGTTGGGCTGCACAGGCTCCTGCCTGGTCAGATCACCTCTTTACAGTCAATTTGTCACAAAGCTGGATGTAAAAACGTGGTTAGTGTTAACAGGCTTTGTTCACAACTATGCCTGGCTGTGGGTATATCAGTTACTCCCACACCCGCAGTGAAAACGTGCTGCTGTGAGAAAACGCGTGGGGCTGCCATTCATTCTTAATGGCACCCCCACACATGTAAAATGGAAGCGCGAGTGAAGGAACCATAAAATGACCATGTGTTTTCCCCATGGTCCGCATTTTGAAAAAGGTGCATGCACCTTTTTCTTTGGGAAACAGGCACAGCAGCCCATTCTGATGAATGGGCTGCTGTGCCAATGCAAACGTGGCCAGCAGAGATGTAAACTTAGGATCAGGAACTATGGAATCTGAATAGTCAGGAATCTAGAAAATGTATTTTTATTTTGGGCGTTGATAACTCCTGCATGGGCAACCTTGTGTGGTTTTTTTTTTTAAGTCTGTTCTTTGAATAAAAGTGGGCTGAAAAGCCCCGAAATGTACTTCACTGGCTCAACTGAAGTTCATGAAAGGCGCTACAGTGAATACCCCCCCACCCCGAACCACAAATTCTAACCACATACTCTGATACTCCGTCCATTTTAAAGTTTTACTAAACTCACAACAGTAAAATCAGTCTGCATATGCAGTAAAACATGCTCGTTATACTCCCTGTGGTGGTTAAGGGGTTTTTCCTCCGCATTGTGTAAAAAGATGGTTTGATCCTGTCTTCTCTGATTCTCCCCTTCTTCCACAGTCCCCAATCCATCTGTTGATAGTACAGAGCCTTGGAGGCACTCTGCACATTCTCAGTAAGTGTATTGCTAGAGGTTTTTTTTTTTGGGAGGGTGCTTGTGATCAGCACTGGGCCAATCAGCATTGTCCCAACAGAGGGTCAAGAGTCACGCAGCCTCATAATACAGTCAGAGAATGAAAACTCCTCCTACAAGCTTTAACCAGGCCAGACACTAGTACAAGTCACAAGACTGCTATATACTGCTGATGAGAAGTTATTCGGCGGTTTATATTTACTAAAAATAATTGCATTTCTGTGGGAGATGAGATATAGTGAATGCAGGGTCCTGGGTTTAGGAATACTAATTTCATAAGGAAGGGATCTCCATCTCTATCTCAGCAAGCTCTTTATCACTCTATAATCTCAATCACACACGGGTAACTATCACTTGAATATGCCTACACGATTTGCATTATTTGCAGCTGGATAATGAAAATTATTGTCTTCGTAAATATAAAGCGTGATAACCATATTTTTTTTTGCAAAATGCTTTTAGAACCTTACAGTGTAAAGTCAGTGGAAAAAGTAAAACTAAACATTCTAAAAAAAACAAAAAACAAAACAAAAAAAAAACAACAAAAAGCCTATTTTAAAAGGATAAGTTCACTTCTGAAACATGTTACATTAGCTAGCATCTTGCAACAGCGGGCGGGGGGGGTTTTCTTCCCGCACCCACTGTCACCATTTGAAAACACAGGGGGCTCCGCCCATGCAGATGCCTCATGAATGGATGCTTACAAGTACCAGTGTAGGTTTCAATGAGCTGCAAGGGCTCTGGGGAGCATCCTCAGTCTATTGATATTTCTGCTCTTCAGTAACTGCCTGCCTATACGAGGTATGAGCAGACAGCTATTCTGAGAGTCTGCAGTAGCTGGACACTACACCAGTAGATCTGGTGATCGCAAGTGCAATGCCCTGCAGGCTCCTTACAAGAATAATGAATGCACATTTTTTTACCTGCAAAAAAACAAAAAACAAAAAAAAATGTGCATTCATTTTTTTTTTTTAAAGGTGAACTTATTCTTTAATTACATTGATTGCTTTACCACTAGTAAATGTTTAGTGAAAGTCACATTATCGCTTTATAAATATGCCCCTTCGTGTACAAACATACACTGATCAGTCACATAACCAGCCACCCAATATTGATTCGATCCCCCTTTTACCACCAAAACAGCCTTGACCCATGGAGGCATGGACACCTCTAGACATTTGAAGGTATTCTGTGGCATCTGGCACCAAACCTACATGAATCAAACTTGGTTTTACTAGCACATCCCACAGATGCTCAATTGGATTGAGCTTTAGAGAACTTAAGGGCCACGTCAACACCTTGAACTCATTGCTGTATTTCACAAATCATTCTTGAATGACTTTTACACTGTGGAAGGGCACATTGTCCTGCTGGGAGAGGCCACTGCCATCAAGGACTACCATTTCCTGTACCTGGTCAGCATGTTTAGGTAGGTGGTACATGTCAAAGTAACATCCACATGTAATGCTTGGGCAATGTTCTGCTAGGAAACATTGGGTAATGCTATTCATTGCTTCTGCTGTCTTGCCTTCCAACACTGCATCTTGGTGCCATCTCCTCCCCAAGTGTGTGATGCACACACACCCAGCCATCCCATATGATGTAAAAGAAAATCTGATTTATCAGACCACCTTCTTCCATTGACGTGTGCATCAGTTCTGATGCTCATGTGCCCACTGTAGGTGCTTTTGGCATGGCATCTTGACTGGTTTGCGGCTATACAGCCCCATACACCACAAACTACGGTTCCCATTGTTTCTGCTTTCAATACATCAACCTGAGGGACAACTTGCTGTTCACTTTCTGCCTAATATAGCCCACTTTCAGGTACCATTGTAAGATAATAAAGATAATCAATGCTATTAATTTTTTTGTCAGTGGTCATGATCATAATGTTGTTATGGCTGATCGGTGTGTATCACATACCACTGAGAACACAGCAAAACAGCAATAATGAAAACTGACTATACATACTTCTAGAGCCAGCAATCATGAACTAAACAGGATTATTAACATTCATATGCTTCAGCCAGCAATGAGTCTTGGAGTGAAAGTAAGGCACTGTGTACATCTGCATTCCCCTCCAAGTTCCTACAATCAGTGTCGCACTTTGCAGCTCAGAAGTCTGTGCAGTTTATTTATGCTCTGGCCTGGGTCCCTCTATTCAGTGTTGCATGTCCTGACCAAGTTACTCTGCTGTTCCAGACTCCAGCCACTTACACAGAGCGTCATATCTCTGCACGTCTTTAACCGCAAACCAGCTGTCTGGTACATTTTTCAGATAAAATTCATTTTTTCAATTTATGGAGATTTAGACTATGGTAATAATGAAAGACGAGTCACTGATTTCATTCTCAAAGCACAGGACAATTTAAAAGAAATGCATCATTTTGGGGTTAAAGACATGTTCTTGCCAGGCTCTGGATAAAGTTCTGATTTTCGGATTTCTACAGATGTTAATGTGTGTCATGGCCTAGCTTTCTTAGGCTGTGTGGGACACGACTTAGATAAATCTGAACACAAAGTAACATTTTTTGTGTGAAGTAAAAGCTGTCATGAACAACCTAATGAAGAGGAATGGTTTAGACAGAAAGCTGTAATGATATCCAGCTGCTGGTATATGTTACTAGCTGATAAGAGCATGCTTCAACTTTACAATGGGGAAAGTTTTGGGAAAGGTTAAAAATCTGAATGCAGGAAGTCCAGCTTTTTTTTGTACTTCATCTGCTAGACTTCCTCTGAACTTGCATTGATTTTCTTGCATAATACGGTTTTCAGTAAAACATACCCTTTATGTGGTCATTAAGAAGAAAGTTGCGAGACAAAAAATTGGCCATGATCCAAAATAAATTAAAGGTATATATGATCTTTGCTGTCCTGGTGGCAGACAGTGCCACCCCGTGCTGTCAGTTCTGTGTTCTCAGCCAGGAGCCACAGCTAATGACCTCAATGTAGCTAGAGCAAAACATCACACAAGGGGCCACACAGAAAACACTGCATTAGAAAGAACTCATCTGGTTGAGACCAGTGGAAGGAACTGCAGTACAGCAATATAGATATATTACAGCTTGAAAAATATTTTACTAACAGTAGGAAGAATCCCATGGGTACGATAACTGCAGCATCTGAAGCCTTCCTAGATGCTCCTTCGATCTGGGGTACATTCTAAAGGTTACACTGATGATGATGAAAAGTGTTATTTTTTCAAAGGCAACCATTCATATTTTTTGTCATTTGCTAGAAAATCTGACCATTAAAGCAGTCTCTGCATGCCAAATGGTATTTACTTAACAAAGAATGAGTATGACTTGTACTGTACTGAACACAGTACTGGGGTAGCACAAATAAAAGACAACCCAATCATTGCACATTTTATTTAGATCTCAATCTATTTTTTAGGAAATTCGCTGTATTGTGCTGTACATCTCGTCAAAAAAAAAAACAAAAAAAAAAAAAACAAAACACTTTACTTGCTTACTGGGCATTTACAACCCCTTCCTGCCCAGGCCAGTTTTCAGCTTTCAGTGCTGTCGCACTTTGAATGACAATTGTCACTGTACCCATATGAAAGGTTTGTCCTTTTTTTCACACAAATAGAGCTTTCTTTTGGTGGTAATCACCAATGGTTTTTTTTTTTTGCTAAATAAAAAAAAAGACCAAAAATTATGATGAGGCTGCACTGGAGGGCATTGATAGGCAGCACTGACACAGATGGGCCCTGATTGGCAGTAGTGGTGAGCACAGATTAGTGGCGTTGGGGGGGACCGATGTCCCTGTTACACAAGCTGGTTAATTGGCTGACAGCTGATCACATGGTAAAGGGTCTGCTGTGATTGGCCCTTTACCCTGATCACAAAGCACGCTGCCATTGTGCAGCGCAGGCAGCCCGATAACAGGACGACGTCTTTCGGCTATAGCACAGGCGCCAAGTGGTTAAAGTGGCATTGAACCAATTTACAAAAAACAAGGACATGCTGACAGGCTACATTTTTATAACAGAAGAGACTCTAGTGGTCAAATCATACACTGCCTGCTAGCGGCAATGTGATCCGAGTTGTACAAGCGCAGCTATTCTAAGCTAATGCATATCTAATGCACCTGTGTGTCATGGTGATGACTCCCATGCACAGGACTGATATCACAACCTGGCCATTCAAGTGGGTGAAGAGGCGCAACCTAGAAGACCAGGAGAAGGCGGAAGCAGATAGAACCAGCAGGAGCAATGACCGCACAATGCTGTTGAACTCTGGCAGGGAGGCCATTTAAAAATAAACTGTTTACAAATCACTTTAAATGTTAGCCTTAACCAGGTGAAATTTTTTAAATATTCATTTTCCTATTACTACTCCTACTATACATTTGCTATAGTCCTTGCGGGTCAGAATTTTTCCATCTGAGAAACCAAAAACCATATTGCATTAACATGAATCTGCCACCCAAAAGCAAACATTTTTCCCAGGCACCACAAAATGCCCATGCTTGCCTTTACTGGCCAGAAAAGTCTTTTGTGTGCTCCTCAAACTAGTTTTAAAAGTTGCCCAATTTAATTGGCTTCAAGGCAAAACCTCAATAACCATCACTCTCCTATATATACACACACAATAAGCATACCTCAGTAGTCAATATAGAACAGACAGCCAACATGTAAGCAAATTCAGGTCCAAAGTAGCAAAGTGAAACTAGTTTTAGGCTTCATGCACACTACCATCATTTTAAGCTCCTAGAAGCTATGAGCATTTTTTATGGTCCTAGAAGCTAATAGTGTTATCCTATGTATCCATGCACACTATTTCATGCTAGAAGCATTTTTCAAGCATTTATGAGCAGAAAAAAGTGTGTAGTGCTGCCCCCTTGAGGGTGGCTGAAAGAATCAATTCCCCTTGGATATCCTCAGTCAGAGGGTGCTCCACCAACCCTGACACTCTGGGTTCACTCATATTACAAGTTTTATAACTAACAACTATTTTAGTAATGGAGACCACAAACACAGGTAGAGTTGGAAATGCTTTCTTTTAACTCTCATTTCTGACAAAGAATAACAGCTGTGAATAGTAAATACAATTCTTCAAATAAGTAGTCAACTTGAAGGTTCTGGCGAACAAAAGGAGTAAATTGACTTGTACACTTTCCCTACTCCCTGTATTCTCTAACAAGATCAATAAGTGAAAACAATGCAATTCCTCCAACTAGAAACTACAATACCTAATGGGTCTTTGCAGAAGAGGTAATTTGATAATGTCTACTGGAATTTAACAAATGAAATATTGCAGTACATTCCTATCTCAAAAACTGATGACCCAAAGGATAAATTGGTACCACTCAATAGATTATGTATCAGCTTATTTATTAACAGTATTCTACAATGCGCAATTACACTATATACAGTAATCAAGCACACTAAATCTTTGGCCTATATATTTTTCCTCCTGTTCTAAGATGGTGTTCTTAGGATCTAAACCAACACCAAGCAATAGCCCTGAGTATATGAGGGAGGAAAAAAATGGGTAGATGCAGTTGCAGTTCTCCCGTCTTGTAATGTCCAAGCAATTTTCGGTCGGCAATAAGAACTAGGTACCTATGAATACTGTGTCCTTCTAATCAGTAAGATGAGGCACAAATAGGTGAAATTCCACTGACTGCTTCAATAAATTAGTCACAACCGCTAAACTGTATTCCAAGAGGTAATAAAGATATGCTGCAAGACAGTATATGTAAGTCTATGTGTGGACGCTGAGCCCTCTCACCGGTCCCAAGGGATTGTTTTAAGATGAACGATCCGGTGCTCAGCTGATGATGCTGGGAACGCTGGAACCGTTAGTCCCTGTCGACTGCTTGCTCCAGGGAGGTGTAAAGCATCCGCTGCACTTCTTGCAGCTCTCCTGATCGACAGATGCGACTGATGCAATAGCTGGCATGGCTTCTATCCAGATAGAGATGAGCTTCGGATGGTTCTGTTCACTCACTGTATTGCTGGAGAGCGAATACTAGCTATATCACCTGCTGATTTCAGCCGGCTGGAACGTTTTGCTTAGGTCGTAGGCCTAAATCTGATGGCAGAAGCATGCAAGGTTCCTCTCTGATCAATCACGCTATCCCAAGAGGCTGTTAACTCCTTCCCCTTAAATAATCCTCCTACAATGCATTGCACCTCCCAGAAGTCTTCAGCGCAGCACAGCCTGATTGGAAATGGAGTCTCTCAGTAAGAGTCTGTTGGCTATTTCCTCGTTCCGCACTACAACTCCCACAAAGCATCATCCTGGCTGCAAGTACAGTCTTTTACTACTAGAGGGAGTTCCCATGTTAAGCAAAGTACACCATTGTCTGTATGCCAGAGGAATATTTCAGAATTCCTGGCAACAAGTCTTTTGGTAGAGTTTTTGGGAGCGTTTTTACAGCAAAAAAACTTTTTTTTTCTTTATGTACTGTAAACATGCTAATAAAAATGCCAAAACTCCTAGTAGCTTCTAAAAATCTAAAAACTACAAGCCGGAACAAAAATGCGATCACCATTTTTCATCCAGCGTGTTTTTGAGCTTATAAAAAAGGCTAGTGTGCATGAAGCCTAGGCCATTCCCTCTTCAGTCATCATGAATGCTGCTGCCAGACTCATCCACCTTATTCCTCTTTGCCAATATCTCCACTAGTTTCCACTCACCCAATGAATTACATACAAAATACCAACAAATCACAAACCCATCCACAACTTAGCCCACAGGTACATCACTAATCTAGCCTCAAAGTACTAACTCGTTCTCTTTGCTCCACTCAAAACCTGCTGCTCTCTAGCTCCCATGCCACCTTCTCTCATGCTCGCCTCCAGGACTTTTCCTGAGCCTCTCCCACCCTATGGAATTCCCTACCCCATTTTGTTTGATCATCTCCTACTGTTTGCTTTTAGACAATCCCTGAAAACCCTTCTCTTCAGTAAAGCCTATCTTGTCCCTACCCAACTGTACTATTCTCTCCATTAGCTCACCCCCCCACAGATCTTACCTTTTGTATCTCTTCACCCTCCCTCTTAGATTGTAAGCTCTAACAGGGCCCTCTGACTCCTCCTATGTTGAATTATATTTTAACTGTACTGTCTGTCCTCATGTTGTAAAGTGCTGCGAAAATTGATGGAGCTATATAAATCCTGTATAATATTGCAGAGCCAGATACTTGTCGTCCATAAAATGGTTCAATGCATACTATTTTCTACTATTGATGTGGACCAAATGAAAATGAAATATGTACTGCACCAGATTATGGTGGTAAAGTGGTATTTTACCAGGTTTATACTATACCAATTTATATAACACATTAGCTATCAAGATTACATTTAAACAAAAGTGACAGCTGCAATTCTGAATACACAGTTAAACCAAGACATTCTCATAAATGTTGTCTGCTCTAATGTTTTCAAGCTGTAATGTACAGAACCATGCCTATCCCTCCTATTAAGTCATGATCTGCCTGCATTGCAAAGGGAATCACATAGACCCAGTGATCTCACTAGCGCTCTCGAATAAGGTATTTAAAAAAAAACAAAAAAACAAAAAAAAACATGTTTTATTTAAAAATGATATCAGTGTGTTGATCAGGAGGAGAGGAGGACCATGTGTAGGCAAAATATAAGCAGATTAGACCTCAGCTTTAACTTCCTGTCTCTCCTCTACAGCGAATGTCATCTTGATAGTAGTTTTTTCATTCAGTAAATAGATCTGCTCTAGAAGTATAGAATGAATTCTATAAAAGGTCAAAAGCAGTGAGGCTTGTGTGAAAATCAGCTCTGTGGTGAAAGCATGCATGGGAACATAGCAGTGACACCAAAATGTGCGACAGATAAGTTATTGTTCAACGGAGAACTAATGGCTTGGAAACCGAAAAGTTATATTGCAAGAAACTATGTGTTGCAGTCTGCTCAAACCTTCCTGTTGGGAGTTCCTTTCAGATTCAGTGGGAAACATACAGTATTAATAGCTGTACTTTCCCACAGGTCTGGACAGGATCTCCACATCAGTTTTCGACTTCTCAGAAAAGAGTGACCCAAACACACACGAGACATTAGGGGCCTAGGGGCAAGGAGGAAGATCGGGGACATGGGAGACCAGACCTTAACACTGGTCAGTTTAGAAATAGCAGCAATTAGTGCTACAGCATACATTTAAAAAACGGACACATTCCATGTAAAAGGATCTAGATGTAGGTCACTAATGAAATGATATGCGTGTGCTTTGTTAATACAGTATTTGCTCAGTATTAATATGTATACTACATGAATCTATTTACTGTAAAATAGTACATTTAATTTGCTTTGTGCTACCAATTAAGCACAAAATTTCACCAACAGCTATTTGAAGTGTTGCTATTAAAGAATGTTTTTATTTCAAATAATAGTGGAAAAGCTGGAAAAATACCACGTTAGTCAGCAATATTAGGTATTGCTTCATTAAATTTATAGTGTATAGTATTTTTGTTGCAATTAATTTATCAACCTTAAACTACCAAACGTTATATTGGGTTTAAAGTACTGAGGCAGGACAGAGCACACTTCAACCACAATAAAATAACTGTTATAAAAAGCACGCATAGTCAAATCTGTACAGTTCTGGAGAAGAGGGAGATATAATCTGTCTCATTTCCAACAGGAATTCAGTTTAGTTTTCCAAATCACTAGTCGGTCCCTTCATCTCCCTAATATTTAGCAGTCTTGAGCTATGACAAGGATGTGATACACAAAGTAAAAATGTGCATATTTGGACTTCCCATAAGTGATCAACACAGTAATCCTTTGCTGTAGATATATGGCCTGTGGAGCTCCTTCCCTTCTAATTTGTTACGCATGCTGTGCAGAGGTAACTTAGGACAATAGTCAGGGACATCCTCCATCCTGTGACAGTTCCTGTCTAGTCAGGAAGGGACATCCTCTTTGTCTTGACTATGCCATTACCTTCAGATATGATATAACCTATATGAAAACACACCTGATTTTACTAGATACTACACTGTGTGCAGAATTATTAGGCAAATGAGTATTTTGACCACATCATCCTCTTTATGCATGTTGTCTTACTCCAAGCTGTATAGGCTTGAAAGCCTACTACCAATTAAGCATATTAGGTGATGTGCATCTCAGTAATGAGAAGGGGTGTGGTTTAATGACATCAACACCCTATATCAGGTGTGCATAATTATTAGGCAACTTCCTTTCCTTTGGCAAAATGGGTCAAAAGAAGGACTTGACAGGCTCCGAAAAGTCAAAAATAGTGAGATATCTTGCAGAGGGATGCAGCACTCTTAAAATTGCCAAGCTTCTGAAGCGTGATCATCGAACAATCAAGCGTTTCATTCAAAATAGCCAACAGGGTCGCAAGAAGCGTGTGGAAAAACCAAGGCGCAAAAGAACTGAGAAAAGTCAAGCGTACAGCTGCCAAGATGCCACTTGCCACCAGTTTTGCCATATTTCAGAGCTGCAACATCACTGGAGTGCCCAAAAGCACAAGGTGTGCAATACTCAGAGA
>BLSH010306300.1:261216-292389 GCA_018402905.1 Glandirana rugosa
ACGCAATGTTGATGGTGAACAGATCAAAACACTGACAGAATCCATGGATGGCAGGCTTTTGAGTGTCCTTGCAAAGAAAGGTGGCTATATTGGTCACTGATTTGTTTTTGTTTTGTTTTTGAATGTCAGAAATGTATATTTGTGAATTTTGAGATGTTATATTGGTTTCACTGCTGAAAATAAATAATTGAAATGGGTATATATTTGTTTTTTGTTAAGTTGCCTAATAATTATGCACAGTAATAGTCACCTGCACACACAGATATCCTCCTAAAATAGCTACAACTAAAAACAAACTAAAAACTACTTCCAAAAATATTCAGCTTTGATATTAATGAGTTTTTGGAATCATTGAGAACATGGTTGTTGTTCAATAATAAAATTATTCCTCAAAAATACAACTTGCCTAATAATTCTGCACTCCCTGTAGTGTTACCACATTTCTAAATGGAGGCCCCATCTTTTTCTTCGAAAAAGATAATAATTTAGCCAGTAATAACTTTATACAAGCCTCAACCATTTTTTTTTTTTTTTTGCTTTGGCCATACAAACTAAAATATGGAAAGTTCTCAAATCCATTGATGCCTGCTCAATTTATCTACCATTGTTGGATTACAGAACCATCGTAGGCTACTCTGCGGCCATCATCCAGTCTGTAGAGATCTCTGCAGCTTTCATCCAGTCATGTAGATGCATATTAACAAAGCTATATACATCAAGTGAATTGATTTACAAAAAGTGATAGCATATACTTGATAACTATAGTGTTAAACCAAACCATTTGAGAAATCAACATGTGTATTATTTTTGTGAGGAAATTTTAACGTAAACATGCACACATTATACATTATATATACACATGGTTATCATGCAATTCTGTGTTTAGACTGGCAATTGTGAAACTAGTTACTATTTTAGTGTGCATGGTTAAGCAATCACTGAAGCACATGCTGCTATGTTAACAACTGTAAACCACCTACAATTACTAGCATGATCCCTAACCTCTGAGAGGTGGTAATCCTGTATTGGTTGTAAGCTGTCAAATTTATTTCCCTTTGGTGAAATATCCCCTGGATTTAATTACAAGTCATTCTTGATACTTTATGGAGTTGAGCCCAAGTGCTGTGGCTTTGACATTTAACCCTCTGACCCTTAAATATTTACCAGCTTTCAAACTAGTTGTGCACAATTATCCCTTCAAGAACTGCAGAGATCCATCATTCTGGCCAAGTATTACCATGCTGTTCTTTAGAGGGCATGCATGTTATAGTTTGTCAGGATCAGGAATAACATACACCCCAAAAAGCTATAAAGGCAGAATACACGCTGCCCAACCAAAAAAAAGACTTGTTCCAAAATGTGCACACCTAAATTCTGCCATAGAGTATTGCACAATGTGCTTTGTAGTTCACATTCCACATTTTTTCCCACTGCAGGAAAACAAACAATGGCTTATACTGGCAACAGACTTATCTTCCCTTTGTTCCAGTTCTTGCAAGTGTGCCACCATTGTAAAAAGAAACGTGTGCAATGCAATGCCTTTATATGCCAAATTGAAATTTACAAAATTTTAGAGGCCTCTTTATAAAGCACAGAATGTGACTTTCACAAACAGTCTGTGGCAGAGAACCACCCAGGTCCATGCATTTTAAATGACTATGGTTGATTCTTCACCAGCGAATGTTTGTGAAAGTCACATTCTCGGTTTTATAGACTATAGTTTTTAAAGTGGAACTGCACACTCTCGAAGAACATTGACTATTTTTAATCCTTATGCTGCTAGCAATAGTAAATAGATAGGAAGGTATATTATATTTACTGGTTTTAAACTTTTTTTCTTCTTACATTTAAAAGGTACTGCCCGATTTCTGGCCTAGGCAAATGTCATACATCCCAGGAGTCTTCAGGAGGGGAAGGAGGGGCTTTCTCAGCTAAGCACACCCTCCTGCCTGAGCTAAGGGCAGATGGATTCCAGTAAGTAAATGCTACATGAATCATCTGCCCTTACTCAAGATGGCTGTGGCCAGAAATGCTAGATGTGTGTTTTTCATAGTGTTTTCTCAGCAAAAAAAACTTTGAGAAATAGATGGATGGGGGAGTTTGTCTTGAATAAAATAGAATTAAAAATGGTGTTTTTGATTTGTGGTTCTACATTTTGTAGGAACGATCTGAAGTATAAAAAAAAGTGTTCAAATAGCCATTATATTTATTAAATATGCATTTAATTCCAAAGGATTTCTATACACAACAGCCTGGCAATTTCTGCCTTTAGCCCCGGTTCACAGTGCCACAACCTTGTCGTGGCTTGCATACGTCAATGCAAGTCGAATTGAAGTGGCACAAAAACTAGCGCATGAACCTTTTTCTATGTCGGAGCGTTCCTATTAGAACGGTTCCATTGCCGCTTGGGACGTGGCTTGTCATGCGAACGTTCAAGTCGCATGACAAGTTGCACCAGTGTGATCCAGGGCCAAGTGCTTAAAGTGGTTTTAAAAGCCGAAGGTTTTTTTTCCTTGTGTGGTGCTCCCTCCCACGGCCCCTCTATGATGCTCATATCCAACGGTGTACAGGGGAGCCTCAGTTGTCTTGCGTCTGTCTCCATTTGATCCCACAGCTATAAATCACAGCCAATGAGGAGAGAGCAGGGGGAGGGGAGGTTAGGGCCGAGCCATGGCTTTGTGTGTCTTATGGATGCATAGAGTGTCGCTCAGGAGCAAACACGCACCAGGGTCCCCATAGCAAGCAGCTTACTATTGGTGGCACTGGGAAAGGGGGAGGAGCTGGCTGTGGACCGGAGGGTGGATTGGGGCTGCTCTGTGGAAAACCATTGCATGGAGCAAGTATGACATCTTTGTTATTTAAAAAAAAAAAACATTTGCAATCACTTTAATGGATCAATTTGAACAAGCATGGACAAGATAGTTAAGAGTTCCTGATGCACATAATTGTTGCAGATCAAATTCACAAAACAGTTGATCAGCATGGTAGTAGGAATGGGAAATAGAAAGCGCTAGGAAAGCTTTGACACTATCAAGAAGTGCTGAAGATTTGCCTGAAATAACAGCCTGAGAATAGGGTGTGAAAGAAGGTTTGGGAGCTGTAGAGTATCTTTAGGTGACTAGCAGCATGGGGGATCACTGTAAAGGTGAGTATCACGGATCAGGCAAAATATTTTTTTTTTAAAGCAAACCTCCAGTAAGCAATAAAAAATAGTATGTAGTGTTCCACACCTGTCATGGCAAAGGTTAAATGCTCAGTCTATGAAGAAGAAATGCCTTCTTACCCGGTCTGGTAGGCATCTTCTCAATGTACAAGTGGTCCTGCAAAGGTGCCCTTGTATGGTTGCAGCCTTTCAGACATCACATACAGTGTAGGACCATGTAGGACCAGCAGTTATGTATTGCATATGAGGATGTTGAGGGCCCACCTGCCTCTTGGGAAAGAGTGCCAGCTGCCGAGAGAAATGAACAAGGCAAGCATTTGTGCCCATTCCTTGTTCCCCAGATTAGAATTTAACCCTTGATGTGCTGGAGGGACACTGCATACATTTTTAGCTCTGACTGAAGTTCAGCCTTAAAACCCAACACCAGAGACAAAGAAAAGAATACTCCCTTGCCATGGGGCTGTGCTCGCATTGCTAGGGTTAACTGCTTGTTTTGTCTGGGGGACAGGAGAACGTTTTACTTACCAGATCCTCTGCTCCTTCAGCAAGCAGTGCTCCTCCATGATCCAGGGGTGGACTGTTCCTTGGAATCCTCGCATCCAGTACAGGGTTTTGTACCCCACTCTAGTTTTGATGTCAGGACCATAGACCAATGCAGCACAGAGGTGAAGATATGGCATGGTGGAGCAGAGTAAGTAAATCTCCTTTTATTTTTCCCCAAAGGCAAAGGACTACAATTTTATTTACCTGGAGTTGGGCTTTAAGGTCCCTATTAACAAATATCATTGTGGTTGTAACTGTGCTGAACACTAGGTGGCAGTAAACAAGTCAATTTGAATAACACTATGTTGCTGCTTGTTGGTTAGAGGTGTGACTGGATGCTTTTTGGTTCTGTAGATGTTGAAAATGCAGTTTTGAAGTTCTGTCCCCAAATACCAACATAGCAGAACATTACCGTGATAATGCTAGCATGGGCATTCCTTCTTATATTTCTCCAAGCTTTTGGATGTTTGTAAGCACGGTGTTAAATAGTTAATAGTTAAAATATCACTATATACATTACATAAACAAAGCAAAATGTCCCCATTCTGGCTACAACAAAAGGGGACACCATCAACAAAAACGGACTGCAAAGAATGAACAGGAATATGCAAGCTAAAAGGATTAATCAGCTTTACTAGAGTTCTATAGTGGTGCAGGATTAGTCTCACCTGTACAGTGATCTGATGACAGCATGCACAGGCACTTGTACAAACATGTGTAACATGCAACAGTCAGGTAATACTGACTGCAAAGGTCATTTCAGGTTCCTTGGAGATGGATTACAACAGTGATATTAAGGCAACATGGCCATCAGTTTAAAAAGAGAAAAACAAGCTTGGTGATGTACAAATCCAAGTTGTACCTTAGGGGAAGTATTTCAGGTGCAGCGCAAAAACACAATAATTGGGATGTGATCAAGTATAAAAAGATCCTTTTAAAAAGGGCAACCTCCTATTAATAAACTGATCGGATTTGAGTTTAATGAGCCCACAGTAAAATTTCATAAAGCTCAGCAAAGAATACATACAATTTTGAGAGCTGGGGCACCTACTGCACTGAAAGCCTAACTCAGGCAAAAATGAGACAAAGCAGGTAGGTATTTTTGTCTATTTGCTCTGCGCTCCATGCAGAAGGCATTTACAAGTGCATTTGAGCCCACGGCTACTGGGAAACATCCATCTATTCCTCAGCAGCTTGCCTGTCAAGGGCACAGCCCTAAAACCCAGGATATTGTCACGACAGCAGAGACATTACATTGAATGATCTTGCATGCCCACAGTCCGCGTGCCCAATGTCAAAAACACTCCCAAGAGCCACATGCTTTCAGGAGTTTACAGACCATGTGGACACGGCTGACTGTGGGCATGTGGGATGACCGCTTCATGAAACAATGACTGTTGTGCCCTGGCAGGGTTCACCATCATCAGCAGTAAAAAACACTTAGGGCACTAAGGCGAATAATTTCACCAGCAACTGTAAGTAGTGTATCTGATCAAGCCCTGCAATGACATCAGTGTCTAATAAATGCATATAACAGTGCAGCAAGGTAACTAAAACGTAGCTGTGATTGTTGCTTAAAGGTTTGAACTCGCAACAGGCCATCTAACACTGTCCTGATTACAAGATACCAGAAAGTGTTAAACTGCTTCAGTTCTCAACGTTTGCCATTTAAAGGCTCAAAGATCATTTAAGTTGCCTTGCTTCACAAAAGAGTGTAAAAACTTTGATAATCATTTCAAATGTTGCTCATAACTAGCAAATCAGGTTAAAGCTTTCAAATGAGCAGCAAGTGTGATTACATATGACAACTGCTTTACTGCTGCCCCATGTAATTTGTTCCCCTTTTTGAAACCTGCCCCTAACAGGCAGGGTTTAACCATGCTAAATAAAAATTAAAGTTTTTCCTTCACTTAGCCCCCCATATTTTTGTGAAACTTTTTTTCCATATGACTACTACTATCCTATGGACATTGTTGTTTTAGAAGTTATAATAAATGGGTTCATGTGGGTTATGCTGTGAAGGTGTGTTATCCCTTAAGTAATAAAAATATTGCCAACAGCCACTGGCATTTATGCCAACTATAAGAGAGTATTCCCATCAATAAATAAAGAACTCCTCTATTGCAGTTCTCTACTGAAACAGAAGACTAACACCTCACGTTACTGATTCTCCCACCTGATGAAGCAAACATGCAATCTTAGAGTCACCAAAACCCTTCACATGGAACTGTTTCCAATTGTTATCCTGGTCCGTTTTCAATTACTCGACAATGATGTTTTGTTTACAGGGGCTGGAAGATGGCCAGGCCTTCAGTGGATTGGATGAACACTGCTCATAGGAATTCTTGATGCACCTGTTAATTTTGCCTCTGGGTAAACAGCTAAGGATTCCACCATTTCCTTAAACTGTGTTGGAGGCAAAGTAACATGCAATAATAATTATAGAAACAGCATAGATTAGGAAACCTGAGAAGTGAAAGTTTAGGAAAGCATCACAGTTGAACATGTAGGACTAAAAAGCAAGGTGTACGTAGAAAAACACATGAAAAAAAAAAAAAAAAGTACTTTACAGGGTAAGAGTTCACTTATTTTATCCAAATGATCTTTTCCAGACGTAGCAAATGATACATTATTGGATCCAGACCAGCAACTGCTTTCTAAGACCAATCTCACTTAAGTGTCATTACTTTACCCTTTAACTAAAAATTGCTGTTACCTTAACCTGTCTACAAGAAAGCTCAGTGGAGATCCATTCACATTCTGCTCTTTTGGCCCTTCTCATTTTCCACGTGTGCTGTGGGAATTTACTATGCAAAGCTCCTTGCGGGTCTCAGAACACCCAAGTAGATTCCATAAGTGGCCATTTCTCATACTTTAACAATCCCAGCTCTAATACAAAACAAGCAAGCAATACAAAAGGTCAATAAAGAATTCTCATCACTTGCTAGCATTATGTATTTTATGTTTTTTTTGCATATTTAATAAGAAAAAACTTTGATTAAAGTCAATTTTCCCTTCTCTGATAAAAAAAAGCCCATATCCCCTTAAAGCAAGCACATTTATAGTACTGTACCCTAAATTTTATTTTGCACATCACAAACTTCCAACAGCAGCCAATCAAGGTCTACCATCAGGGAAAAAAAACATTTCACTCATTTTTATCTGTAACAATATCAGAGACCCATCCCAGAAGCAATACTCCAAGCAACCAGCAAAATACAGATTAAAACTAGACAGGACTGGACAAGGAATCAATCTTCTCCCTATCCTTTTGGCAGGCGAATAGAGATTTTCTCACCTATGCTCTATGGCAGACATTACAAATCCATTTGGAAAGCAAAAAACAGTAAACATTGTATATACTGTATATTTTAACTATGCATTTAACAGTTTGCCTGGCAGTCCACCTTTAATACAGAAATAAATTACTTTTTGCTCTCAAAAGAACCATAACATTGTTAACATATAAAGGAATGTCTACATTTAGATGTGAACATACAATCACTGTAGCGTCAGTGTTGCCCATGACTGTCGGTTTCTACTGGGCACATTTTTTCTTACATATATCTATTGATGCGCTATACTTCATCATCATATAACCTCGACAACCACCCATACCCAAGGCACACTACTGACTTAAACTTTTCATTTTGATTCAGGCTTCAAATTTTAAAACTGTTGCTGGAAAAGAAAAAAAGTCTACCCAAGTAAAATTTTACACATACCCATTAGAGAACTAGTGGAAAAATATTACCTGTAAAAAGTAAAAAGGGCAGCTTAAAGCATAGGCCAAAACCAAAAAAAGTTTTATATTTTACAGCTTTCCAATCATTGAACTGCATTCATTTTCTGTTTATTCCCCACCTTTATTTTTACCTTGCGATCTGATCAGTAACATACTTATCTTAAGGAGTAACGGGGGACGCCCTTGGACAGTAGCATCGTCTTGAGAAGGCAGTGTTTGATTGTCAAATAGATTTAGATGAACTATACATAAAATAAAGCCAAACTCCAGCTAAAACTTTATAAGCAGTTACTGCTTTTTTTTTTTCTTTTGCTGTAAAGATTTTAACAAAATTTATAAAAGCTGACCAAAGTAAACATCTGTCAGTATTAAATGGTTTGTGTCCATCCATTACTTGTGCTTTTGCTGCACAGCTTGGTCTGTTAGTGGAAGTCGAAAAATAGCAGCATAAATTACCGGTTAAAATAAAACAAAACTAAGTTATAGGAAGGGCTTGGAAAACAAAGAATGCTTTGTTAATACTAGTGACAATCTGCATCATATACAGTATGTCATTTTTGATTTTGCCTTAAGTACCACTTAGAAACAATTATATACCACTTACAGTATATCTGAACCAGACTTTTTTATTATATATAAAAAAAATAAAA
The DNA here is from genome assembly GCA_018402905.1 of Glandirana rugosa. Classification (NCBI taxonomy): domain Eukaryota; kingdom Metazoa; phylum Chordata; class Amphibia; order Anura; family Ranidae; genus Glandirana; species Glandirana rugosa. The sequence continues at coordinate 269,318 of BLSH010306300.1, forward strand.
ATAAAGATTGATGCTGTATTTCTGTCCGAGATTATATAAATCCTTACACATTATATACCTGACTCCTGCTAAACTGGCTAAGATCTTTGAAAATAGTTCCTCTTCCTGTTGGCATCGTTATGCCACTGGGGCAGATTTCATGCACATTTTTCAGGACTGTTCAGCTATCCAGGTGTATTTGGTCAAAGGCTTACAGTGTATCCACTAACTGCTATACCCCTAATGCCCCTCAGTGAGGCATTGTCTCTTAAGTTTAGTGGATGATTTGGGCCCTGACTAAAGCTATACATGCCCTGCTTACTGTTTTATTATGCCAGGAAACTGGCATACGTTAATCAAATCCCTTTAATTAGGACTGTGGTGTGGAGTACCCCTGTATATTACCTTTGTCTTTGATCTGTAGGGAATGCGCTTTATTCTGGACTTCCCATTATGTGAGCATCTACTGTACTATCCACAGGCACTGTTGTACCTTTTTTTTTCCCACTTTTTTTTAATCATTTTTTAATTTTTTTAATATTTCTTATCTTTAATCTTACTCTGGAGCCCTTTCAATTTAACATGCACATCAACTGGGCAATACATGGGGGGCAAGCTTTGAATGTATGTGACCTTCAGAATGGATGCGTAATGTGTCCATTAATTTGGAAGTTTTTCTATTGCTAGTATGTATGTTTGAAAATGTATGAACATTGTATAACCTGTAAAATAAATACAAAATTATGTTGCATTTGGCCAGATTACAACTGCATGACAAGAACTGTCTGGAAAGGTATCACCAAGATGGAGCCTTTTAATGCTCAGGTTGACCTATTCGACTAGAAAATGTATGTTTTTGAATAGGCTTTTAACATGCATGCATATTTTGAGGTTTAAATTTCCAGGACTGATTTGCTGAAGTCTTGGCTGGAAGGTTAGCACATTAAGCAATTGGTCATAAACAGTTGCCATAACCTGCATTAATATTGTAAACACATGATAATTATTTAATTAAATGCCCATATTCCAGAAAATTATAAAATGTAAAGATCTACTTATTGTCACTTAAAATTCTAGACTAAATTGTCTATAGTTAAAGGAAAACAAACAGCACTGCAGACTTTATTTAAACTTGGGAAAAATGCAAGCCTAAATAAATGTTAAATGTCATAATGGTGTTTGAGGTTCATCCAACCATTTCTTGCTATACTAAAACTAAATGTAAAACTGATTAGGTCATTTTCACCATTTATTAAAGGAAGCACTACATTGGCAGAGTAACAAAAGCGTACCCATAAACATTTTCTGCATATAGCTCTTAGTTCAATGTTTTAGTGCAAGGCCCAAGGCCTTAATTCTTTTCCTGCAGTATAGTATGTCCACATGTATGTTCCTGAATATACTTGTATAACTTTTTTTTTTAAACTACAAAGACAATCAAAGTGACAGATCATAAAAATTGATTAGTCTGTAGAAAAGGATTTCAGTTATTGATGCATACTGGAGGCTTCTTAAAGGGATTGTAACCCTCCCCCCCCCTCCTCCATTTCTTTATATAACAAAAAATGTGTTATACTTACCTGCTCTGCACAATCGTTTTGCACAGAGCAGCCCTGATCCTCTTCTTGGGGCCCTATTGATGCTCCTGGCTCCTCCCTCCCCACTGTGTCCATAATGAGGGGGCACTTTTGAGGGCTCGCTCCCAAGCCAGCTGTGAGAATCCATAGTCACAGTGTGGCTCGGCCCTGCTCCCACCTCATTAGCTGTGATTGACAGCAGCGGGAGCCAATGGCTCCTGCGCCTGGGCCTATGAGGAGAGAGCGTGCGCCACTGCTCCCATACACATTGCTGGATTGAGATTGGGCTCAAGTAGGAGGGGTTTGGGGGCAGATGCACTTAGGTTTTTATTACCTTAATGCAGAGAATTCAAAAACCTTCAGCTATAAGAACCATTTAAATCTCCTGGGCACTCCAAAAACATGGCCATTGACAGTTCTCCACTCTGCTTTTACCAACTTGAAACCACACTTTAACAAGGGTGTTCCTAGGACTTCCCTTAGCCTTATTGCACTATCCTAAACTGAGCAAAATAGATGAAAAGTTCCAAAAAGAAGAATAAAAAAAAAATAAAAAAAAATCAGTGGTGAGGCAGATTTAGGACAATCACAGAAATTAATGAACTGTGTTGGGCTGACCCAGATGCTACTCAGAGCAGAAAGATTTGCATATCCACAAATCGGGTGTGGGACAGATTTGCTTTTAAATCCGATTATCTCTTCATACAGCTTAATAGGAAAAGATAAGCATGTTGACGTCAACAACCAAGATTTGACCAGATTGAATATTGTTTGCATCTATACATTTCCAAACACACAATTTTGTCCCCTAAACCTAACATGGGGGGGGATTCAAATTGAGATTTGCATATACATTCTGACTTCAATCCAAACTGATTTATTCCAAGGTCAGACTCCAAATTTTATGACAGCCAGGCAACAAACATTTTAAAAAGATGGTCAGATCTAGTTTTCAAGTTTGTCGGGGTTTCCTTGAAGTGGATGTAAACCCTCACATGTACCCAGTGAACTTAGCCTCAGATAGAGAGATGAAAACCTCCCTATAAAAGTTTTACATGCATATCTTCTGTCTTCATCCTTTAGAAAGTGGTGATCGTGTTAGCATTTTTTCTCTTCCTGCTTAGAACTACAGTATAGCCTGGGCACACAGCTAAGACAGTTGATTGGAGGAAAGGCACACACCCCTCTCCTTATAGGTAGAGACTTTCAGCTTTCTTTGTTGTATTGTTCAGAGCTCTATTTTATAGCAACCTCCATAACACAAAACTCGGCTGCTCTGATCATAATGTGACAGAAACTTGTCAGGCTGATAACACAGGAACAGTGCAGGACAGAGCTATGAGACAGCTTTAAAGAGATCAGAAATCCTGCAGATATATGTGCCCAGCTCAAATTTCATGAATCTGGTTTATATCCACTTTAAGGCTGGGTTCACGAGCAATACGGATGCAGCTCACAGTAGGGGGTCCGGTGCATCCCTGTTTTCGGTTTCAGGGACGAATCAGGCCTGAATTTTTGCCTGAATTCAGACCTGAAACGGAGCCAAAGACACACAGGACCCTGTGCAATGTGCTCTGCGGCTGCCCCAGAGATGTGTGAACAGGCTCCATTGAGAGCCGGTCAGAATCTCCAGTCATGCGAATTGGATGCAGATAAACCCGCATCCAATTCGCATAGGTGTGAACCCAACCTAAAAAGCACAATAAAAAAGAAAAAAGGAGAAAATAAACCACCACCTTTAAGAGAAGAAAGTTTGTATTAATCTTGTCCAGTAAGGTAGAGATTGGCTGAGGAACAACAGAGTGTGGCAGGGGATGCAGGCAACCAACACAAGTGTGTTGGATGTAAAGATGAATTCAGCTCTGAAGTATTCGGTCTCTGTGGGAGAAACTCAGTATGTATTGGAACCAAACGGCTATTATATACTTATGCGCATTCGCATGGCCATTGGCATTAGTGCGCGCTAACGTACTAGTGTGCAAAAAAAGGAATGTGCATATGCGCATGTATGCATGCACGTGCACACCCAGTAGTAGTGCCAAATAGCTGATTTAAGCAGGACTATGTCTTGAACAGATTGCGAGTGACCTTTAGCTAGTGTTTAATCTGCTCCTTGACCTGCTATACTTGCTTACCTTTGCAAAATACAGCTAACCCTTGATCAGTCTCTGGATTCCTGCCTGATGAGACCTCAGCTTGTAGTCTGACTCTGCTCCTGTCTTGTGTGCCTGTACCTCACTGACTGGCCGTGTACCAACCCCAGTCTATATCCCGAGTGTGCCTCGTGTTCCTTTACCTGTTCTTGACCTTTTGGGTTGTGTGCTGGCTACACTCATGTCTGCTGATCAAGTGTCCCCATGTCCAAGTTCCTGCCTGGTGATCTACAGTCACCTCAGCTGGCTCCTTACACCTTCTGTCATCCCTACCAGGGGTGCTGGACAAGGGTGCAAGAGAAGCCCCCTCCTCCAGGCTCAGTTTCCACCAGGTATGTGACAGTCTTTACAAATGTAGATTTTTACAAGGGTCCGTGTGATACACAAAGTGGATGTAAACCTGATTCATGAAATTTTAGCTGGGCACATAAATCTGCAGTTTTCTTATCTCTACTCTCTACACTCTAATCTGTCCTCCACCCTCTAATTCTCTCACTGCCCAGGAGATTGCCAATTACTTTAAAACTAAGATTGATAACATTCATGAGGAAATCTCCAATGCGCACAAACCACCCCCACTCAAAACCCCATGTCCACAGATACAATCACTACTTTCCACATTCAACCCTGCCAGTATTAGCAACACCCATCTAACCACCTGCCCCCTGGATCCTGCTCCCTCACAAATGCTACGCTCACCCTCCGACTCAATTCTACATTCTCAAACTCACATTTACAGCCTTTCCCTCTCCTCTGGCAATTTCCCAAACTCTCTAAAACATGCCCTAGTCACACCTATCCTTAAAAAGCCCTCACTGGACCCCCCCCCAATATTAAAAACCTACGCCCAATCTCCTTACTCCCCTTCTCCAAACTCCTCGAAAGACTGGTCTACAACCGACTGAGTGACCATCTGACCATGAACAAACTTCTTGATCCCCTTCAGTCTGGCTTTCACATCAGCCTGGCTGTCACATCACTTCCTCAAACTCAACCTATCCAAAACCGAGCTTATGATATTTCCTCCCCCACATGCCACTTCCCCAGATTTCTCTGTCAAAGTCAACGGCTCAACTATCAACCCGTCCCCCTATGCCAAGGTCCAATCCTAGACTCCCAATTAACCTTTCGGCCCCACATCCAATCGCTATTCAAAATTTGCCACAACATCTCCAAGATACGCCCATTCCTAACCGATGACGCCACAAAGCTACTAATCCACTCCCTGGTCATTTCTTGCCTCGACTACTGCAACTCCCTCCTCACTGGCTCACTTCTAAATAGTCTATCCCCACTTCAGTCCATTATGAACGCTGCCGCCAGGATCATCCCCCTTAAAAACCGCTCGGCATCTGCTACACCCCTATGTCAATCTCTACGTTGGCTGCCACTCAACCAACGTATTAAATTCAAGATCCTTACAATAACTTATTAAGCAATTCACAACCTGGCCCCCAGCTACATCACTAACCTGATCTCAAAATACCAACCAAATCGACCTCCTGCTCTCTAGCTCCCTTGTCACCTCATCCCATGCTCGCCTCCAGACCTTCTCCAGAGCCTCTCCCATCCTCTGGAATGCTCTACCCCAATCTGTCAGACTTTCTCCTAGTTTGTCCAACTTTAGACGATCCCTGAAAACCTCTCTTCAGAGAAGCCTATCTGGCTCCCACCTAACTGTACATTTATCTTCTCTATTAGCACATCCCCCCCAGTTATTACTTCTTGTATCTCTTGACCTTCCCTCTTAGATGGTAAGCTCTAATGAGCAGGGTCCTCTGATTTCTACTGTATTTAATTGTATTGTATTTGTACTGTCTACCCTCAAGTTGTAAAGCGCTGCGTAAATTGTTGGAGCTATACAACTCCTGTATAATAATAATAATAATGATCTCTCTTCAAAACATTGTGTCTCGTAGCTCTGTCCTGCTCGCTCCTCGGTTATCAACCATCAACTTTTGACAAGCTCTCCGAGACCCCGAGATAGAAGTGTGTGTCAGAGGAGGTTACTATAAATAGGTTAGCGCACTGCTGCACAATTCACAGGCAACCTCTATGTGTGGGGAGGGGGTGTGAGCCTTTCCTCCAATCAGCTGTCTCAGTGTCCAGCAATAATGACCTCCTAGAGGGGAATGAGGAAGTAAAAACTCAAACAGAATGTGTACTTTATAAACAGTATATAAGTGTGAAGACAGCATATATAGATGTAAAACTAATATAGGGAGATTTGTTTCATCCCTGTGTATCATCTGAGCCTATTGACATCACTTGGTATATGTGAGGGTTTACATCCACTAAGCTGGGTACATGCCAAGTTTTTTTATCCAAGATTCATGCATTTCTACAAGTGATGTGGATTCAGAGATCTCTGCCGCTTTTTTGTGTTCTGACAGGGGGGACTCCCTCCCCCATCAGAATACAATGATTAGTGTTGCAGCCAATGGCTGGAGACTGCTGATCGAATGCTGGTTTTTCCAGCAGGACCAATCGTCAGAAGCCAGTCTAACATTTAGCTTCTGTTGAACTGAGAACTACACACAGATTAAATTTCAGCTGGTTCCTGCTGAACTGGCAGAATTTCAATACGTGTGCATCCAGTTTTATTTAGCCTTTCAGAACTTATCGTTTCCATGAAGATAAAGTTCAAAATCACACATTTTTTTTCTAACATATGGCTGAATTCATGATGATGATGTAAAGTGCTGACAACCTCTTGGATAGAAAAAATGGGCTTCAATTGTCCAGTGCCTAGATAGTAAAACTACATTCATCCAGTTTACCAAAAACAACATCAAGTTCAACCACAACCATGCTGCATCACTGCAAGCTTCAACTGAGCCCTGAGGTGAGCCGACAGGTCTGACTGGGACACATTCGCCTTCATATGCCCCTCAATTACTTTCAGTACATGTTTTAGGTCAGACAGAAAATTAGCAGAGCAAGATAAACAAAGGATATTTTAGACAAAGTGGAGTTATATTTCACAAGCCTTGCCTGAAGTTATGCTTTTCTCTGAAAGATTCAATAACTGACAAAAATCTTGTAAAAGTCAGGAAAGGAATCCGATGGAACAGAGCACTATTACACAAAATGACCACAAACTGTCAGGGATATCAAAGGTGAATCTAAAATAACATAAGGTATTTGTAGCATTTATCTTTATACATATTTGTGTTTAGTAAACTATTAAAAAGATGAGGGAAATGGGCTGCCCTTGCAGACACCCATATACAGAGGCTACCCTTGCTGACGCCCCTATAGAGAGGCTACCCTTGCTGACGCCCCTATAGAGAGGCTACCATTGCTGATGCCACTATTGAGAGGCTACTTTTGCTGAATGCCCTTGCTGCTGTTTGGTTTTAACAGGGTAAGTAACTGACCTGGAGCAAGCATGCAACAAGTGCCGTGAGAACACCTAACAAGCATCCTTGATCAGTTTCCGTATATACTTGAGTATAAGCCGAGGCACCCAATTTTACCACAAAAAAACTGAGAAAATGTATTGACTCAAATATAAGCCTAGGGTGGGAAATGCAGCAGCTACTGGTAAATTTCACAGGTATTGTAGCCAGAACACAGATAGTGTAGCCAGAACAAAGGTATTGTATCCAGAACACAGGGACTGAGCCACTACACAGGGACTGAGCCACTACACAGGGACTGAGCCACTACACAGGGACTGAGCCACTACACAGGGACTGAGCCACTACACAGGGACTGAGCCACTACACAGTGACTGAGCCACTACACAGGGACTGAGCCACTACACAGGGACTGAGCCACTACACAGGGACTGAGCCATTACACCGACAATCGGCCATTACACAGGGGACCAAGCCATCACACTGACAATCAGCCATTACACAGGGGACTGAGCCATTACATTGACAATTGGCCATTACACAGGGGACTGAGCCGTTACACTAATAGGGCATTAAACAGGGACAGGGAGCACAGTACCTTCGCTCTTCTCTCCTCGTCGGACTCCGTCAGCTGCTCTGACCCGCGCTCCGGCTCCAGTTCCGCCCCTGCCCACAGCACAGTGACAAGCCAATTACTGGCAGTCACTGTGCAGGCAATAAGCCTATGTATGTGCGCTATTCAGCGCACATACATAGAGTTTTTGGACCATCCACAGAGGCTTCAGGCTTCTGCAGACGAGATGCGGTGGGCACTGACTCGAGTAAGCTGAGGGCAGCCTTTTTCAGCACAAAAAATGTGCTGAAAAACTCGGCTTATACTTGAGTATGTATATACGGTACTTTAAGTATTGGCCAGTGTAGGCTGTAGCATGTACTTTGACATAACGTGAAGCCATTATGCTTTTACTTCTTCTTTGAAGGATAGGCATTAAGGTGAAAAAAAAAAAATCCTATCGGCCATACTTAAGGTAGCAAAGTAATAAAATATCATGTTGTGGTTATTTTTACCGCTAGGCTACCAGTTGCAATCTTTTGACTACTGTGTGTGCTTGTAGCTTTCATTTAGTATAATGATAGAGTGAGGGATGGGTTAGATCCTCTCAGGTCATCAAAGTCTGGTGAGATTTTGTCTTACAATTATAATGGTCAAGAGGTGCATGCAAATCTTAAAACAGAAACGCATACGCATATATATACACAGTATATTAATACTGTATATTATTGTTCTATCCCTGTCAAACAATAAAACCTGGGACCTGCGATGAGGATCTAACTCCCTGGTATAAATCAAAAACTGTCTGGAGTTCTACTTAGGGGCCAACTCCCCTTTTGTCAGGTTAAACCCACATTCAGCGTGTAACTTGTAACATGGTGCGAAACTGCCAACCCCCCCCCCCCCTCCCAGCTGGATCAGGAAAAAAGGAGGCGCCTCTAAGTGTAAACCGTAAGTAATTTTTATTAAAAAGACATAAGCCAATTGGCTACTCACATGACTTAAGGGTATAGAACCAGGAGAATGCTCAACCGGTAAAGAGTATGGTATCAGTACCCGAGGCCTAGTAAGCAGCTAGTCATCCATACGGATGGGATCGTCAGTGGGGCCGTCCGTTTGTGGGGTCGTTTGTGGATAGTAGGAACGATCGTCAACGTGCCGGCAGCCGGGGGATTCTAGAACGAGGCTTGGCTGCACTGGTCGCAGCGGGGTGATGTCGTCAATCCGCGACACGTTTCAGAGCGTACAGACTGCGGTGTGAAGGCAGTCGCGCTCTTTCATCAGGCTAACTAAGATGATGTGCCGCCATCTTTTTGTAGTCCCTGGGAGTCAATAGCGGTGTCTAATTGGATCACTGCGACCAGTGCAGCCAAGCCTCGTTCTGGAATCCCCTGGCTGCCGGCACTGAGACGATTGTTCCTACTATCCATTAACGACTCCACGAACAGACGGCCCCACTGACGATCCCATCTGTACGGATGACTAGCTGCTTACTAGGTATCAGGTACTGATGCCATACTCTTCACCGGTTGAGCATTCTCCTGGTTCCATGTGCCATACCCTTTTTAAGACATGTGAGTAGCCAATTGGCTGATGTCTTTTTAATAAAAATGTCTTACGGTTTACACTTGGAGGCGCCTCCTTTTTGTTTCTTGTCTACAGGTGCGGTTTTGGCTTTCCCTCACATGAGAGCAGCCCTGGGTGTATATACCGGATTTCTTCTTTTTTATCCACATTATTGGACTATTATGTACTTTGTTCTGGACTTTGATGGTTAATAGGGATGGGGACTCCATGCGCCTGTTGATGCGCCTGATACTTGTTTTTAGGGAGTATAAGAGGACACGGGGCCACAGAATGAGACTGGAGAAGATGTTTAACCTTAAACTACGCAAGGGGTTCTTCACTGTCAGGTCAATAAGGATGTGGAGCTCTCTTCCACAATTGGTGGTGGCTACAGGGAGTATGGATATTTTTAAGACTCTTGAATGTATATTTTAAACACCACAACATACAGGGGAATACATGTGGGAAATTATAGACACAGATACACGTACATCTATACAGTTTAAACTGGATGGGCCATTTTTTTTTCAGCCTAACCTGCTATATGCAACTAAGTTTTCTTACATTCTAAATGCTAGAATTAAAGAACAAGTTCTCCTTCTATAACATGTTACACCTGTATCCAGAGTAACACGAAACAGATAACTAATGCATCTTAATGGATGCATCGGTAACACTATACTGATGGATCTTCTCCCTGCACCCGCTATCACAATTTAAAAAAAAAACAAAAAAAAAAAAAAACACGGCCACGCAGGGCTCCACCTACCCTGCCACGTCATTCATTCACACAGTTCTGTTAATGGGAGAACTACAACTACCATCATCCACTGCAGCTGACGGCTTGTAGTTCAATGAACTACCAGGGCACTGATGAGCGCTGTAGGTAGTTCATTAATCCCTCCCATCATTCAGTAACTGCCTGCCCGCACAAGGTATTGGCAGACAGCTATACTGACAGCTCGCAGAAGCCTTGCATTTCACCCGTGATCACAGGTGCAATGCTTTACAATCGAATAAAAAAAATAAATGCACATTTACCTGCAAAAAGATGTACTTTCATTTTTTTGATGCCCACTAACAGTACATTTACAGCTAATGGGCAGCACAGCCAAACACCGCAACATACTGGTATGTTGTGGTGCATTGATCTGTGCAATGATTTAGCACAGCATGAGTTTGTCCGCAGGTTACATCCAATGATTTTGGGATCGCGTCCGACGCCATTCCTCTCCATGCTGTTTGGCGTGGAGTTCATGCACCCTTTGCGGACACCTGAATTTTCCCTCCCAGGCAATTGGAGACCACGCTCCCTTCAGGAAGCATACATTCCCACAAAGGAGGGAAGGGACAAAGTACAGCTTAATCCCATTCCTATAGGAGATTATGGCTGTATGCCTTCCCCATTTTTACCCCCCGTTTAATCCATCTGAGAGTGGAGAGTGCCCCCCCCCATTGTGGGTGCTCTACCACAGGGGTGTTTTGGGGAATTATTCCCAATTACTTGCCAAATATTTAGATATTTTTTCATGTCCCTAGACCAAATACATATGCTTTCGAACGGTCGTGGAAAAGTTTTTTCCTGCTATCCTAGCATGGCAGGAGGTTTGTGCTGATGCCGTTTAAGATGGAGTCTTAATGGACATATAATACAGTAATTGTAAGGGCTGTAAATGAATATCATGTAATATGGCATTGTAATGTTGCACAGTTACAGATACATATATGCTTATATGAAAAAACGTTAAATCCATATATGGGATACTAGTTTGTATATATCTTTTCTATTGCAGAAATTTATCCCTGATGAAGAAACCATTACATATTTTTAAACGCATTGAAAGTATACCATGTTATGAACTCAATTCATGCCATACAGGACGGTATTCGCTCTATTAATATTAAATATATATATTTTTTATGTGTATTCAATTTTGTCTGAATGATTTGAATATGGAAAAAGAATGATGATATTTTATAAAGACTATTTAGCATTTAAATAATAGAATTGCCTTAAAAATCCCAAATCACAAAGTTATCCACTAAAAATACAACCAGTGTCAGAAAGCACCAGATTGACAACCACACTATCACATTAACACCATAATTCACCAATTACTAGTATAGCGTTTACAGCTATGTAAATTCATATACACACACGCCATAGTCTGTAGACACTACACCTGTCACACAAACCAATAATTATAGTGCATCCAGAAACTACTCACAGCGCTTCACTTTTTCCACATTTTGTTATGTTACAGCCTTATTCCAAAATGGATTGAATTCACCATTTTCCTCAAAATTCTACAAACAATACACCATAAAGACAATGTGAAATAAATTTGTTTGAAATCTTTGCAAAATTTGTTAAAAAAAAAAATCACATGTACAGTATCTTACAAAAGTGAGTACAACCCTCACATGTAAATATTTTATTACATCTTTTCATGTGACAGCACTGAAGAAATGATACTGCTACAATGTAGTGAGTGTTCAGCTTGTATAACAGTGTAAATTTGCTGTCCCCACAAAATAGCCCAACACAGCCATTAATGTCTAAACCGCAGGCAACAAAAAGGGAGTACACCCCTAAGTGAAATTGTCCAAATTGGGCCTAAAGTATCAATATTTTGTGTGGCCACCATTTTCCAGCACTGCCTTAACCCTCTCAGGCATGGAGTTCACCAGAGCTTCACAGGTTGCCACTGGAGTCCTCTCCCACTCCACCATGATATCAGGTAGCTGGTGGATGTTAGAGACCTTGCGCTGCTCCACCTTCTGTTTCAGTATGCCCCACAGATGCTTTATAGGGTTTAGGTCCAGAGACATACTTGGTCTGTCCATTACCTCTCCCCTCAGCTTCTTTAGCAATGCAGTGGTCATCTTGGAGGGGTGTTTGGGGTCATTATGTTAGAATACTGACCTGCGGCCCAGTCTCCGAAGGGAGGGGATCATGCTCTGCTTCAGTATGTCACAGTTAATGTTAGCATTCATGGTTCCCTCAATGAACTGTAGCTCCCCAGCACTCATGCAGCGCCAGACCATGACACTTCCACCACCATGCTTGAATGTAAGCAAGACACTTTTCTTTGCACTCCTCACCTGGTTGTCGTCACACACGCTTGACACCACCTGAACCAAATAAGTTATCTTGGTCTCATCAGACCACAGGACATGATTTCAGTAATCCATGTCCTTAGTCGGCTTTTCTTCAGCAAACAGTTTGCGGGCTTTCTGGTGCATCATCTTTAGAAGAGGCTTCCTTCTGGGACGACAGCCATACACACCAATTTGATGCAGTGGGTAGCGTATAGTCTGAGCACTGATAGGATGACCCCCCACCCATTCAACCTCTGCAGCAATGCTGGCAGCACTCATGTCTATTTCCCAAAGACAACCTCTGGATATGACACTGAGCACGTGCATTCAACTGCTTTGGTCAACCATGGCGAGGCATGTTCTGAGTGGTACCTGTCCTGTTAAACCACTGTATGGCCTTGGCCACCGTGCTACAGCAGTTTCAGGGTCTTGGCAATCTTATAGCTTAGGCCATCTATGTAGAACAATAATTTTTTTTGAGATCCTACGTTTTTTTCATGAGGTGCCATGTTAAACTTCCAGTGACCAGTAAGAGCGTGAGAACACTAAATTTAACATACCTGCTTCCCATTCACACCTTAGACCTTCCAACAACAATGAGTCCCATAACACTGGGGAGGGAAAATGGCTAATTGGGCCCAATTTGGACATTTTCACCTAGGGGTGTACTCACTTTTGTTGCCAGCAGTTTAGACATTAAAGAGGAAGTAACCCTGATGGGGTTTACTTCCTCTCTATACCCCTGCAAAGTAAAAGCATAATGGGCTACTATGCATCGCATAGAAGCCCATTATGTGTCACTTACCCGCAAACGAAACCTGCAATATCCCGCAATGTCCCCTGTGCAGGCAGCGTCCATCTTCAGCCTCTCTTCCTTCCGGGGCCACAATCTCCGGCTCTGACTAGCATGCACGCGGGAGCCACCAGTCACGGCACAGCGAATGAATTTGACGCACCGAATGACGTCGGCAATGACAGTAAACTGTATATGTCCTAAACCGTGCAGGTTTACGAGATATGCAGGGAACCTACAGGTAAGCCTTATTGTAGGCTTACCTGTAGGTTAAAGTGGTTGTTACGGGTTGACAACAACTTTAAATGGCTGTGTTGAGTTCTTTTGAGGGGGCAGCAAATTTACACCTTCATACAAGCTGTACACTCACTACTTTACATTGTAGCAAAGTGTAATTTTTTTGTCACATGAAAATATAGAATGAAATATTTACAAAAATTTGAGAAACTGTACATAAGTATTCACAGCCTGGGCCATGACAAAATTGTGTTCAGGTGCATCCTGTTTCCACTGATCATCCCTGAGATATTTCTACAACTTGATTGGAGTCCACCTGTGGTAAATTCAGTTGATTGGACAGGACATGGAAAGGCACACACCTGTCTATATAAGGTCCACTGTTAACAGTGCATATCAGAGTACAAACCAAGCCATGAAGTCCAAGGAATAGTCTGTAGACCTCTGAGACAGGATTGTATTGAGGCACAGATCTTCAAACTGTACAGAAACATTTCTCCAGCATTGAAGGTCCCAATGAGCACAGTGGCCTGTGGCAATGGAAGTCGTCACAGGAATCACCAGGCCTTTTCCTAAAGCACGGTGCCTGGCCAAACTGAGCTATCGGGGGAGAGGGGCCTTAGTCAGGGAGGTGACCAAGAAACTGATGGTGATTCTGACAGAGCCCCGGTGTTTCTCTAGAGAGAGGAGAACCTTCCAGAACAACCATCTCTGCAGCACTCCACCAATCAAGTCTGTATGGTAGAGTGGCCAGAAAGAAAGCACATGACAGCCCACCTGGAGTTTGCCAAAAGGCACCCCGAAGGACACTCAGACCATGAGAAACAAAATTCTCTGGTCTGATGAAAGATTGAACTCTTTGGCCTGAACAGCAAGCGTCATGCCTGGAGGAATCCAGGCACAGCTCATCACCTGGCCAATACCATCCATACAGTGAAGCATGTTGGTGGCAGCATCATGCTGTGGGGATGCTTTTCAGCGGCAGGAATTGGGAGATTAGTCAGGATTGAGGGAAAGATGAATGCAGCAATGTTCAGAGACATTCTTAATGAAAACCTGCTCCAGAGCATTCTGGACCTCTGACTGGGGTGAAGGTTCATCTGCCAACAGGACAGTACACACAGCCAACAAAAGAATGGCTATTGGACAACTCTAAATGTCCTTGAGTGGCCCAGCCAGAACTCAGGCTTGAACCTGATTGAACATCTCTGGAGAGATCTGAAAAAGCTGTGCGCCAAAGCTCCCCATCCAACCTGATGGAGCTTGAGAGGTCCTGCAAAGAATGGGAGAAACTGCCCAAAAAGAGGTGTGCCAAGCTTGTAGCATCATTCTCAAAAATACTTGAGGCTGTAATTGGTCTCAAAGGTACTTCAGCAAAGGCTGTGAATACTTACGTGCATGTGATTTTTTTTAGTTTTTTATTTTAATAAATTTGCAAAGATTTCAAACAAACTTCTTTCACATTATGGGGTATGGTTTGCAGAATTTTGGGAAAAAAAATAAATTAATTTTGGAGTAAGACAGTAAGAAAATGTGGAAAACGTGAAGCTCTGAATACTTTTCGGATGCACTGTACACACTTATTGGGATTTTTTTTAAAGACATAACAGAATACATTTTGGCCTAAATTTATTTAGAAATTTGACTTTATTGGATATGTTTTATAACAAAGTGGAAACGTTTTTTTTTATTTTTGGTCTTTCATTTATAATAAACCCAGTGGTGCTCAAATACCACCAAATCTTTGTGTGGAAACATGATATAAAATTTCATTTGGGTGCGGAGTTCCATGACAAGCAATTGCCAGTAGCACAGTGCTGAATAGCAAAAAATGCCCTTGTCATAAAGTGGATAAATCCTTTCCGGAGGTCAAGTGGTTGAAGCAATTACTGTACATTTACAATCACTGAAATGTATATTGCTTTTGTCATTATGTGAAGGAAAACTTTCTATTCTCATTCTATCACTCAACTTTGTAACTTTCTTGTTCAATTTGGACACTTTTATTTACTCAGATTAAAAAGAATTAAATAAAATTGAGTCAAAATCATAAATCAGCAGCAGATTTTCATAAACAAAAAAAAAAAAACAAAAAAAAAAACAAAAACAAAAAAAAAAACACAAGAATTCCAGCATTCTGAGGAACCTTTTCAACCAAACCCACACTCAGATGGTTTTCGTTTTTTATGCAATTTTATTTGACAAGGAGTACAAACACACGTTCCACAAATACTCCGACAATTAAGCGCTCTGTAGCTAAATTCATCCATAGAGACAACTACTGATGCATTTTAAACCTAAAAGCAGGATGACTCCATCAGAGTTGGTAAAAGTCCTCCCCACTAGCTGTCCAAACAGTGGATGAAAGACACGTCACATGAACAAATTGGGAGACAACCAAGGATAGAGAGTCTGCCAGTGTAGGATCACTTACATTGCTCAGCCGCAGCTGCCAAATTTTATAGAATATTTGGATACATGCTCAGCTATTCTATATAATTTTGAGCTTCGGTACACTGCAGATATAAGCAGTGCCTTAATTCGGTACACTGTACAAGGTTTGTGAATATATACACCAGTAATTAATTGGCAGTCTATGATGGTGCTTATGCAAAACACAAGTTTTTGTGTTTCTACTTTCAGTAATTTCACCAGTTCTACTCCTGCAGTCAAAACGCTGATACATATAGTATAGAACATGAAAACACTGCCTCCATATTTAAAAAAGTAAACAAAATTTTTGTGTTTGAACACAAATAAAATGAAAATCTGAATTGGTTTAGAATAGGAAAATGCACCCTCTAGTGTAAGTTCATGAAGAAACTAGAAAGAACTAGCAAAATGTGTCCTCAAATACTGTCCCACATTTTAACGTTACGCAGTAAACAAAATAAACTTATTCCTAATCAATGAAGTGATGATCTGACCCGGCACAGCTTATAAAACATATAGTTGAGAGAAGGTATGGTTTGCAACAGGGAAATCAAAGTACTACTAGCCGTGATGTTGCAGAAGTATCGCCAACTAGTGGGCAGCTGGTTAGGAATGTGTGCAAATTGAAATTCAATGAATTCCCTCTAAATGCAGCTAAAGTCTTGTAAGTGAGAAGAATATCAAATATGTTTTTTTCATGCTAGTCTCAGCGAAAACGAATAGGTTACTAGAGTTATGAAAATTCCAAGACAGAATACAACTTCCCGTGATGATGTAATGTTTTGTACTGCAATGTATTCTTCAATTTCTGACCACGCGCGGTCATGGTCACTGAATTTTTTTGAAATGAATAATGATTACAGTGGTTGTCAACTCATGACAACCACTTTAACCTACAGGTAAGCCTATAATAAGGCTTACCTGTAGGTTTCCTGCATATCTCCCAAACCTGCACGGTTTAGGAGATATACAGTACTTCCATGTGCCCATGTCATTGCGCACATGCGCAGTGAAGAAACGGCCTCCGTGCCGTTCCTTCACAGACATCGTCCCGCAATTGGTGGCTCCAGTGCACATGCGCGGTAGTGATGTCACGTGGCTCCGGCAAATCACAGAGCAGGAGTCCACGGCCCCGGAAGGAAGAGGGGCAAAGATGGGTGCTTCCTACTGCGTGGACAGCGCGGGCTTCCAATGCAGGTGTCACATAATTAGTATAGTGTGCGGTGCATACTAGCCTATTATGCTTTTACATTGCAGGGTAACAGAGTAATGAAGTAGTAATAAAACCCATCACTTTACTTCCTCTTTAAAAGGAAAAGTGTTCGTTCTGTTATCGTACAATAACATTTTTCGTGCCTTTCCCTTTTGGATTATTTAGCATGAACTGTCGTGATCAGCTCTTGAAAGCTGTGTACTAACGGTCAGATCATTGGATGATCGTTCAGAAAGCAGTATTTTTTGTCCGATATTCTCATCATGTGTACTAGGCATTAGCTCTTGATGGTTCTCAAGTCGCACAATTTGAGACAGTTTTCACTACAAATTGTCTAGATCTTAGTACAGGCTGTGATTAGTCAGACTGAAAATTGAATTGTAACCTTATCCTAAGAGGTTATAATGACTTGCACCCAAAGAGAAAAAAAAAGTTAAGACATTTAGATTTTGTTACTAAAGTAACAGCTTCTGCTTCTTATCAGTCTGTCTAGATAACCTCTGTTTTCCCTTACCACTCTGGTCTCGAGAACCTGGGAAATGGATTGTAGATGTCAGTTAGCTCTGTAAGTCACTGAATGATCGATGACATTTTTTTTTTTTTGTTTATTCCATCCTTCACAAGAAATGCTGCCTAAAGAAATGTAGAGCCTGCATGCTTAACTTTGACTGGTAAAACTAAATAGTTCAGACACTTCAGAGGAGCCACTTACAGACTGGTTTTAAAGATGGGGCTCATTTAGTCTACAAGTCTGACACACACTCATACATTAACTAAATATTTGAGAAGAACTTAGAAATGTAGAAAGTTTATTCTTAAGTGGGTAATCATACTCAGAACATTAGGAGAAATCAGGATGCAGTAATATCAGAATGTCATTTTGCAAGACATTTATATTTAGATTTGATACCCATTTACTATGGTGCTTAATGGTTAAAAAACATTGCTAGATTTATTACAATAAGAGGAAAGTCTGGGAGCCATAATAAAATATTAATTTAATTCGGCCACAAAAAGGAATGATACTCTATTCCCATTTAAAAAGGTACATGGCTAAAATAACCAATGCTAAATGTGTGTGTGTGTGTGTGTGTGCGTATTGGGACACCTGCCTTTACACACATGAGCTTTAATGGCATCCCACTCTTAGTCCGTAGGCTTCAATGTTGAGTTGGCCCACCCTTTGCAGCTATAACAGCTTCAACTCTTCTGGGAAGGCTGTCCACAAGGTTTAGGAGTGTGTCTATGGGAATGTTTGACCATTCTTCCAGAAGCGCATTTGTGAGGCCAGGCACTGATGTTGGACGAGAAGGCCTGGCTTGCAGTCTCCAATCTAATTCATCCCAAAGGTGTTCCATCAGGTAGAGGTCAAGGCTGTGCAGGCCAGGCAAGTTCCTGCACCCCAAAACACACTCATTCATGTCTTTATGGGCCTTGCATTGTGCACTGGTGCGCAGTCATGTTGGAACAGGAAGGGGCCATCCACAAATGGTTCCCACAAAGTTGGGAGCATAAAATTGTCCAAAATGTCTTGGTATGCTGACACCTTAAGAGTTCCCTTCACATGAACTAAGGGGCCAAGCGCAACCCCTGAAAAACAACCCCACACCATAATCCCCCTCCATCAAATGATTTGGACCAGTGTACAAAGAAAGGTCCATAAAGATATGGATGAGCGAGTTTTGGGAAAATGTAAGCTGCTCTTGCTTTAAAGCGGAACGTTATCCATAACTTTATGAAAAATAATATTCTTTAGCAAGGAATATGCATTCCACATCAATAAATAAGCTACCAATATTTGTGTGAGCTCTAAATGCCTCCAGCATTGCTCCTTTTTCTTCTTGCCAGAGGCTGCCATTTTGCTGAAGCCCAGAGCCCGAGCAGCAGAAAAACTTTTAGGCGTCAGCAGATTGGCCTCTAGTGGCTCTGATTTTCGACAAAGTCAAAGATGGAGAGCAACTGAGCATGTGCAGAGTAGATTGACACTTAATTTTGTACATGCATACTATACCTGCAAAAGGGGCCAGCCTGATGTCATCTAGCAGATCTTCGTTTTATCACTAAATTTCCACTTCAAAACCCAATTACAACCCAAACACATTTCACGGCACTGGTCATTTTCTGCTTTTCATATCATAAATTGACAACCAGGCAAGGTTGGGGTTCTGCTGCACCTTGCAGAGTAGATTAAAACCAGTTTACCTGGCAGCTGTAATCTGTACCAAACTGAATTGGACTTATTTTCTGGACACAGCAGTCTTCTAGTTCAAAAGCCGCACATGCAGTGTGCACTATCCCATTACAGCAAAGACTTTCCATTTGCACAGCCCAACCAGGATTCCTACACTGCTGTAGCCCCTTTTCATCTCATACTCCAGGCAACAAAATGACCAGCGAACCTCATTCTTTGAGATAAACTAAAGAGGTCATCACTTTAGTAGCCCTCAGAAAAAGGAAAAGTGGTCATTTTGTTGTAGCCCATGTCATGAAAATAAGCTAGGACATAGGAATGTAAATATTCCATTACATTACACAATATTTTTTACAAACCGCACAGTTGGGGGAATTCAATAAAGCTGCTGTGCCACTTTCCTGGCATTAATCCCTCTTGTTAAAGTGTTGAGCCAAATCCATGAAGCATCTGCGACACTTTTGGCTCTTAAAGCGACTCGTGCACCAAATTCGGGTAGTTCTAAAATGCCATTGTGGCACAATGCTTGCACCAAATTAAAATATATAGTGTTTACAATTGCAACTCAAGTCATATTGTAATTGAATTAAAAATTAACTTTCCTTTCGATCTGCAGCTCTATAATGTTATGTAAAATGTAATATGGAATCCTGGAGGAGTTCTGTACAGACAGAGTGTACAGAACACGCCCCAGCAATTTAATTTCCTGCTTGTGTGATTAGCATATTGATTTTCCCAGAAATAGCCATTAAGATACAAGTCAAATTTTGGGCATCCCCTGCAACAAAAATGTCATTTTTGGTGAGATACTCCCAAAGGGAAAATCACATTGAAACGGATGCAAACCTTGACAATTTCTTCATTAGAGCACTGCAGGTGCAACAGCTGACCGATAATTATAAAACCACTCTCATACGGATTCACTCAGCACAAATGGTTATTTCTTCATAACAGAAGGTAGGAATCTGCTACAAAGATTGTTAAAATCCTTGCAATGTACATAGATCACCCATAGGGGAATGTTTTTTTCTCAAGAAAAGTGAAGTTACTCTTTAAGGATTATGTCAGAGCAAGCTACCCTAAAGCACAGCATAATGGTCAAATCTGTTTAGAACAATTAAAACTGTATGACACTTACAAAAGGGTGTATAACACAAAAACCACTGGTTACAATGATCAGCTGGAATAATATAAAGAGAACACAACTCCAGGCCACTTACTCTGTGTTGTGATGCAGGTGCTTTACCAGAAATGAATGAACTAAACCGCGCACCTCAGATCCTTATTCGTTTATTGTGAAAAAATCTTTACTCAGAAGAGGCCAAAACACAAATGTTTCAGCAAAACATTTACAGGCATGGGGATCTTTGGTCTGTGGTTCCCTTTGCTTTTATTCCATTTCTTGACCATCTGAAACCGATGAAACCTGCCCTCTACTCAGGCTGCAGAGTTGTTCCTCTTGAGTATGACTTACCAATTCGCGTTTGACGATGCTAGACATCTGTGTATGTCAGGTGAAAAATCAAAGCGGATATAAGATTGACTGTCAATATAAATAGGGAAATCTTATATCGCTTTGCACAGAGATGTCAGATAGAAGTGTTGGTGAAGGCAGATGGGACACGGAAACATAAAATGTAATTTGTATGTAAGGTACATACAAAATGTGTGCCCTTAGGATATAGCACTATTTTGCAGAAATAGCTAAACAAGCCTGCTTATGTTTGCTCCATGGTACAAAGGGCAATAAAAAAAAAAAAAAAAAAAAAAAAAAAAAAAAAAAAAAAAAAAAAACACACACAACCTTTATTTGATTACAGCAACATTTTCTACAGTAACAAAATCGTGTCCTGCTTCTGTAAAACAAAGGGGCTTCACATGGGTTAAGCCTTAAAAAAAAGCTGAGGTTAAGGAAACAAAAATAGAGCAAAATGAATTCACTTGAAGGCCAAGAGCTTTAAAGCTAGGTTTCAGTAGGCATTCCACCCAACGAGGTCGGCCTGCAGTAATGCGGTTCCTACCAACAGAGCCTTCATTGTTTTTTTCATAGCAGTTAGAAAATGCTGCTTTATGTCGCCTCACACCACAATTCCAGTGCAGGGTCTATGAGAAAACCAAGGCCGAGGTTGCACGGTGCATTGAATAACCTACTTTCTACAGTAAACTGCCCAATGTCCCAACTTATACTCTCAAAACTTTAGCAGAAGGATGTTGTTTTTTACATAATTTATAACCGGCAAATTTTCTTTTATGTGGGATTTGGTCATTTGTCTGTCCTCTCCCCTCCAAAGTCATTGGACTTAGCGAGGTGAAACCCTTCAAACAGTAAAGCCGACACATACACCCAGTAAGTAGATAAACATTGCATATTTGGAAGTGTAGTTATTCCACACCTGTTTTACATGTTTATACAGTAATTAAAGATTAATGCCTGTTCCAGACCAGATAAATATATGCACGGTGCAGGGAACAAAGCTCTCCCTGTTCTTAGCTAGTTTTGAACCATACTGAGTTTAACATTATGCTGGGAGGTTGAAAAAGGTGAAGTCATTTCACAAACCAGCCTAAAATTCAGCACAATGCAATGTGTGCATTAGCGTTCCTAGTGATTATAAATACCGTACATACACATTAAAATCATGTTCTTATATAGTGAGTTTTTCCTTTTCTTTCTATTATCTGCAGAGCTTAAAACTACAGCTATTGAGCTAAAGAGAAGTGTGCTTGACTTGTAAAAATATCACAGATG
Organism: Glandirana rugosa; assembly: GCA_018402905.1. NCBI lineage: Eukaryota > Metazoa > Chordata > Amphibia > Anura > Ranidae > Glandirana > Glandirana rugosa. Next base: position 291,226 of record BLSH010306300.1, read on the forward strand.
GGAACTATAATGTATTAGCCAGGTAAGACAAAGATTAGTGATCTAGCTATTAAAAGGACACCTGCTGTGAGAACTCTGCTACTGCTGATCTGCAACTTCTGGCTTCCGAAATCAAGATCAGACTCACTGACCCACAACGGGTGTCAGCAATTGAGGTCACAACTGAACCACATACATTTGGAAAGTAGTGAAGTAGGAGGACCACTAAATTAACATTTTAAGATTGGCAGAGAGCCTCCATATTTCTTGAGAATTATTCCTACCGAGACCCTGCTGTCAAATCTATTTTAACAATCTTTCCATACAATTATATGTACATTTAACATTTTAGGCATGTTATTCACCTGCGAAAGCCTCACTAGTCTAGACATCCAAAAGTCCTGAGAATGCTTTTGAGCCCCGCCATCTTGAATGTGATGTCAGCAACTGCAGCAGGCACAAAAAACTGTCAAGGGGACGGAAAGTTTAATTTTCAAACGAGCTAACAGGAGAACTTTGTTATTTTTTTTGAAAGAATAGACTGTAGGTCTCTTCTGTCACAGATATTTTACCTGCCAGCTTTTTTTCTTTTCTATTTGTGTAGACATGTCATTGCATGCGCAGCTTAGTGTACAGTATCGACATAAGATGAGGTAGCATTTGCTCGTCTGTGGGAGAGTTACGTCATCTGTGCCTGGCCAATCAAGTGGTCAGAGATAGTGTTGAGCGAACCCGGACTGTAACGTTCGGGTCCGTACCGAACTTTCGGGTGTCCGTGGCACGGACCCGGACATTTCAAAAATCGTTCGGGTTCGGTCCGGGTGATTCGACGCGTACGTTACTGTACAGATGTGTTTATCTTTTCTTTTTTTCGACCGTCCATTTTATAGACACTGTCTTCTCTGGATGTCAGATAAGAAAGTTTTTTTTATTGTTTCAAGAGGACAATCGAGCAAACTTTTAATTTGAAAGGCAGGGGAACTGTCAAAAAACACGGACGACGTCAACGACTGTAGTGTAAGTTCTACCGCCCCGAGTTTTCGTAAGAGTCCTGAAAACCTACAGATCTGATCACTCCGAAAGCGTCCACTTATTGTACGGATTTTACAATTTACATGTATATTAACATACCTTTCTAACAATTTTATCTAAACTGTCGTCCCAGAGCCATCCTTATTAAGAGTT
>BLSH010306300.1:298976-337927 GCA_018402905.1 Glandirana rugosa
AAAAAAAAAAAAAAAAAAAAAAAAAAAAAAAATCTTCCTACGTTAAAATGTGATCTTCGTCTTCAACGTAGGAACCTAAACACACTTTTTTATTTTAATTTATGTATTCAGTCAATAGTGAACTACTTATTGTTTTAGACGATGGGCTCATGATTACTGAAGAGACAGCTTCTTAACTTTAACTGGAACCTCGACAACCATTGTGACTTAAACACGAAATTGAAACGTTTTTTTTGTTTTTGTTTTTTTTTTGTAAAAAGCACACAAATTTTACATCTGTTGAATTTTGCTTACATTTTGTTAACGAAATACAAAACGACAACTACAAAAAAGGTCACATAATCAGTACAGACGAAGAGTTGCTTCAAGACAACGAAAGGCTAATGTGTGACTGAAAAAAAAAAAAAAAAAAAAAAAAAAAAAAAAATCAAAAACTAAAACGTATATAACTTAGAACTTTTTTAAATATATGCTTTGTGCACTTGAAAAACTCAGCAATGCATGAATATGAACCACCACATCCGTCAGGCCTACAGTGCACAATGTTCACTTCATAAAGTATAAAGAGTTAAAGATGAACAGCGTTAAACCACTCCAGATGGAAGCTGTTTGTAACATGTCTGCTTTACGGTTTTAAAGTTTCTGGCACTTTTATAGTGTGTTGTCCTAGTGATAACGTGTAAGCAAAAAGATATACACAGACATAACATAAAAATAAAAGAAAAACTACTTTCATTAATAGATTATACACTTGAAGTGAAAACTTTAAAAATGGAGTGTACTATTCAGATGCTGCAATTAATTACAGCAGCCTTCTTCCATCTAACATCTATCCCCTTGTTTTACATGCCTGGCATTGAACATTCTTTCCTATATTATAAACAGAAGGAAACCGATCAACAGGTCCAATTCTATTGCTCTACAAACTAGTTTAATCAGTTTACACATTTATGTGTCAATTGTTCATTTAATTTTTCACACTGATGGAAATAGAATACATTAAACACACCAATGTTTAGGTATATTGCCATATTTGTGCACTGTAGTGTTAATCTTAATATATCATTGATGTAGAATCACTGACACATAGCCCAGGCTATATACAGGCGAGTCGTGATTGTCTGGGTTCTGTGAATGCAGTTTCCCCTCTGCACACTGAATAAGGGTTGCTCACTTGGCAGCTCTGCCATTCACAAAGCACCTGGGATTTTTTTTCCCAACACAAGGTATTCTTTGGACGAGGTGGAGATTATTATATCATCCTCCTTTTTCTCCACCTTGCCCAGATAATCTCTTGTATTTATTGAAAAAAAAATGGATTTTTTGACTTACCGTAAAATCAATTTCTCCGAGTTCATTGATGGACACAGCAGCTCTTCATGACATATGGGGTTATCCACCTTATCACTAGGAGTGGACTAGGCAGAACACAGTTCAGCTAAAAGCAGACACAGCCCCTCCCAGGGGGCGGTCCTCACTTGGTATAACCCCTCCACCTTGCTAAGCATACTCAGTTCGTAACAAGCAGTACAAACTCAAGAAAAAAGAGGGGTGGGTGCTGTGTCCGTCAATTAATTCAGAAAAATGGATTTCACGGCAAAGTAAAAAATCCGGTTTTCTCTTTCGTTCATTGACAGACGCAGCAGCTCTTCATGACATATGAGGATGTCCCAAAGCAGTGTCAAATCGAGGGGGGCAACAACAACAGACCTTCACCCAACAGAAGAGCACTCTTGTGAGAGACTAGACGTGCCTCACACAGTTGCCTGCAAAACCTTCCGGCCAAAAGCAGCATCTAAGGATGCCAAAACCTCAGCGTTGCAAAACTTTGAAAAGGGAGTGTACAGAGGACCAAATAGCCGCCTTGCACACTCGAGAGAATGACGCCTGATGTCGGATGGCCCAGAAAGCGGTAAACGTCCTGGTAGAGTGAACCGTGGCCAAAAAAGGGCGCTCCAGACCCCTAATCGTAAAAGTACGGTTCACATCCTGTCAAATCCGAGGACAGCAAGTGGCCAACGAGGCCGCCAAATTCCTGCGTGGACCATCCACCACAAGGGGCGTGTCCGACCCCGAAAGGAGTCCATGGATGCCAGGTATACCCGCAAGGCCCTAACCACACCCAGGGAGTGCAAAGCAACCTCCTAAAGGGTGAGACGGGCGCGGGCACAGCAAAAGGAAGGACAATGTCCTCATTGACATGGAAAAATGATACCACCTTCGCCAAAAAAAAAGATGGCACAAGACCGCCTTATCCTCATAGGACCAGATAAAAGGGACATACAAGACAGAGCCGCCAACTCAGACACCCGCCGAGCGGGTGTGATCGTCACCAGGAAGGCAACCTTCCGCAAAAGCCATTGCAGGGAGATTTCCCTGATATTCTCCAAAGGCGGCTTCAGAAGCACCGAGAAGACCAAACTGAGGTCCCATGGCGCCAAAGGCGACCGCACCTAGGGGGGGGGGCGGCATGTTGAACCCCCTGCATAAAAGTACAGAGCACTGAATTCGTCGCTAAAGGACGCTGAAAAAAAGACTACCAGGGCAGAAACCTGCCCCTAGATAGTGCTCAACGCCAGTTTTTGGTTGAGGCCTTGACGGAAGGCCAGAACCCTACACCGAAAGGGTGTAGGGACTTGCATCGCACCAGGCGATGCGAGTCTTCCAGGTGCGGTGGTATATCACACGTGAAGTGGACCTGTGTGCCTAAAGCATGGTGGGAAACACCAATTCAGAGATCCCCCGATCCCCCAATACCTGGGAATCAATAGCCAGGCTATTAAAGCCAAAGAGGGTAAAGCAGGATGCAAGATGCGGCCCTGGAACAACAGGTCCTCGCAAAGCGGGAGTCGCCAAGGCCTGTCCAACCACATCGGCGTATCAGGGACGCCGAGGCCAATCTGGCGCTATGAGAATGATCGGTATTTCCTCTGCTTCTATCCTGCGCAATAGGCGCGGGAGCAGCTTGAGAAGGGAAATGGTATAGATGAGCCGATACCAGGTCCACGGAGCCACAAGGGCACCCACTGCGTCAGCCAACGGGTCCCTTGCTCTGTTCACGAAGGTCTGTACCTTCTGAGCCTGCAGGTACGCCAGCAAGACCATGTCTGGCGTACCCTACCGCAAGACAGATCTGCCGGAACACATTCGGATGCAGTGATCCTTCCCCATGGTCCAACCTCTGACGACTAAGGCAGTCCGCTAGCCAATTCTTGATGCCTGGAATGTAAACGGCGGAGATCACCGGCACGTGAAGTTATGCCCACCGCAGAACGTGAGCCACTGTCAAAGCAGCAGCCAAGCGGCTTGTCCCGCCCTGATGATCCACATATGCCACGGCTGTGGCATTATCCGACTGAACTCGGACAGTACGACCCTACAGCCTCCCCGACCAGCGGGAGAGGCAATGCCTGATGGCCCAAAGATCAGGAACGTGTATCTGGACGAGCCTCCTCTGGGGACTACGGCCAACACCCCCGGGGCTCCCCCCTCAGCCAGCCAGACTGGCATCCACAATCCAAAACGGGGAAGAAAAAGACTTCCCCAAATACAGGGCTGGGGCCCGCAACCACCAGAGTAGGCACAATCTGGTCTGGCGGTCCAACCTGATCAACCGAACCAGGGATGAGGGGGACTTGTCCCACTTCAGAGAACATTTTCGCCACAGAGCATGAGTGCGACACTGAGCATACGGGACTGCCGCAAAGGAGGACACCAAGAGTACCAGAACCGACATGCATCCGCAGAGGGGACCCACACCATCCAAAGTGGCTCCAAGAGCCGCCCACCTGAAAAGGCAAGACCGCTAGGGCCTTCCTAAAAGTGAGGACCCTACCAAAGACCCAGTCAACAAGGTACCAGGGGGGCCGCGTCCAGGGCACAGATATCCAAGCCCTAAAGGAGCCGGTCATCGCACTCCACACATGCAGGAGGAACCCCGCATTAGTAGCTTCGCGGCGCAAAACCGTTTACAACACCCAAGTGGAAGCCAATAAAGGGCGAATAGCTGACCCTGCCAGAACAACCCAGATCTGGCGGCAGACTCGGTGCTCCGGTCAGCCGGGCGTAAGGACGGTGTGCCAACCCCAAGATTGTGGTCACCACGATCAGGTGAGACATAGTGGATTCAACCACGGGCCGCCCCATCCAGAAAGTGGACAGAGACCGCTCCCAGTCCCTGTAGCTCCACTCCAGGTAAGACACCTGGGGACCCTAAGCCACACGGGCTGGGCTATGTGGCTCGACGGGGATGGCCCCTCCGTTCAAGGGTCCAGCTTTATCCCCCAAACAGGGAACTCATGGCCCCAACAGTGGGAGAAGGGGACCAGGCGGGTTGGTGCCGGCCTGCCTACAAAGTGGGCTGGGCTACAGGATTTCCCGCTACATGAAGTAACATGTCCAAGAACACAGGACATCTGCAATGGTAGGCCAAGTTGCTACCCTTTAATCCATGGGTTAACCGCTGTGATCAGGGCGCTAACTGGTGCCTTCCCGCAGTAACTGCTGCATACTCCTCCATACTATTCGGGGAAACCGGGGGCACACCAACCGTTATCTCAAGGGGGCCCCCATCATAGAGGGGCCCCCCATCAGGGTCCGACTCTTCCCAGAGGCAGGAGGGGGGTACAGCCCGTCATACGCCCTGGAAACCGGGAACCCCAGGACCGCCTCGCATTCCCTAACTGCCACTGAGAGGTCAAGTGGGGAGGCACCTGCATCCAACCCACCCTGGTAACATGGCCCTCAAACTGGGACCTGTAGTACCAGGAGACCAGGCACCCCACCCCAAGACTGCGCATGACTTCCTCAGGAGGGTAACCCCGGGGGGACTCACCACCTGCCCGCTTCCTCCCTCTGAAAGGAGCCGTGCCTGCCGCTGCTGCTGCCCGCCGCTGCATGCTGCCTTTTCCCTGCACGTGCCGCTGCCAAAGCAGGCCTGCACACACCAAACATTCCCCCATACCTCAGCTACTGTGCAGGGGGTAAACCAGCACCAGAAGGCCAGGGAACCGCCCCCCACACACATACAGGTAGGACCGAACACTTGGGCCACCGCAAGATGGCCGCCTTGCACACTAGAGGCCAAAACACGCGGCCAGCCACAACAAAATGGTGGGCGCGATCAACAATAGAGGCCGAACATGCGGCCGGCTACGGGAAAATGGTGGCCGGAGCACCGCAAAATGACGCCGGCTGCTGCTACCGACCGAACTGATGGCTGGCACAGCCAAAAGGTAAGGGGTGCCACTAAGGGCCCCCAAGACCCAGGGAACCCCCGGAGGGGGTGGGGGGAAAGGACAGCGGTAGTGCAGCACCGGGGGAGGTGAAGAAAAGGGGGAGGGGGGAACCTGCCTGCCCCCACACCCCAACGGGGGCGGGGGGCGTACTTACCCATCCTGATGGGCAGAGCGGGTATCCCACCCGAGACAGACCTGCCACACCCGCTACTCTGGGGGGGCTGTCAGCAAAGGCGACACCCATGACCCGGCCCGACACCCGGTCCTAAGTGCACCAGCGGGATGTTTAACCCGCAGGCTGCCCCGCACGGAACGGGGCCCGACGCGGCAGACCCAGCGTGTAGCTAAAGTCGGCTCGCGTCCAGTGGCCGGGCTGGGGAGACTACCTGGATCTAGCATATCCAGCCTATTACTCAGCCGGCTACGTGAAGTCTTCATCAGAAGCAAAAAACAGGGAACACAGGTCCTAGCAGGGAGCCAGGTCCTACTCCTTGCACTAGGCAGAAAAAACTGAGTGTGCTTAGCAGGTTGGAGGAGTTGTACCAAGTGAAGACCACCACCTGGGAGGGGCTGTGTCTGCTTTTAGCTGAACTGTGTTCTGCCTAGTCCACTCCTAGTGATAAGGTGGATAACCTCATATGTCAGTTAGAGCTGATGCACCCGTCAATGAACGAAAGAGAAATAAAAAATACAAGGTGTTCTAAGAATGGTGGATGTGTGAAGGAAACAAACCCTGTGGCCATTATGTATAGGGTAAGCCCCTGGCATAAAACCCAGAATATCATTGTATGTAGTGCGTACTACTAAAACAGTCATTTACAACATCCCAATGTCCCTCTGGATATCAGATATGCATACATGGGTTGAGACAAGATGGCCCGATTAAAGGGAAATTTTCAAATAGTCCTCACTTGCCTACATGGCCAAGACCTTTGTGCACTAAGCCAGGCTGGGGGTGTATACTGCTAAAAACACTAGTACGGCCAATAGAGGATGCAAAATATTGCAGGGAAATAGGATATATATGCATACACACAGTACTGTATATACACATACATACCGATTAAGGGGTTAATAATACCTAGAAGACAAGTGTAAACTCCTTCAAGGGATGGTATACAGCTCAAGGAAATGTATACAATAGTCTAAAATGTGATTTTCACCAATGGTGAATATGTGATAAGTATGTTTTCTGTGCATTTATTTTATTTTTTTATTTTTTTTACAAAAAATAGGAATTAGCCACACCACTAACTTCACTAAAGCATTTGATACACCTCATCACCCAAACATCCCCAAAAAAATACAATTAAGGGAGGTATACATGTCTAATCCCTACAAAATGGAGTATGAAGCCCAGTAAAGCCTGCTCAATCACACCATGTCAAATGCCTGTAGCTGCTTTATTACTACTGGAAAGGTCTTATATTTCGGACTGGCATAGCAATGATGGGTGAATCAGAAGAGTACGTTTATCAGTTTACAAATTCTCTGACAGGTAATTTAACAAAATAACTGCACATTTAGCTGATTGGTTGGAGATGCGTGCTTATTCTCCCAATATTCCTACTGTGGCTTACTCAGCAAAGCAATGCTTCTGTTCTTCTTAGGACAAAATGTATCCTTGGTTGTATTCTTAATTTCTTGCTCAAAAAGGTTTTATTGAGAGTTTAACAAATAGTGCTTCAAAAGGAAAGCAATGCCAAAATGTTTACTTGCATAACCTCCATGCAGGGAAAACAGATGCATAGGGCAAGGATAAAAATGAGACACCACAATACAACTGTGCTCACTGTACATAGGTCATACCCCACTTAGGCAATGTGGGAGGCATAGTGACACTGCAAACTAGTAGATATGAAGTACCATGGAGACTGCAGAAACATGACAAGAAAGGTCCCCTGTACAGGGGCTCAGACTAAAAGGAAAGGCTTGCAGGAAAGCAGGTAGAAAAAGTCAGGGAAGAGTGGGGGGCAGGAAGGATTCCAGGGGCTGTCAATGCCACAGCATCCACCAAAAGAAATATTACATGGACAGCCAACAAAGATTCAAGGTTTCACAAGAAATCCATCAAAGGTCAGGAGGAGAAAATGGTCCACCCACAGTTGCCAGATTTTTGTAGGACTACGGATCTGGTCTTGCAGGATTGCTTCGACATTCGCATGCATCATTGCCCAAGTTACCCAGTCAACTGAGGGCTTACATTTAGAAAAGCAACCAGAGGGTGATTGTTCTCTTATTTTCCAAGTAAAGCCCACACAATCATTGGAAATAGTCATGCAAAGACATGGTGTGTAACAGTGGTTTTTTTTCCCAGAAACCCTTAGATATGTCTGTTATATATTAGCTTGTTAAAGGATTTTAAAAAACCCAAAAGTAAAGCTTTCTGCAAAACTCTTCAGAAACATTTTTCTGTGTATTTAAGAAGCCAACACATTTCATAACTTTTGTAGACTTAATTTTCCTCAAAATTAATAGATACAAAAAGTTCTATATTCACAGCAAGGAAAAAAGTACTTCTGTCTTAGTAATCAGTTAAATCATTTGTGAGCTGCAAATGACAACATTTAAAAGGGCTCCAATATATCATAGGAAGAACAGCTTGCAAACTGGCAAGTCACATTATTTATTATAAGCCACACATGTGACAAATTATTTAACTCACTGACTCCTAATAAGTCAAAGAACAAGCAATTAGCTAACTTGGTCTAAACGCTGTTTGTGGCAATTTATAGATGCTCTCAAGCTGTCACAGCACTTCAAAGTACCATTAGGGGGAAACCTTTTAATGACTCACTTGAGATGACAAGTATTACACAGCACACATGGCAGCAATGGACTTGGCAGAATAGCCAAATCTGTAAAGATTTTTTTTCACTTAACAGCTGTTTACATGTTTGCTGTTTGTACTCATCTAGCTGTAGCCGAGAACTTGTACAGAGGCAGCAGATAAGCACTTGGAGATAGACAATACTACTCTTTTCCAGATTTCAGGAGCCTTTCACTGAAAAGCTTGTGTACTATACAGCAGATATTCTCAATCATTGCTATTTACACCATAGGTGAGGCTTGTGCAGCTCAGTGTACAATTTCAGAATCTCAGAGTGCTGGGATAAATTAACTCCCGTGTCCATCGAAGTGAAGTAATTCTGGTATGGCCAATGAGGGTGCCAGAAGATCCCAAACCAAGGAGAACAATGGTGGCGATGGGAAACAAAACGGAGCACATGGACATCACATCATCTGTAGCAGAGCTATTGAGTGACATTTGCACTACAGGAATCACAATCAGCATAAACGTGTCAGTCCAATGAGATTTGAACATTATAGTCAATAGTTTATAGTTCGGCTGACCTAAAGGTCCTTAAACATATAAACATATTATGTGATTCACTTTACACTGACCTCTTGGCCCCTAATGATAGCTTGGCCTTAAAGAGACATGCCAAATGTTCTATCTAGAAACTTGGCATCCAAAACTAGTCTGTAGATTTAATGGGACAAAAAAGGAGGTCATTCAGCAGTCCAAGATCACAAAGCTTCATTTTATCCTTATTTTAGTCATGTAACCAACTTTCAAGTCTCATGGGACTCAACTCACAAGGGTCACTTTTTTGATTTTCCCATTTTTTATCATGGTGTGTTAGCTTTGTGAACTGAGCCGAATGGCCACATAACAATAAAAGTAGCAGTCACATAATGACCGCATCTACAGAAATATACAGAAATGGGGTCAAAGTACAACTGTATTAATATAGGGGGAAGTTGTACGTACCCAGGTTTGAATGATGAAATAAATTGCCCTAAGGCACATATTCAAGCGCTCACAAAAGACTGTTGTATCACAATTTAAAAGTCCATTACGTAAAAGCATGAAGTAGCAGCCAATAGGTGGCAGGAGATTAGCGACTCTCAAGGGGAACAAAAGTATTTAAATTGCTATGCAGTAGAAACTGAGTAAACTATACAGTACCTTGAAAAAGTATTCAAACACCTTGACATTTTCCACATTTTGTCGTGTTACCACCAAAATCTTAAATGTATTATATGTGATAGACCATGGATATGCAATTAGCGGACCTCCAGCTGTTGCAAAACTAAAAGTCCCATCCTGCCTCTGGGTGTCATGCTTGTGGCTGTCAGTCTTGCTATGCCTCATGGGGCTTTTAGTTCTGCAACAGCAGGAGGTCCACTAATTGCATACCCCTGTGATAGACCAACACAAAGTGGCACATAATTGTGAAGTGGAAGGAAAATGATAAATGGTTTTCAATTTATTCTTACAAATGTGAAAAGTGTGGCGTGCGTTTATATTCAGCCCCGAGTCAATACTTTGCAGAACCACCTTTCACTGCAATTACAGATGCAAGTCTTTTTGGGTATGTCTCTACCAGCTTTGCAAATCTAGAGTGAAATATTTGCCCATTCTTCTTTGCAAAATAGCTCAAGATCTGTCAGATTGGTTGGAGAGCATCTGTGAACAGCAATTTTTAAGTCTTGCCACAGACAAATCAATTAGATTTAGGTCTGGGCTTTGACTGGGCCATTCTAACACATGAATATGCTTTGATCTAAACCATTCCATTGTAGCTCTGGCTGCATGTTTAGGGTCGATGTCCTGCTGGAAGGTGAACCTCCACCCCAGTCTCAAGTCTTTTGTAGACTCTAATGGGTTTTTTTCTATGATTGCCCTGTATTTGGCTCAATCCATCTTCCCATCAACTCTGACCAGCTTCCCTATCCCTGCTGAAGAAGCATCCCCAAAACATGATGCTGCCACCATGTTTCACAGTGGGGAAGGTTTGCTGTGTCCCCCACATGGTTTCTCACAAACTGCAAATGAGACTTATTACTTTCTTCTTGCAACTCTTCCATAAAGGGCCAGATTTGAGGAGTGCATGACTAATAGTTGTTCTGTGGACAGATTCTCCCACCTGAGCTGTGGATCTCTGCAACTCCTCCAGCGTTACCATGGACCTTTTGTCTGCTTCTCTGGTTATTGCTCTCCTTGCCTGGCCTGAGTTAACATTCGCCAGCACATCATGGATCTTCGTGTAAAGGTTCTTTATTGTAGAAGGATCACATCACAGAAAAGTGCAACGTTTCGAAGCCGCACAGGACCCCTTCATCAGGCGCTTTTCTGTGATGTGATCCTTCTACAATAAAGAACCTTTGGACAACGATCCATGGTGTGCTGGCGAATATGTATACTTGCATAAAGTTGCCAGGTTCCAGCTGGTAAATCGCTGCAGCACCCACCCTTGGATGAGCATTGTTTGCCAGGAAGGTGTACAATAAGAATATAAACAAGACTCCTTGCCTGGCCTATCTGTTTAGGTGAACAGGCCATGTCTTGGTAGGTTTGTAGTTGTGCCATACTCTTTCCATTTTCAAATGATGGATCGAACAGTGCTCTGAGATGTTCAAAGCTTGGGATATTTGTTTTATAACATGACCCTGCTTCAAACGTCTCCATAACTTTATTCCTGACCTCCCTGGTGTGTTCCTTAGCCTTCATGTTGTTGTTTGGTCACTAAGGTTCTCCAAAAAAAACTGAGGGCTTCACAGAACAGCTGTTTTTATACTGAGATTAAATTAGACAGGTAGGCTATATTTACTAATTCGGTCACTTCTAAAGGCAATGGGTGCGTCTAGATTTTAGTTAGGGATATCAGAGTTAATAGGGCTGAATACAAATGCACACCACTGTTCACACATTTGTAATAAAAGATTGAAAAACATTTATCATTTTCCTTCCACTTCACAATTATGTGCCACTTTGTGTTGGTCCATCACATAAAATTCCAATAAAATGCATTTACGTTTTTCATTGTAACCAATCGTAATCAATTGTGGAAAATTTAAAGGGGTATTTATACTTTTTCAAGGCACTGCATCAATGAAGTCAAAACTAATGATCCGCAGCTCCAAGTGATTCAGCTCAGGGAAAGATCATTCAATCCTCTGACTTTTTCTGTCACACCAACAGCGGTGTGTACCCCTGGAGGACCAGCATTCCATCTCCTAGCCAAGGGGTTCTACAGCTCACAAAGTTGTTGAGTAGATCCCCCACTTGCCTTGCTGTTCTGAGTTCCTGTGAGTCCAACTCCAGTGCTACTGTCCTCCCAGTTTGCATCAATCCCACTGAGCAGGGCTGAGGGCTCTGTCCACATGCTGACTCTTGATGCACAGCGGTGTGGCATACCGCCATCCAGCTCAGAGGTCCCAGGTTTGTGTTTGCTGTTTACAGCTTCACAAATTCACCTCTCAAGTGCTACCCAGAGACTGTTTAGGTTAGGCTGAACATATATGATTCAAATCTTGGCTGGTTCAGCAGGAACCGGCTGTGATTCGAACCATTAATGGGCAGGCTGAATGTACCCAGTTGACACAACCATTAACTTGGGTACAACCATGGTTGCAGGAAAGACATTGTGCACACTGTGCATGGCCTGCCTAAGTCTTCCAGTGATGTTTTAATAGACTTTTCATTGATCCAGCACCTGGTTATTTGTGTGCAGGTTTGAATGAGGATTTTCTGTACTAGTTCCATTATAGTTGGATCAAGTTAAACCATCCACAAACAGAACAAAGGTGCAGTGTTTTTGCCTCATTTAGTAACACAGAGGAAGGGTTACAAAGTGCTGTATTGCTTTGCTCACACAACCGCATCATTCATTCACACTTTCCTGTGGATGAATTTACTATAAGCACCATCGGCACAGTGCTTTTTTAGTTTGGTTCTTTCAGCAGTTCAGAAACGGTCTACGTTTTTGTGCAAGGTTTGTGCAGACAGAGGACTGTGGCTGAAATGCTAAGATTCTGCAGACTCAACCTGCTGATCATGGGTGCAATGCTTTACAGGCTGCAGTGTAAAAAAAAAAAATAAAATAATGCACTTTTTACCTGCAAAAATATGTGCATTTATTATTTTTTGAAAGGTGCACTTGGCCTTTAACCACTTGCCGACCGCCGATCGGCGATTGACGGCGGCAAAGTGGCTCGTTCCCGCAAATCGCCGTCATACGACGGCGGCTGCGGGAACGTGTATAGTGAGCCCGCGCGCGCCGCCGGAGGCGCGCCCGTGCGCTCACTGTGTCCAGGGGGGGCCAGGGAGCGGGTGCGGCGGCTTCGATTGCCGCCGGCCACCCGCGATGCCCACCCCGGAGCGAATGAGCGGAGGTCCGTGTATGTAAACACGGACCTCCGCTCTGTGTGAGGGGGAAGGGCTGTGATCACAGCCTTCCTTTACGTGAAGGCTGTGATAACTTCCCTTCCCCTGTTAGGGCATCCCCCATACAGTTAGAACACGCCCAGGGAACAGTTAACCCTTAGCGCGCCCCCTGCAGGTTAACCCCTTCACTGCCAATGACATTTACACAGTAATCAGTGCATTTTTATAGCACTGATCGCTGTATAAATGGCAATGGTCCCAAAAAAGTGTCAAAATGTTCCGCCATGTCCGCTGAAATATCGCAGTACCGCAAAAAATCGCAGATCGCCGCCATTTTTAGTAAAAAATAAAAAAAAATTAAAAACCCCAAAAATGAATTATCATCCGTAAACGCGACCACTTTTGCGCAAACCAATCAATAAACGCCGATTGCGATTTTTTTTATCGCAAATATGAGGAAGAATATAAATCGGCCAAAAACGGTGAAAAAAAATGTTTTTTTATATTTTTTTTTGGGATTTGTATTTTAGGAAAAAGTAAGAAATTTGGGTTTTTTTGCAAAATTGTCGCTCTTCTTTTGTTTATAGCGGCGATCAGAAATGACGCAGCAGTGATCAAATACCACCAAAAGAAAGCTCTATTTGTGGGAAAAAAAGGACGCAAATTTCGTTTGGGTACAACGTCGCACGACCGCGCAATTGTCAGTTAAAGCGACGAATCGCAAAAAGGGCTCCGGTCCTAAAGCTGGAAATCCTTCCGGGGCTGAAGTGGTTAAGAAAACAAGCAGCACGCTGTGGACCAGCCTATAAGCAGTGGACTAATCTCCCTCCTAATAGTTCCTGCAAATTTCCGGCACCGACACTCACCTAAGCCTGTAGTGTAGGACAAGGACCATCAATGTCATGGAGAATTTTTTTCACCAATGACCACTAGTGTTACATGGTCTTATCCCTCTGACCACCAACAGAGCACTACACTGACCACCAATATATGTGTGAACTTTTCCACTGGCACGTCTTCAATGATCATTAAAGTGAAAGAATGATTTTTTTTTTTCAGGTTTCCTGAAAACTTAACATAATTTTAAGGTTTACTGTGTAAAAAGGTTAAAAAAGGCTGCTATAGAAGAAAATGTATCTGTTCAGTGTTTGGAGAACCTAATCTTCACTTTCTTTCAAAGCTATGCCTACTTCTGGAATGTGACATTTCAGAGGGGTGTCAAATATCTAGTCCCCCAATGCACACTGTGTGCAGTCAGCTGCAGTGTCACTACTATGCCCTATGGAGGATGAAATAAAGTGGAGTTCCACCCACATTTTTCACTCCTCACCATGCAGCACTAATGTGCATTCTTAAAATGAATTGGCAATTTCTTTTTTTTTTCTCTTCACTTACCTATATCTAATTTCACTTCCTCCTTTAGTGGCCGTGGCACTGTAGGTCATTTCCGGCTTTGCATTGGCTCCTGGGAGATCTTGGTCAGCTGGACATGGCATTGCTCCCATAACATTTAACATTGGCGTCTATGGAAGATCTTGGTCAGCTTGACATGGCACAGCTCCAGAAACATTTAACATTGGCATCTATGGAAAATCTTGGTCAGCTTGACATGGCACTGCTCCAGTGCCATGTCAAGCTGACCAAGATTTTTCATAGATGCCAATGTTATTGGAGCCACGCCACGTCAAGCTGACAAAGATTGCACCTCACAGGCAGGAGATCGGCAGGCGCATTGCTAGGTAGCCAGCATGCACAGAATCTAGGAAGGACACTGCGGCTTCAGATATCCACACTGGAGATGGCCGCGCTGTGCAGGAACTTCACAAAGAAAGAAAACGATGCTACACAAATAGAAAACTAGGCATAGTTTACAGCATACCTTTGTTGAAGACTTTTGGCACTGCTGCCAAACAGGAATGTTTACAAAATTAAGTAAATCAAGCACAATATATTGCCTTGTGGAAGAAAGTAAGATTATTAACTGAACGGGTTATTGAAGGGATCAACCGTTTGGCAAACTGTGCAACACAATCAAATCTAGGTGGTCACACATGCTTATTGCATGAAGACAACTGAATGCCATGGAAAAAAAATATTTTCATGCAATCCTTAAAATGTGACCTTTTAAAACAACCCATTCAATGTCAAATAGAAATGCAACAAAATGTATGTACGTATGTATATACTGTATACATAAAAACATACATTTTTTTTCTCCCCATGTGACCTCTACTCTCAGCTGCATTAGGGGCTTTGAGAAATATGGCCAAAGCTCTGGTCAGCAGAAGCCTAATCATTGGAATACAGGGATGCTTTTCTCCCAGCACAGCTAGAGAACTGACCACACTGGGAAGGATGAGTTTCTATGCCTGGTGTGGTCACAGTTCGAAATAGTTAAGCAGGATCACCAGGTATTTCACATACAAGGAAGCAATGAAAAGATAACAGGTTGCCTTTTAAAACAAGTACATGGTACATATCAGGAATATGAAATGTTGGGGTAGCATACACCTTAATGACATCATCAGACAGCAGCACTGTGTAAGGGAATGGGATGAATGTTTTTCTACAAACTTAAATCCAAACTGATAATTGGAATATTACATCCTAACAACACCTTACTTTGTTCTAATCTGCGGTGTTCTTCTGAAAATGGGCAGATGCTAGATGAGCAAGCCCTGCCTTTACCACCTCACCCTTTCTTACAAAACAAGAACCAGATCTAATTAAAGTTACTTTATACCACACATGTACTTTATTAAAATTGTACAATCCTCTGATTGTGCTGGAAGTCTTTTCCAAACAGAGCCACCTTCACATTGCTGGAAAGCTATAATTAAAGACAGCTCAAGCACCAGCTACCTGTGCGTAGCTTTAACTCATACAATCCCAGAAGTATTATAAGAACCACTTTGACATTGTACAGAACACTGACAGCAAACTAAATTTTCTTTATAAAATCCCATTACAAAATCAACTGATTAAAAGTCACATTTTATTCCTGAGGAAATCCATCTTCTATTGAACAAATCTCCATTTATGTAAAGATATATAGCTCAGTATCTTGCTTGTATTTTTATTTTTATTCTGGCAAGAAACATACAGAACACTCTGCCAGTCGCAAGCTTAAGATGATGTCTGTACAGAGACTTATTGTGTACTGGTTGTGCCTTGGGCTTTTTGCTTTAGGTCTGTTACTTAAAAAAAAAAAAAATGGTGACCCATTTGTTACTATCTATAACACGTTGAAGTAATGTCTACTTCTACTTGTGTGTGTCCTTGCTGGAGCACTGTTTGCAAATTAAACAGTTAAGATTTTAATTATAATCATTTATTTAAAACTTCCACCCCCCAGGTTAAAACTTGACCCCAAGCAAAAATGTAAATTATATTTATTCTAAAGTTCAGACTGAGCCTGGTGCAAACTTGTATGAGATGGAAAATGTATACCTCCCAGGAGGAGGTGTAAATGTTCCCAGCTTTGCAGCAATTGAGAAAGAAAGCATGTCTTGCCTCTCTGTCCGTTTAAATGCTCTTATAATTGCCTTCAAACTCTGGAGTTAAAGTGCTAACCTTATGTAGGAACTTCTTGGTTAGAAGGACTAGTTATATATAGGCAATTTACAAACTGCAGATGGTTATCAAAGATGAGTAAACATCTAAAACCCATAGTTGACATACATATTTGTCAGTTTTTGTTCAGCCAGACATTTTTGTAGATTAAAGCTGACCTCCAGACAAACGAAATATACAGTTGAAAAATATAGAAACTTTCTTGCCAGCCATA
Source organism: Glandirana rugosa (assembly GCA_018402905.1). Taxonomy (NCBI): domain Eukaryota; kingdom Metazoa; phylum Chordata; class Amphibia; order Anura; family Ranidae; genus Glandirana; species Glandirana rugosa. Next base: position 315,175 of record BLSH010306300.1, read on the forward strand.
GAAAACATGTCCTGAGATTTAAGTCATCCTTCCACAAAGCACAGCCAGTCTGATGACCTGACTTTCTCTACTGCAGGTAAACAGAGCAGCTAAGTCTCATACCTGGTCCAGCTACTAGACAATGGTAGAGCAGCAGCAGATTGTATAGGCAATATCTCCTCTAAGCTCATGTCTCATCAGGATACACTAATAATGTAATAGGAAAACGGAAAATTGTATACTGACCTTTCCGTAATTTTCCTTTCCTGGTGCAACTTCATGGCAGCATACACATTCTCACCCAAATGTGAGAGTAATAACACCATAGCAAAATTTGACAAGATGTGGGATCTGTGGATTAGATATATATATCTATCGACTAGCAAAACCTAAGGCAGCCCCCTCCTCACCTTGTCTGCCAATACAGGCAATACTTTATTATACAGGATTTATATAGTGCTAACCGTTTACGCAGCACCTTACAACTTGAGGGTAGACAGTACAAATACAATACACTTAAATACAGTAGGAGTAAGAAGGCCCTGCTCGTTAGAGCTTACAATCTAAAGAGGGAAGGTCAAGAGATACAAGAGGTGGTAACTGTGGGGGATGTGCTGATGGAGAAGATAAATGTACAGTTGTTAGTTGGGAGTTAGGTTTCTCTAAAAAGAGGAGTTTTCAGGGATCGTCTGAAGGTGGAAAAAGTAGGAGAAAGTTGGACAGATTGGGGTAGAGCATTCCAGATGGGAGAAGTTGTGAAGTCCTGGAGGCGAGCATGGGATCAGGTGTCAAGGGAGCTAGAGAGCAGGAGGTCTTTGGAGGAGCAAAGAGATAGATTTGGTTGGTATTTTGAGACCAAGTTAGTGATGTAGCTGGGGGCTAAGTAGTAGATGGCTTTAGAAGTTATTGCGAGTATCTTGAATTTAATTTGTGGCAGCCAATGGAGGGATTGACATAGGGGTATAGCAGATGCAGAGCGTTTTTTAAAGGTGGAAGAGCCTGGCAGCAGCATCCATAATAGACTAAAGTGGAGATAGCCTATTTAGAGGTAAGCCAGTGAGGAGGGAGTTGCAGTAGTCAAGGCGAGAGATGACCAGGGAGTGGATTAGAAGCTTTGTGGTGTCATTGGTTAGGAAGGGGCGTATCTTGGAGATGTTGCGGAGGTTGAGGTGGCAAATTTTGGATAGCGATTGGATACGGGGCCAAAAGGTTAGTTCAGAGTCCAAGATTACACCTAGGACCTTGGCGTGGGGGCATGGGTTGATCGTTGAGCCGTTGATTTTGACAGAAATCTGGTGGTCACCTGGGGGAGGAAAGATCATAAGCTCAGTTTTGGATAGGTTGAGTTTGAGGAAGTCATGTGACATCCAGGCCGATATGTCAGTAAGTTGGTGATGCATGAGGAGACAGAAGGAGAGAGCTGGGGGGGTGGAGAGATAGATTTGTTTGCCATCAGCATAGAGATGATACTGAAAGCCATGTGAGGCAATCAACTGACCCAGGGAGGCGGTGTAAATTGAGAAAAGGAGAGGTCAAAGAACAGAACCTTGGGGGACACCAACAGAGAAAGAAAGAGGAGAGGAGGAAGTAGAGTTGTAGGTGACACTGACGGAGCGGTGGGATAGGTAGGATGAGAACCAGCATAGAGCGCAGTCATGGAGACCAGAGGAGTGGGTGGTCCACTGTGTCAAAGGCAGCAGAGAGGTCCAGGAGTAATAGTACAGAATAGTGTCCGTTGGTTTTAGAAGTTAGTAGGTCATTTGAGTTTAAAGAGCAGTTTCTGTGGAGTGTTGAGGGCGAAATCCAGACTGAAGAGGATCAAGAAGTTTGAAGGTTGTAGACCAGTCTTGAGGAGTGAGAAGGGCATAAGGAGATGGGGCATAGGTTAAGATTGGTGGGGTCCAGTGAGGGCTTTTTAAGGATAGGGGTGACTAGTGCATGTTTTAGAGAGTTTGGGAAGATGTCAGAAGAGAGGGAGAGATTAAAAATGTGAGTTAGAGATTGTAGAATTGAGTCAGAGGGTGAGCGTAGCATTTGCAAGGGAGCAGGATCCAGGGGGCAGGTGGTTAGATGGGTGTTCAATAAAAGTTTAGCAACCTTGCTAATACTAGCAGGGTTGAATGTGGAAAGTAGTGATTATATCTGTGGACATGGGGTGTTGAGTGGTTTCTGTGCATTGGAGATCTCCTCATGAATGCGATCAATATTTCGCTTTAACGTAATTGGCAATCTCCTGGACAGTGAGTGAATTAGAGGGTGGAGGCAATGGAGGACAGAGTAGAGTGTTAAAAGGTAGAGAAGAGTTGATGGGGACTGGATGATAATGTGTTAATGAGTGTGATACAGTAGGTCTGTTTGGCAGTTTGGAGGCAGGAATATTTTAGGAGGGCAGATTTGTAATGTTTGAAGTCTTCTTGGAGCATAGTTTTATGCCACAGACGCTCAAGAGTGCAGCTACGTTTTCTGAGACTTATGGTGTTATCCGTTTGCCAAGGTTGTAGCAGCCGGGGCCTGATTCTGCGTGCAGTGAGGGGGGCGTGCTTGTCTAGGGAGGATGACAGTGCGCTCTCTCGCGCTTTCCTTATTTCTGGAACATTGTTAGGAGGCAAATTTGCCTCTATCATCATCAGTATGATGGTTGTTGCCTCTTGTGTCTTTCACTCCAATTATAATTTATACGTCAGACACACATCTGGTGGACAATTAGTTCTATGGCGTCATAACTGTTGGTTTAATGTGCCTATTTTTGAAATAGGATTGCACCTATATTTTTGGATACCATTTGTACTGATCTTTACACTTAAGAGATTTTGTTCTACTTGAATTGTTACCTTTCAAACTGCTGAAAATGTAATAAAAATATTGGAATCTAAAAAATTTTTATTTTATTCACCAGGAGCTCAACTTTAAGAAATGCAGAGCTGCTCCCACCCCGCCACATGATTGGGCAACTATTGGACAGCAGTACACTAGGATGGACAAAAATACAAAACCATTTGGCAATAAAACCATATTATCTGTGCATTTAGCCACAGTCATAGGTTAGGATTGATTGGAAATCACCAAGGCACTGCATCCCACTTGGTACTGCTTATCGGGTGGATACATCATATTACGGTGTCAGTTTCAAAAACCTCTATTAAAAAACGGAAGCTGATTAGGTGACTCCTAAGTATTAGCATATAGTGTTGAATAAGGATCCTGAAAGATTATTCAGGCACGACTATAATGGTGCCCGCATATGCCTTTGCACCCACACTAGTAGAGTGGTCTAGGTTAGGTAGCATTTCTTGAGAAAGCTCATAGCATAACGCATTGAAGAAATAGAGCATCTACAATGATTACCCATTCATGCTTAACCACTTGCCGACCGCCGATCGGAGATTGACGGCGGCAAAGTGGCTCTGTAACGCAAAACGCCGTCATACGACGGCGGCTGCGATACAGAGGTACTGTGAGCGCGCGCGCGCGCGCTCACGGTGTTCGGGGGGGCCAGGGAGCGGGTGCGGCGGCTTCGATTGCCGCCGGCCACCCGCGATGCCCCCCCCGGAGCGAATGAGCGGAGGTCCGTGTATGTAAACACGGACGTCCGCTCTGTGTGAGGGGGAAGGGAAGTGATCACAGCCTTCTCGTACATGAAGGCTGTGATAACTTCCTTTCCCCAGCTAGGCAAGTCCCCCTACAGTAAGAACACGCCCAGGGAACACAGTTAACCCTTAGAGCGCCCCCTGCAGGTTAACCCCTTCACTGCCAATGGCATTTACACAGTAATCAGTGCATTTTTATAGCACTGATCGCTGTATAAATGCCAATGGTCCCAAAAAAGTGTCAAAATGGTGCGACATGTCCGCCGCAATATCGCAGTACCGCTAAAAATCGCAGATCGCCGCCATTTTTAGTAAAAAATAAAAAAAAAATAAAAACCCCAAAAATGAATTCTCATCATCCGTAAACGCGGCCACTTTTGCGCAAACCAATCAATAAACGCCGATTGCGATTTTTTTTATCGCAAATATGATGAAGAATATAAATCGGCCAAAAACGGTGAAAAAAAATGTTTTTTTATATTTTTTTTTTGGATTTGTATTTTAGCAAAAAGTAAGAAATTTGGGTTTTTTTGCAAAATTGTCGCTCTTCTTTTGTTTATAGCGGTGATCAGAAATGACGCAGAGGTGATCAAATACCACCAAAAGAAAGCTCTATTTGTGGGAAAAAAAGGACGCCAATTTCGTTTGGGTACAACGTCGCACGACCGCGCAATTGTCAGTTAAAGCGACGCAGCGCCGAATCGCAAAAAGGGCTCCGGTCCTAAAGCTGGAAATCCTTCCGGTCCTTAAGTGGTTAAAAGAGTTTTTTAACCTGATGCTGTAATAGGATTCATCTATTGAATAAGCTGTATTATTCATTATATTATTATCTACAAGAGGTATTGGTGATAACTACCGCTCAATTCCTTCATTGCATTTTAATCAATGTTGAAATAATCATTTTAACAAGTCCTGAATTTTATTTTTTGCTTGGCAATTAAGCTTTAACTTGGTTTTTTTTTTCATTATTATTGGCCTGCAGCTAGGTTAGTAACCTATAGTAATCAGATGGTAATAGAACCTTTTTTTCAGTGTTCTTACATAGGGGTGGTCTACCTTTTACAGTGCCCTTGCGGGTTACAATATGTGGGCAGGACTAAAGAGCACCACAGGTGAGGCTCAATGAGCACTTTAATATCCGCAGGGGGTTCGACAAATACAGTGTCTAGACACTATGCAGAGGTACACAATAGGGATCCTTCCAACACTTTATTCCTTAGTATTGACAAATACAAACCACACTGGAGAGGTAGCTGTTTAGTAAGGGAAATCTCAAGACGTGAGATTGCTTGGATCCATAGGTTGAAATCTTATGTTCCACACGGTCTAAATGTAGACGTGAATGTAAATCTCTAACAATTCTTGATTTAATCAATTTCTATGCTAATTTGTATGCTAGTATTGTTTATGCAATGATGTAATCACTCTTCGGTTTAAGTCTTGGGTGGCTTGTTAGATTTTTGAGAGATAGCTATGAATTTTTCTCTGTTTAGAATATATATTTTTTCTCATTGGTTACATTTGGTTTTTTGAGACCCTTTGAGGTTTAATATATATTATTCTCTCAAATAGGGACTTTTCTTTAATCACCTTTGATGGGACAATTTATAGTTTGTCTACTAGATGTTGATAATACAATTTATTGAAGGGTGACACCATACAATTATTTTCAGTACTTCCTGTAGTTTGTCACATGAGCATTTCTTATCGCCTCATCCCTTGGTATCCAGGATTATAGGACTTAGATTGTCCATATAATTGGTACATTCAGTTTCCAGGCATTTTTATGGGTTTTGGCAACTAGGTGTCGCATCACCCCTTGGGTCGATGATTCTATGGAACCTAATACGGTATTTCCAGTATTTGAGGGATGGGTTTCACCATTTTTCCCCACATACCATTTTAGTTTTCTGCCTTAACTTAATGGAACAATTTGCAGTTTGTCCATGAAATGTCGTTAATACTTTTTCAGATGGGTGACACCATTAATTATTTCAGATATAGCGTGCCATAGGAGGATTTATAATCGCCCTATTTTTTCTTCTTTTTAAAAAATTATTTGTATGCCAATTTTGGCTTTTTTCTTAAGATCTAAGCCTATAGAATTAGAATTTCTTTAGCAATATTTAAGCTCAATTTATGTGTTTACTCAATTTTTCTCATCAGTTTGGTATTCCTGAGGTTTGGCCACTAGGTACCGTATCACCGTTTCGTACGGTGACACCATGGAACCAAATAAGGCACTTCCGGTTTCTTTTGTCTTGTTTGAGTGATAGGTTTAAGAAACAATATTTCAGTACACTAGTTTGACCTTTTTGCATTCTGGGGGGATATTAGGTAGAAAGTAGATCTCTCTAAGATTTTTGCATACCTACATTTATCCCATTGGATGTTTTAGGATTATAGATTAGAAGTTCATGGGTTTAACAAGGTCAGCCAAATTGAGGTTTGGTTTAGGATATGTACCACTTCCAGATTGAGATTTGGTTCTTAAGTGTTTTTACGAAAGTGAGGCTTGGTTCTCAGAGGTGTGTATTTATAGAGGTGACCCAACATGCCACCCGTACCCCAGAAGACGTAATCCTGCAACGAAACGCACAGGGTGGACACCCTGATGACATCACCGCATTTTGCAAACCTAGAAGGACAGGCGCTGTATGCATGCCAGAAGGCAGCCTGGGCTTGGGTAAGCCAATGTGTGTCCGACCCTCTGTAACCAAAGGGTCAACTGCATCTGGTAAGCAGGCAATCCTATTCCTGGTGGCACTATCAAGAGGATTTTTCCTGTTTGGGTGATGGACACTGGTACTCATTTTGTTTACGAACATTTGTTGATACAGTGTACATTATTTTCACTTACTCATGTACTTTTTGATCAAATGTACTTGATAGCACAACTCATTGTTATCCTTTTGGACTGTGTGTATCCTGCAGAAGAGTTGCAGTTGCTTTCAATCACACTATTTGTCATTCACTTGTTATAGGTTTATTTTGTTTGCTTGTTTTAGACATTAGCACAGTATTCTTTCTTTTTTGACTCGCATAAACATGTTGCAATATTCAAGAAAATGTATCTTAAAAGTTCAGAGCAAGTGTATTAACCTCAGCATTTACATTTTTTTGTAATAATTTCACCAACACAGGCATTCAAATTATAAAAAACACATCTTCTAAAGGATTATTTAAAAAAAAAAAATGAATAAAAATTGCCCCATCAAGCGCAACTGATTATTCAGTCCACCACCCTCAAGTCTCACTTTCCTGTCCACATTCCATAGGGATCTTTGCTGTCCATCCAACAGAAGCCACACTTCTCCACTGAAAGTCTCCTAGTCAGACTCTGCATGGAAAAATGTCAATTTACTCTCATGGAATGGCCTTCAAACAGCAAAGATCTGCATGGAAAACAGTCAGGAAAGTGAGCTTTTATTTTTCTTTGAAAGGGCAGGGAGAGTTTTATTCCTGAAATACTATCAAATTCTGCTAATTGTCATCCGTTTATTGTTATTGTGTCCAATGACAAAGTAGCCGCTAGAATGACTGAAAATTATTTTTATTGCCAGTCACATTAGATGCAAGAAAAGCAGTGTATACAGAATTTTTTTTTTTTTTAATACCTGCATATTTAAACGAGTAGTAGGGCCAAAGTGCACTTCGCTCTGTACTCCTGTGAACCGAACTCAGCTGGCACTGGGCTTAAATCCTTTGTCGGCTGACAGCACAGTCTGTCCAGGCTCTGGAGAGATCCTGGCTTTGAATATGTAAACCCAATATATCATATTCATGATATGTGCCTGCTGTACCATGCACTTGTATGAAAAAGTATCCTGTTCTCTTTGTATTGCTCCCTTTGTCTGAAAGTCCTGGTGTTCCTGCCAGTCCCGCTGCTTTACTATTAAAAACTGACCACACCAAGCATGAGAACACACACACAACGTGGTCAGTTCTCTAGCTGTGCTGGGAACTCCTTTAATGATCAGACTTGTCCTGACAGACCTCCCCTTGCACAGCCTTTCACTAGGTAGATCAGCGTGCTTCTGCTTCTCTTCCCCCCCAGCTCTCATGCAGCTGAGAACAGAGAAAATGTAATTGCTTATAAAAAAAAAAAATTAGGGGAAAAAAGTATATCATTTTTTTATATCTAAAAACACAAATGTTTTGCCTTTCATTTTTTTTAAATGGAATAGGTTTTAAAAGGTGATCATTTACAATTACTTTAAATGTAACAACTCAGATTCCTGGACCAATAGCTGGCTCAGCCTCTCAGCGAGCTGCTGAGAGCCTGAGCCAACCACGCTCAATTGAGCACTGGTGGGGCAGAGCAGAGAGAGGACTGACAATCACTGACTCTCTGTTCGCTGAAGACTGACAACCAAGCGAACAGCAGTCTTTGATTGCCCAGTTCTTGGTCTTCGAGGAGGCAGGGGACAGATGAAGCATCGGAACGATGCTGCATCCAACTAGGCGAGTATGTGTTTTTTTTTAAATTCCCAAACTTTGCTTTTAACATACAACTGTGAAAACCCAAGTATGCAATTGAAAAATATATAGGGATGAGTTATGAGAAATTGAGACCTAAAAGGAAGACAAGAGAGCGGTTATTGCCAACTTGCTTTTAGAAGCAGAAATTGAATTATACACAAGAAATTAAACACCCCCACCTGGCCTTCCAAGACACATCGTGTGTGTGTGCGCAGCAGCTTCTACCAAACCAGCGTTCACATTTGTTTACAAGCAGAGCACAGTACTGTGGTTGTGTTGGTGAGCTGCATGAAAATTCTATAGGTCACCTGCACATTAGCTCTGGACTAAGCCATTTTATGGACATTTTTTCAGCTGTTATGCAGTCATTTTTCTTGTCATTCGTGACTGTCTCTGGACTACCATGAAAGTAAGAAGACAGATTGAATGTATACAATTTCTGTATTTTTTATAAAAATAACAAAGCTCACTGCTCAGTCTCACAGAAGCGCTTACCAGACATATCAGATGATCAATTTAGGCCACGCTATATATTCACCATGGGCTTTTTTCTTCCAAAAGAGGAAGACTGTTACTCAACAGCAACATCAAAGAACTCACTGTGTAATATATTTTCAGTCTATCAAACTAATGTTTCAAATATATCAGGAATTCTGTGACTTTCACAGCATTTCAGTTTAGTTCACATTACTTATAATTTCGGCATGCTAAAGAAATAAAAGTTAATGTAAAACAAATACATATTTCTCTACACTAATATATAGCCAATACGTCCACTAAACAGCCAATGCATTCACTTAATATACATCTATAATAAGTATTGACCAATTTTGGGGGACTTTGAAAGTGTTCATACAAGCTGAAAAAATAGAAATTGGAGTAATTGCATACATATTCTCTTCACTACTAAATATCCAATGCGTGTATTAAATATATACAAGTATGAATTTTGAATTAAAGGCCTTCTTTAATGTGCAGCATAGCAAAAAATGAATTAATCATGTTAATGCCTAGAGAGACCATTACTTCATAAGACACAAGCCAACCTATACTGTAACATGGCCAATGAATATGTGCATGTAACATTCACCGCACACTGAACTAGCGTTTAACTGGCTGTCAGCTATGACATTTAAATGTCCCTGATTTAAGCCTGGGGTAACAAGGGACACGTTTAACACATTTTAAAGGCATGACCTTGCAAAATCTCGATCTGGACCACATGCACTTTCCAAAGCATATATTCAATAGCAAAAATGCACTGAGGTGCAGCGACAACCTACGAACATGCCTCAAAGTACAAAAATGCATGTTAGAATGCATTGAGTTGCGATGTGCCTGTTTGCAGAAGGGAGATTTCAAAACACCACCACCGTATTCTTCCTTCTGTATCTCACATTAGGCTTGAGCCATTAATACTGAGATCCGTACTGAGCTGCTCCTCACTGTTGATTACAGAGAACTCAAATGAAGGGGAACTTAACTTTAGAAAGTGGCCTCAAATCCCAAGACTGCACACTGTTCTACCCAAGGCTAGCCATAGATTTTTTTACATTCAGCCAGTGAGCTGAAAATAAAACAAATAATGGGTTCACCCATCTACACAAGCCAGGTGGATGGAGGAATTCTCCCTGCTGTGCCATTGTATTCTGACACTGGGACTCCTCAGCTGTCAGAATACTCTGATCAGTGGCTGCAGTCACTGACAAAAGTTTTCCAACATTCAACAGAAGTTAATTCCTGCTGAACCGGGTTAATTTGGATCCATCTTTAGCTAGGCGAGTTCTTTCATACACTTGGTTAACACCTGCTCTCATTCAAGGACTGTTACGGCTGTGGAGGGAACATCCACAGGCTGTCACTATCCAGACGCATTTCCAGACAGCAGTCATGGGCAGATTACAAAGAGGAAGAGGTCTTTGAAGACACCTTTTGAATACAAGCAGGCTTACATGTTCCCAGATGCAGAAACACCAGAAACTGATCCTGTAGTGCTTTGGTTTCCAACAAGTTGTGCAGAATTGGGACAACTCAATACCATTTCATTTGAAACATATTTCTGGTGGTTTGGATGTAGAAATGCCAACGTACTGGTGATAAGGAAAGTTAAGGTATATAATACCTCTTCCATCTTGGAGTTAATTGGGTTACTTTAGGATGATTCTGTGACAAATTCAAATACACCTCACTCTACCACATTGAAAAAAAAAAAAAAGATAAAAGCATGTTTCACTCGCTCATGGACTTGGTCTTAGATTAACCCTACCACAAGAAAAATTTCTAATGAGTACCTGGGAGACAGATTTCTAAGTACCTACTACACTTTTTATGACTATTCCAGAAAGTTTCCTACTAGGCAAGTTAAATGACATAAGTGATGTCAAACACTCCCTGTTCGCATGAAGGCTCATGCAGACTTGAAGCAGCTCTGACCAGCATCTTCCTGATGATTTAGTGCACTATTGCTGACTCATTGCAGCCAGCAATAGATCACTACTAGAAGTGACCTGATGTTTCAGACTTGTAAGGGGGGGGGGCTGGATCAGTTCAACACCAGCCAGATCCAAATCCCCCATATAGAAAATGCAGTGTTAAAAAAGAAAACCGTAGTGTACTACAGTGCACAAGTGCAGTCTGCTACTGTAACAATGTGATGGGGTGCCATTTAAAATGAATAGTACCACAACGCATGCATAATGGTGCAATTTTTTTTACCATGTATTATTGCAATGCAATCTTTTGTTACCACCACTAATGTAGGGGTTGTTTGGCATGTGTATGAAATATTTTACTCTGTAGGCTTGGTGTTAAAAGTGGTGGGAAGTGGGAGGCAAAAACAAATAAAATAAAAGGTACTTTTCACAAGGATTTCAATAAGAAAATTGACATACTTTTAGTAAAGTAAAAGAATTGTACATTAACCTATTTGCCTACTATTAACGTTTAAGCATTTGTTTTTTTTTTAATTTAGCAGCCACAGAATGCGAGAACCATAAGGAGGACAAAAATGACCTCAGCTCCCCCTCACCCCCTGTGAACCAGTACATTTAAGACATCTTAAATGTTAATCACATTTCTTGCTAAATAGCCCGTTTGTGTCATAAGCCTTTGAGATAATATTCAAAGACTTAGGCGGGTGACTAGAATGAGTATCATCATTTGCCAACAGTCTGAAATAAGCAGCTATTACTTTCACACATTCATTTAATGTCAATGCCATACAGACAGCTAAGCAATGTATGCGGTCTGTATACCTCAGAGAGGTGATTTTAATACAGAGGGGGCATTTTAATTGAATGGAAAAATATTACACTTCAAACAATGCATTTATTATACAAGTAAAACCAAGCCTTTAATTGCTGCTACTTTATCTGAGGAACATTTTTTCTGGCTGTAAATCTAACAGGGCTTTATTGTGAACCAGTGGTTATAGTTTATGCATTTGGAACAATGAAGCATTAAAGTAGTGAAAAACCACTGACCCGTCTTAGACAAGCTAAAAACAATTTTAAAAAATACCCCCCAGACTACCACTACTATTCATTGTAAAAACTTAAACTGTCTGCAATACCACATAACATAAAAAAAAAAAAAAAAAAAAAAAAAGTTTGTGAACCTTTTAGACTGAGTCGGTTGCAGCGGGGACAATGCAAACAGGTCATCTCATTACTACACAAGTTATTGAAGGCCAGTGACTGTTAAAATTAAGCAGGCCTCTGATGTCATCCTTCATAGAAAGTAATTAGACTAAGGTGTACTGTGGCAAAGTAGGAAAAGGCGTGTAAGTTAAACAATGCCTTGCCCCATTTAAAAAAAAAAAAGTTAAACCAAGCTATTAAGGCTTGGTTCACACTTGTACAATTTGCATGGGCACGACAGCCCATTCGAATTGGCGGATGTGCCTCCTAAAAAACACAGGAAAAAAAGTCCCTACATTATCTAAAACGTGGCCTGCACGGAAATCTCAAATGCAGTGCGGTTCCCAGTGAGGGAAGCTGCACTGCGGTTTCCACTGCGTTGGGGTGCCAGTAGAATGGTATCCCCATGCATCTCCTGAGCAGCAATATTTTTTTGTTTGGGTTCTTGCGGTGCAGTCATGCAGCGGCTATCACCCGCACAGGTGTGAACCTAAGATGAAAGGGCCTCAAGATGGATCTTTCTCAAGAGAGACCTGGCCATAATCCATGGCCCAAGTACAATTGTAGAATAGCATAAGGCTGAAAAAGGTCACCAAAGGCCTTTGTAAGGCCTCAGTATTCATGAATTCAGAGACAAACTCTACACATGAATACAGTACTGTTGCTCAACAACCTAGGGTTGGGAATGTAGGCAAAAAAGAACCACAGGGTAATTGTAAAAGCCTGGATGAAATCTATTCTTTGGAAGAAAAAAAAATAGCATTGCAGAACAAAATGAATAACGTATCTAAGCGTACAGCATATTGGAAGAGGCATCTTGGATTAATGCTGCCTTAGGGCCCGAAAAGCTTCTTGTACAGGAACAATAATGTTAAACTTGGAACTGAAAATGTTTAACAGGAGAAGGTGGGCAGCAGTTTGTTCCCTAAAACTGCAAAAGCAACCTCTCTGAATAAGAGCCATAAGGTTAGGTGATCCCATCTGCAAACCGCTCAGATTTTACAGAAGTTTCACATGTGCATCCTTATATGACAGCTTGAGCTTAGCAAGTTATTCTTCAAACACAGAATACAGTCAACACTACTTTCATCATACGCACACTTCACCTTACCTAAAAAGGGACCATCTTATTTTACCTATGACAGAAAACTGAAATTGTGGAATGGACAGACACTAGTTAAAAAAGGTGGTAATATTTTAGGGTTCATAAAGGTTTTAATTTGATTTTTTAAAATTTGATACACTCTTTATAGAATTCTTCTTAAATAAGCTTATAATACAGAGTGCACAGATGTCACATACTAGGAGTACTATGGGTTTTCTAAAGTGCACACCAGAAGATACTTTATTTCAGACGGTTTTCTGACTAAAGTCTAATATAGCTTTATGAAACAGGCAGGGAAATTGGCAAATTCTCTAAACATTCAACTGTGTGTAAATCTGAGCTTGAGCTAAGGAGTAGAGTTGAGCGAACTTCTAGAAGTCCGGGTTCTGCTGGTTCGGCCGAACTTCAGGACAAAGTCCGGGTTCGGGTCCGGACAGAACCCGAACCCCATTGAAATCAATGGGGACCCGAACTTTTAGGCACAAACATGGCTGTAAAATAGTCCTGGAAAGTCCTAAAGGTCTGCAAAAGGAAGGAAATGGGGGTAAGGGTGGGACAAGTGACCTACAAAGAAATGGGGACAGGGAAATAACTTTAAATATTTAAAAAAAAATAAACATAAAAAAAAGCAAAAACGGAGGTGAATGTGGATCATCTTCAAACTGGATCTGAAAAGTATTAACGGTAGAGGCCATATAACTGTTCTAAAATCATCTTCAAACTGTGTCAAAAAAGTATAAATAAGCCAGGAGAACCCATATCACTGTTCTGCAAACATCTGGAAACTGTGTGTGTCACTTTAAATATAACCGTGAATAACTGAACATCTGTTCTGCACACATCTGCAAAGTGTGTGTGAAACTACAGCATAGAGAACAGGTATATGGTTTCGCTCTGCTACAGTTTCAAACCCAGTTTGCAGATGTTTGCAGAACAGTGATATGATATCACTGTTCTGCAAACATCTGGATTCCTCTAACATTAATTAATACTTTTCAGACCCAGTTTGAAGATGATCCACATTCACCTCCATTTTTGCTTTTTTTTGTTTTTATTTTTTAAAAAATGCTTTTAGTCATTTCCCTGTTCCCATTTCTTTGTAGGGCACTTGTCCCACCTTCCTGGACTTTTTTACAGCAATTTTAAGAACTTTCATTAAAATTACCAGAACCCCGGACCCGAACCCGGACTTTTTTTTTGAAAAGTCCGGGTTCGGGTCCGGGACACCCCAAAGTTCGTTACGGACCCGAACTTTACAGTCCGGGTTCGCTCAACTCTACTAAGGAGTTCTGTTAACCGGCTTTTGCAACAAAGAAGTTACATGTTAGCCTGGTACATGTCTGGTAAATGTGTGAAAGGGAGTCTTAAGCTTCCATCTGCAAGCTGTAAATGTAAATACAAAAATATTCATGCATTATTGTTTGGAAACAAATAGATTGTGGAAAATGTGTGGAATACTTCCAGTATCATTTGTTTTAAAGCTTGTTGTATACAAATCTCAGTAGCTAAACCTAAAATGTTAACACAATGTAAAATTGTCAGTAGGTAGTCAACCCCCCATTTTCCTTCTGTTTTGATTTTTAATCTGAGAAAATCAAAAAATAACCAACGTAGCAATACAATTCTTCAAAAGGGATGTCTACTGTATGTATATATCATAGTAAAAAAAAAAAAAAAAAAAACAATTTAAAACTTAATGTCAAACGTAACCTAAACCCATGAACTTAAACACTTCAGCTCCGGAAGGATTCGCACATTAGGACCAGAGAACTTTTTGTGATTTGGCACTACGTCGCTTTAACTGATAATTGTGCGGTCATGCGACGTTGTAACCAAACAAAATAGGCGTCCTTTTTTTCCCCCACAAATAGAGTTTTCTTTTGGTGGTATTTGATCGCCTCTGTCAATTCTGATCACCGTTAAAAAAAGAGCGGCAAAAAATGTGTTATTTTTTGCTATAATACATGTCCAAAAAAAAATATATATAAAAAAAAAAAAAATGTATTCATCAGTTTTGGCCAAGATAGCTACTTCTACATACTTGTGGGGATAAAAAAAAAAACAAAAAAAAAACAAAAACACGCAATGAGCGTTTGATTTGTTTGCGCAAAAGTTGCCACATTAACAAACCATGAGAATTAATTTATGGCGTTTTTACTAATTTTTTTTACTAGTAATGGCTGCGATCTGTGATTTTTATCGGGACTGCGATATTGTGGTGGACATGTCAGACTTTTTAGACACTTTTGTGGCACCATTGACATTTATACAGCGATAAGAAATGTAAATAGCCACGGATTACTGTATAAATGTCATTGGCAGGGAAGGGGTGAACCTGCAGGGGGCAATCTGTTAACTGTGTTCCCTAGGCGTGTTCTAACTGTATGGGGGCTGGGCTGGCAGGGGCAAAAGATCTTCCCGATCACAGGGATCAGTAGATCTCTGTCATGCCACCTGACACAGCGGGGAACTGCCATGTTCACATCGGTGGTTCCCCGCTTTTCTTCTCTAACAGACGATCCATGCTCAGGGAGCGTACAGTAGGCACGAGAAAGCGCCACCCCCTGAGCGTGCATGGATCAGCGTTTAGAGACACCGATTTGCGTTACACTACCACTCTGCAGCAGTAAATGTACACGAGACGGTCTGGAACCGCTTAAAATAGTTACAATTCAAGGCATGCCCAGAATGATAACCATCACAGTTGCTTGTGCTCTCAACCAAACTGTCAAGCTATCAAATGGCTACTGTCAAAACTGATCACATGTCCAGCACCATGGCACAGATAAGAGCTTGTGGAAACAAGGAATAGAGTCATTTGCACTTATTCCTTTCCCCTTTACCCAAACGAGCAATGCATGGGTAAGTTTGACAGCAGTCCGGAACTAGCCTTTAAAAACCTTGCTTTTCTCAAGTACAAGTTACACCCTCGAACAAGCACACAATTCAAGAGCACCAATTTCTATGCCTGCGCACTTGTTTTCAAGACCAGAACTATAAAAAGTCACAGAACATAGCTGAGCATGTGTCACAAACGCAGTCTTCTGATACAGAAGGGATAAATAAAAATGCAAGTTTGCAAGTTGCATTTTCTAGGCAAATTTAAATTGGTTAAATATAGTGCTTGATTCTATGGTGGTAAAGTCAAAATCTAGATCATCCGCATGCGCTATAATATGGAATTTTTACAAGAGCACACAGGGTTCATTTTGTATCTGCATTCCAAAAGATATCTAACAAAACATATCGTACAATCCAATAAATCATTCTCAATTAAAGAAAAGGCCCCAAAAAAACCCTGAACTGTGTAGCCCATCACATTAATAGTTATATTTTATTTTAGTTATAGTTTGTCTATTATGAAGTTAAAATTGGCTGCATTAAATACAAAAGATTTATCAAATATTCGTGACCTGCCACTAGAAATATTTCTTTAGATCACCTGATAAAGTCAATACATTGAATTTACTATGTATTCATACTTGATGAGAGCTACATTGTTTAGTATACATACAAGAATAATGAGTACCATCACATACCAAGTATAGACAGATAATGTCATGACGTTTAAGCGAGACAGTGATTCAATGCATTTTAAAATAGACCAACTACAATTTCCCCAGTCAAAAGAATGTCTTCGTTTGAGTGGCATTTTTTTCCCCTGCCAATGCGATTCTTGGTATAGGTTCAACACAACATTGCCCAAATATGGTAGGGAATTTCATGACGCTAGTGATATTAGAACTTAACATAACACAGTCCCACTCATTTGCCATCACAGTCAACATATTAAAGAATATGGAATGCAACATATTAAGGAATATGGAATGCAAGAGACATACTAGTTCAAAATTAGCCTCACAGCTATACACTCACTGTGACCATGAAAACAAAGTGAAACTCCATAAAAAAAAAAACCTGTAACCCTGTAAATATGCACCACCGTACTCAAACCATGCACATTAGGCTAGGTTCACACTTTAGCATGTAATGCAGCTCACGCTTGCATGGGTACCAAAGGTGGGATGGGGAGAGAGGAGTAAAAAACTCTGCTCAACTTTGGTTGCTGGGAGTAAAAGCAAAATACCATATACTTCCTTATATGGGGGATCATGTAACCTGTACCACACTGCCACCCACTCCACAGTGATGGGGTTTGGGGATTTGACGCTCAGATACCCAGCCGTGTCACATGGGGGAGGAGTACCAGTCCTCAGCTCAGTGTAGGCGCCAAGAAGTTGTAAAAAAATTTAATATTTTTGTTCAGAACAGAGGTTTTATTCATCATACAATGTTCATTAAAATAATGTAAGTGTTCTATTGCCTTACATTTATGTAAATGAATAATGAAAATTGCAAGATTTTTTTTTTTTAACAGAAAACAACATTGGCAGTATGGTAAAATGTTAACCAGGCAATAAAGTAGGTAACGGACAAGGAGATGCAGCAATACTAAATCTAATGAAAAATGGCCATTGGTCCCTGATAAAACATTAAACCATAGTAGATGTGGGCATCCGTGTTTAAAAGGGACGCTTTGAATATTTGCTTGGCAGAGAAGCATTAAGCATTCGTTTAAGTAGAGCTAGGTTAAGATGTTTGTCTTTTTACTGGGAGGTGTTTTGGCATCTAAGCCTGGAAAAATGTGAAATGAACACTAATTCGCCATGCAAAAAAAGCAAATACAACACCGTTCATGGGTGAACTTACACTGAACAAAAAAGTAAAAAAGGGCAGAAAAAAAAAAAAAAAAAAGGCACAATCTTGACAATGACACCTTAAATTAGATCTCTTACACTATTGGATGGTTGCTGGGACCTACAATTTGGAAACATGGGAAAAGTAACTGAACCCAACTGATTACATGAGTAGCTACAGTGATATTATACAAAGGTTTCCCTAGTACCCTTGGGTGCTTTTTTATGTTTTTTATAATCATTTTCTATTTTGTGGTTGAAGTTACATCTGGTTTAAACTGTACTGTACTCCAGTGTTACCAACTGCCGCCTGAAACACTGTTGCCATAAAAAAAAGAAAAATTGCAACCATCAAACACCTTGGATTACATTGATTTTTCCCCAATGTTCCTGTTTTCTAAATTCCTGTGTGTTAGGATGTACAATATGTCAGGAAGGCATTTTTTTTTTATCCTCTGACCTACCTACGCTATGACAGTTTACAAAAACACAATGGAATTAAAAAATAGAATACCTTCATGCAAATCCTTATTCCATTAGCTTATTAGGATTTGATAGGATATCATACTTTTACCATTATACAGGATTTATATAATGTAAGCTCTAACAAGCAGGGCCCTCCGATTCCTCTTGTACCAAGTTGTGATGTAACTGTACTGTCTGCCTTCATTTTGTAAAGCGCTGCGCAAACTGTTGGCGCTCTATAAATCCTGTATAATAATATTATAATGCAAATAGACATACCAATAGAGCAGCACTCAGGGCCTGTGTATGTGCCTATGGCAGTTCCACTAAGGATAAATAGCAGGATGCCACTTGAATTAAACTAATTTATTTGGCTACATAAGCTGACAGTCATAAGAGTCTAAAACGAATGACAAAAAAAAAAAAAAAAAAAAATGGCAATAGCAAGCAGCTCCAACTTATCATACATGATGACGGTGGTGGACAAACAGCTCCGCAAGTATGGAAATCCAGGGTGTCAGGGGAATCTGGAAACCGTCCCAGGGGCACCGCACCTGGAATGCAGGAAGGCTGCAAGGATTATTGCACACCAGCGTGGGGCCGTCCCAGCATTCGCCGTGAGGATCGGTTCAGCCACGGGTTGGAAGTGACCTCAGCTGCAGACCGACTGGAGCCACGGGAGGCATGTGGAATACAAGCCAGCATTAGTTGCTGTGACAACACGTTTTGCACGAATGCGCCTTATCAAGACTTGAAATCGGCTGAACTGATCCTGGTGGCGGGTGCTGATATGGTTGGCCCCATGCTGGTGAGCAGTCCTTACAGCCTTCCTGCTATCCATGTGCAGTGTCCCGGGACTGCTTCCAGAGTCCCCAGTCTTGGATTTCCATACTTGTGGAGCGGTTTGTCCACCACTGCTATAGGGTATGATTAGTTGGAGCTGCTTGCTATTGCCATTTTTTATTCATTGGTTTTGGACTCTGTTGACCATTTTTGTCAGCTTATGTAGCCAAATAAAGGTGTTTACATTAATCCAAGAGGCATCCTGTTATTTATCCTTCATGGAACTGCTAAATACTGCCATATGCACATACACAGGTCATGAGCACTGCTCTATTGGTATGTCTGTTCAATTGTCCACTACTCCAAGTGCTTTTTGCAGCAGCCGGGACATTTAAGGATGATCTTTTTCTAAATTGTGAGAGCATTATCTAGAGCAGGGGTAGGCAAACTTGTAGGTCTACCTGAACAACATTGGAGGAGTCAAAGATCACCAGCCACAGTATCGCCACCTCACACCTGATTTAAAGTGGTTATAAAGGCACAAGGTTTTTTACCTACATTTTGTGTGCAGCAGCCCCCCAATACCAACCTGAGCTCCCCCACGATCCAGTGATGTCTGAGAGAGCCGGCACTTAGCCATAGACTTCTATTATATCCTGAAGATGTGGTGCACTTTCTGAAAGCGAACCAAAACTCCTGCATTCAGAAAGTGCACCAAACCCACAGGATAGAATTGAAGTCTATGGCTAAGCGAAGCAAACCTGGAGGAAAGCTGCAGGTACACTGCACTTGTGGTGTGGGGAAACTGCAGCCCATAAAAGTGTAAAATCGGCCCTATACTATTGTGCCCAGTGTATTGCTTCACACTAACATGAAGATCTCTTCATTCCTGCTGCTGGCACCATTCTGGACACCGCTAGCTAGGATAAGAGGTAGAGTGCAGTTGGTATCATTCTGCATGGGACAGGAGTCAGCATTACAGAGAAGGCATTATGCAGTTCTTGCTCCCTACTACAGCTCCAACTTAACAAGTACTCCTCTGCATTGCACTCTGATGCTCTGGAATGGCGGGTCAGCAAGCTCAGACCGCGATCTACTGGTTGCTGACCCCTGATCTAGAGGTCTATCAGTTTTTGGTCTTCATATAATGCCAATAGTTTGTGCAGCACTTTACAAAATAAAGGGAGACCGTACTGTTCCAAAAGAATGAAATAAAAGAGGGCCCTGCCCATAAGGGATTACTATTTAATAGGGTGAGGCAAGTGGTACAAAAAACGCAATAACTGTCGGGGAAGAGAAGTTTTTCACGTTTTCAGAGAAGAGAAGTTTTCAGGGATCGCCTAAAAGTGGCCAGAGAAGGAAATAGCTTGACAGATGAGGTACAGAGTTCCAGAGGATAGAATAGGCTCTGGAGAAGTCCCAGAGACTAGCATGGGAGAAAACAAGAGAGCGGGAGGTCTTGGGAGGAGGAGTGGAAAGAGTGGATGATATTTGGAGACAAGATTGATGTAGTTTAGGGCAGAGTTGTGGATGGCTTTGTATGTTAGAATTTTGAATGCAATGCTCTGAGCAATCGGAACTAGGAGGAATTTGCAGAGAGGGGTGATAGACACTAGTGATTGGTAATTCATGGTAGACTGAACATGGGATAGCCTACGTAGGGGTAGGCCTATGAAGAGGGAGTTGCAATAGTCAAGGTGAGAAATAACAAATGAGTGAATGAGAGGTTTGAGGATTTAATTTGTTAAGGGGCAGATTTAAGCGATGGTATGAAGGTAAAGTCTACAAGCTTTTTAGAGCAATTGGATTTGGGACCCAAAGTAAATGTCAGAGTCTAGGATTATACCCAGCACCCTGGCATAAGGGGAGGGTAGTGGTATTATTGATCTTTAAGTAAAAGTCAGGAAGGATGGCACAAGTGGGCACAGTTTTAGAAAGATTTAGTTTGAGGAAGTGGCGTGATATATTATGGCAGTTAGCAAGCTAGCAGTGCAAGAGAAGACTGAAGGTGTGAGGTGAGGAGTAGAGATAGATTTGGGTGTCATCGGCGTAGAGATGGTATTGGAAGCCTTGGGAGTTTGTTAGGAAGAGAATCTGTGGCTAAAGTGGACTTTCTGCACCTGTGCGCGTGTCATGGATCTGCTACACAGCGCAGGGGTCACTTAAGGGTTAACAATTGTGCAGGGTGATTTCATTGATTGGAGCCAAGCTGCCTTATTTAAACACCTTAGCAGCACACAGACTGTGCTGTCTGATCTACAGCGATTGTGTGTGTGTGTTTCTGAAGTGACCTACTTATCTGTTGACCTGTTCCTGGGACCCGGCTTGTGTTGACCTTGCTCTGATCTCTGCCTGCACCAACCCCGGCTCCCACGACCATTCCTTTGCCTTCTCCCTTGTACCTCTGCTGCCAGCCTGTTAACGAACTCTGCCTGTACCCGACTACTCTTTTGCCTGCTCCTTTGTACCGCACCGCCAGCCAGTTGCTGGCCCTGACTGTACCACCAATCTTCAAAACCCACATGAGACCGGAAGAGCTTCTACAACTATCACCGGTTACCAACTCAACCCTCGTGCAATCCTACTCTACCACGGGTTCACAAATCAGGGTCGCAAGTGAGGTTATCCCTGCGTAAGTCAGACTCCACCACCAGGTACGTGACAGTTATCAAGTGACCAAGAGAGGAGGTGTAGATAGAGGAAGGATAAAGAAGAGACTTGGGGGTCCCCTGAAGAAAGAGGAGGACACTGTTGTAGGTAACACTGAAGGAAAGCTGTGATAGATAGGAGAACCACGTAAGTAGAATCTTGGAGGCCAAGGGATTACATTTTTTTTGAGAAGGAGCAAGTGGTCAACAGTATCAAAGGCTGCAGAAAGGTTTAGTAAATTGTTAGTGAATTTTAGTTGGGGCAGTTTCTGTGGAGTGCTATGAGCGAAAGGCATATTGTAAGGGGTCAAGGTGGTTTCCAGTGGGGTAGGAGCTCAGATGGTTATAGACTAAGCATTCTAAAAGTTTAGAGGTGAATGGGAGCAAGGAAATCGGTCCTAAGTTCCGGTTGGTGGGGTCCAGTGATGGCTTTTTACATAGGTAGATGATCTGTGCATACTTTAGAGGGTAGGGGAAGGTGCCAGTAGGAAGGGAGAGATTAAAGATGTGAATGAGAGTATAGGACAGAAGTAGGTGACCATAGTAGTTGTGAGGGAACAGGAACCAGGAGACAGTGGTAGCCGGGTCAAAAGATAAACGTATTGAATGTGCTGTTAGACAGGGTAATGTTAAGTGGGGAAGATATCTGTAGTGTAGATGTATTGCATCAATCTTGTTTTTGAAGTAATTGGCAATCTGACAAGTATCTTGGGCAGTGAGTTAGTGGGTGGAGGTAGTGTTAAAGTAGAGAGTTAAGGTAGAGAAAAAAGACTACTCAAAATATAACAAAAAGGACATGCTTTAAAAGGGAAAAAAAAAATGTTTTTACCAAATCAAAATCAGTTTAAAATCAAATTCATGTATGAAACCATACAGATAAAGTATAATGTTTCTTAAACCAAATGCCAAAATTGTACGTATACATCTCGGTTCTATGAAGAGGACTAAATATCACACACACACACACATCATGTCATATATATAAAAAAAAAAAACCCCCCCCCCCCCCCAGAGACATTAAACCAAATTCTTTGTAATATGAAATAGACATACCAAAGTATGTACTTAAACTAAAATTTGACTAAAACTAAACCATTTTTGTAAAAAAAAAAGGGAAAATTTCGTACAGGAAAAACAATATAAAACTCATCAGAAAAAAGAGATGGAATTGAGAGATGAAATTGTGATGGAGGTGGGTGATTGAGTGACGGGTTCTATGAACAGTCTAACGGTTAATGAAGTTTTTGTTCTAACTACGTTATGTAGATGTGATGTCTATAGAAGGGGTGAATTGTAATGGGACAGATTGTCGTGTAAGTTATGCAAATAGAAAACTGGGCCGATGGTGACAGAGGACCAAGGACAAGGG
>BLSH010306300.1:340999-360274 GCA_018402905.1 Glandirana rugosa
TTTTTTTTTTGAGATGTCAAATTTTTTTTTTATATATATATATTTTAGTGTAAATATGAGATCTGAGGACTTTTTGACCCAGATCTCATATTTAAGAGGACCCGTCATGCTTTTTTCTATTACAAGGAATGTTTACATTTCTTGTAATAGGAATAAAAGTGATCAATTTTTTTTTTTTTTTAAATAAAGAATGTAAAAAAAAAAAAATTGAAAGCGCCCCATCCCCGCGAGCACAAGTGAACGCATACGCAAGTCCCGCCCACATATGAAAACTGTGTTCAAACCACACATGAGGTATCGCCGCGATTGTTAGAGTGAAAGCAATAATTCTATCACTAGACCTCCTCTGTAGTGCTAACCTGTAGAATTTTTGAAACGTCGCCAATGGAGATTTTTAAGTTGCAAAGTTTGTCGCCATTCCGCGAGCGGATGCAATTTTGAAGCATGACATGTTGGGTATCATTTTACTCTTAACATTATCTCTTTCACAATATGGAAAAAAAATGGCCTAACTTTACTGTTTTCTTATTTTTTAAACTAAAAAAACTGAATTTAAAAAAAAAAAAAAAAAAAAAAAAAAAAAAACACATTCGGAAGACCGCTGCGCAAATACTTTGTGACATAAAATTTTGCAATGACCGCCATTTTATTCTCTCGGGTGTTAGAAAGAAAAAAAAAACACAGCATATAATGTTTGGGGATTCCAAGTAATTTTACAGCAAAAAAACATGTTTTTAACTCCTAACCACCGAACCCAAAAAACAGGCTTGGTTGGTAAGTGGTTAAAGAGCCGCTTGGAAGTTTTAGACTTACATGTGTAGTCAGGATGAAGTAAAATTTCAAAGAAGATCAATAGTTCTGGCAAAGCAGCTTTCCTAGATGGTCACTCAACAGCAGCGCAAAGCACAGAAATACAGAAAGTAGTGTCAGGCCAACCGGAAGAAAGACCAAGGAAAAAAAAAGTCAAACACAATCTAATGCATTTTAAAAGGAAGACACCCCTGCCCTTAGTCAGGGCACAACACAGGATAAAACTTGGATGGACTCAGACAGACTTCATAGATCTTTATTAGAACCAGTATTGAACTCTCCACACGGAGTAACAACTTGACAGAAGTTGCTGAGCAGCCATGTAAACATGATAGGCATTTTTTATTTCTCTCTTAAATACTGGTTCTAAGATTTTTGGTTTTGGTCTGGCATTCCTCTATGAATGGTGTGTGTTGCATTCATTTAGTAGTGTAAGCAGGCTTTAAAAAGTGGAGCGGCGCTTTACTAAAAACGTTCACTTGCCTCCCAGGCATAATAGTTGATAAATGGTGGCAAAATAAGCTTTATCTAACACTTAGTTCAGAGGAGAAGTAGTGAACTAGCAGGAAACCAGCCCTATTACTGTATGCTAGGATTTCCCTTAATTTCCTACAAGTCAGAAGGTTTTGTATTACAAAATATATGTACCCTCCTTGCTTGCGCCAAACACATACATACAGTGCAATGTTTGCATTACATCGGACAGAAAACATTTCAGGGGCCAAAATAAACTGTACTCACCATGCACTCATGCAGATTTTGCAGAGTCTGTAATAACAGTCACCTGATACAAAATTTAATGTTCCTTTGAAGTCTGTGTGTTAATAAAACACTGCTATGACATACCTGTTAGCCTGCCAGGCTTACACATCTATCACTGTAAATTCTTTACAATATATAAACAGAATTTAAAATGTGTCAAGCATTATGAATCGATCAAATTGCACATGTAAATCTGTATGAAGATGAAATACAAGAGACCAGAGCATAGCAATACAAACACTGATTAATAACCTTCCTTTTGAAAGGACGACACATTGAAACAGACTGTAAACCCTTTTTATGCTAAAGCCACGGTTAACACTGATGAGGTGCGGGATTCGCAGGGATTCCTGTGAGTTCCCTGCACCACATCAAAAATGCACTCCATGCATTCTAACCTCTGCATGTGTCAATGTCAAGCAGACGCCCCAAAAATGGCTACAAAATGCAGTAGGACTGGCAAAACCTAATCACATAGGTGTGAACACCCATGTGATCCTAATTGAGTGCATGCAGCATTTTTGTGTGGGTGCAGTGCAATTTGAGCCATACAAAATGAATGGGCTCAAATCGCACTGCACAAAAACCACAGGTGATTTGAGCAGGAGTACGGTGCAATTCCTGTCCGAACAACATGCGGTTCATGCGGTTCCTCCCACCGCACCAGGATCAAAAAACAAAGGAATGCTGCAAAATCTTCAGCTGAAATACATGCGCTAATGCATCTCATTTTCACTCAGCTCGCCCAAAACAGCACAGCCAGGTCCCTGACCTCACTTTTGTTCATTGCCCCAAGACTGTCACCTGACCATTAATTCAGTAACAATCTTATAAGATTTTATGTGAATTTAACATGTTTCAGGGGGGCTCTGCAGAGCCTGGGCTGGCTCTGTGATGTCCGCAGACAGCAGACTTTAGCCTGCTGTTGGCTGAATCTAGGTCATGGGAGTGCAGAACTACATGCACTATTGTTACCCACAGGAGATATTATAGCAATTATAGCTTTGGCCATACTCCTATAAGAGGCACATTGTAGGTCAACAAAAAGTTAAGGAAAATGCTGCAAGTAAACCTCTAAAAATGTTCTTTCGTGCCTTTAATCTGCAATAGGCTTGTGGGCAGCAGCTCACGTATAAGGTTTGGTTCACACTGCTGCGGTGCGAATTTAATACAATTGCGATGCAAGTTTTTTCAGTTCAGACAAGTGTGATTTCTACATGTGTTGGTGCGAATCTGCTGCAAAGCTGTAGCTGGAGTTGGAAGCGATTGCAGTGATGTGAATGGGAGATTGCGTTTTCAATCCTTGTTCTATTGTAGTCTATGGTGCTGAATTCTCAACGCACAGCATAGCACACAAATCAAACTCGCATTAGGTTTGCAACGCATGTGAACTGCCCTGATAGAACACTGTTACTGGAGAGGACAGCTTAAATTTGCAGTAGAGTTTGCAGCAGTGTGAACCCAGCCTAATGGTATCAATCTTCTTTTCGCAAACTTTCTATATTTGACTGAAACCAGCACTGCCCTTGTCACACTCCCATCAACTCGACATTAGTTGGCCCTATAGAAGTCCATGAGGTTGGGTCAGCACCTAGGAGATTGCACATGTTTTCGGGCCAACTCTTCTGGAGGCAGATGTGATGGAGCAGTAAATGTAACTACCATCAATATACTTCGCTTTCCTTGATCCACATATGAAGATAGATTGTAAACTATCACCTTGTAAAAGAACCCATTAAGTTTAAAATAGAAATAAAAGGCAAAACAGGTGTATAGATAGAAAAGAAAAAAAAAAAAAAACAAAGCAAAACAAGAAAACACCTTTATTTTCCTTTTTTATAAGTGATCACATTCCAGCTGTTGTCAGCTGCATAAGAACTGGGGGGAGGAGAAGCAGCATCATGCAGAGTTTGTTTGCTTGTGAATGGCTGTACAGGGGAGGAGAGTCAGGACAAGTCTGACCATTGGAGAGCAGTCTGAGTTCCCGGCACAGCTAGAGAACTGACCACAATGTGTTCTCCTGCCTAGTGTGGTCAGTTTTAATAGTAAAGCAGAGGGACTGGCAGGAACACCAGAGATTTAACACAAAGGAAGCAATACAAAGAGAACAGAATATGTTTTCATACAAGTACAGGCACATATCAGAAATATGAAATGTTGGGGCAACAAACAGAGTAGCATACATTGGTTGGAAAATAAGGCAGGTTCTGTTTTGCATCGAGATATAGATCAGGGCAGCATTTAGTCCCATGATCTACATTGGAAATAGAGTAACCATTTAAACTGAATGTAATACTAACAGTGTTGGGTTAGTACTTAGTTTACCAACTTCTGTAACCTGCCATGAAGGTTTTAAAACCAGGATTGTCTATGCAAAAAAAGTTAAGTGCAATAAAAATTTTGCATACTCTAATGTACGCTATACTGATGTTTAGGCCATACAAAAAGCTATTTTATCTATGCAATACAGGAATAAAAAGGGTTAGTATCATACCATATCAAATGACCAATTTGTTGCCAAAAGATTGTAAGAAAAATCGGAGCCAAATATCTGCACGAGACAGACGACATGTAGGTAGGTATAACCATTATACCGTATAGCAGGGATAAGCAATTAGCAGACCTTCAGCTGTTGCAAAACGACAAGTTCCATCATGCCTCTGCCTCTGGGTGTCATGCTTGGGGCTGTCAGAGTCCTGCTATGCCTCATGGGACTTGTAGTTCTGCAACAGCTGGGAGGTCCGCTAATTGCATATCACTGAGGTATATGGTCTAATCAGAAATGAACATTGAGAGATCAGGAGAGGAATGAGCCCATAAAAAGTTTGTCTTATTACATAGGTATTATAGTTTTGAAACATTCTCATTTGTTAACAAAAAATACCAATTCAATAGCATATAGCTCACAAATGTGTGACATCATTAAGAACGACGTCAACTTCTACAAAAAACGGATATAATTTAAACATTTTTTTTTTTTTTCTATTTTTAAATACATTACTATACTGTATCAATAAGTGAATATGTGTTATGACAGAGAGGTTCCTATACATTAACAAGAAAGCAAATGGCTTCAATAAGGAACACACATCTGTTTAAAACTGTAAACTAGAGCAAATAAAATCTTTGGGTGTTCGCTCTACGATACACTTAGCATGATTGCTAATGAAAAGAATGGCCTTTCCTGACATTTTGTATACCCACACTATCTATAATCACAGTCTGCTTTTAACAAAATGGCTCTATTTAAATAAAAACTACAGTTTTTTAAACAAAACGCAATACTGTATAAAATAACTTTTTTTTGTATAAAAGTTTGAAAGGATGCTTAGCTTTTGAAATTGAGGGTGCTCAGGAATATTTATATAACAATTTCTCATCATCTCAAAGAAAAAAGTATAAATCACTGATGGTAAATGGGATAATGATTTTAGGGGCTATTTTAGCTCGCATTGAAAGAACTTGCGAGAGTCACCAACACAGAGAAATAGCACAAACATTTTTTTTTTCACACTGGCTGCTTATCTTGCCATTGCTGTAAAGGGTCGTCTTGGGAAAGCATTATTGTAAAGGGAGGGGCTCCCAGCCACCCACTCAGCTCCCACGAGGCTGCAGTAAGACCTTATGGAAGTTTCACACAGATACTCCCCCAGATAGCTCTAATTGTACACTCAAAAATATTAAAAAGCATTTGTAAAGTATTAACAAGCAAAAACGCCAAAGTTGATTTTTCTTTTCACCTTCCCTCCAGAATACAGACTAGGTTATTATTATTATACAGGATTTATATAGCGCCAACAGTTTACGCAGTGCTTTACAACTTGAGGGTAGACAGTACAAATACAATACAATTAAATACAGTAGGAATCAGAGGGCCCTGCTCCTTAGAGCTTACAATCTAAGAGGGACAGTCAAGAGATACAAGAGGTAGTAACTGTGAGGGATGTGCTGATGTAGAAGAGAAACGTACAGTTAGGTGGGAGCTAGATCAGCTTCTCTGAGGAGATGAGCTTTCAGGGATCGTCTGAAGGTGGAAAAAGTAGGAGAAAGTCGGACAGATTGGGGTAGAGCATTCCAGAGGTTGGGAGAGGCTCTGGAGAAGTCCTGGAGATGAGCATGGGAGGAGGTGACAAGGGAGCTAGAGAGCAGGAGGTTTGGGGAGGTGCAAAGAGTTCAATTTGGTTGGTATTTTGAGACCAGGTTAGTGATGCAGCTGGGGGCCAAGTGGTCGATGGCTTTATAAGTTATTGTTGGTTGAGTGGCAGCCAATGGAGGGATTGACATAGGTGTGTAGCAGACTGTTTTTAAGGTGGATGAGCCTGGCAGCAGAATTCATAATGGACTGAAGTGGGGATAGCCTATTTAGAGGTAAGCCAGTGAGAAGAGAGTTGCAGTAGTTGAGGCGAGAGTAGGTTTACCCTACTTAAATGAATGTGTTTATTTTTTATTGTCCCTATTTTTTTTTTACATATAAGGAAAATGGGTTGCGGTCTTCAGTGAATACTTTCATGAAATTTAATGCAAAAGATTATTTTTCAGGTAGCAGGAGCAGGGCACTCCTAACCCTCTTGTATTGAATTGTATTGTTGCTGTATTGTCTCCCTTTATATTGCAAAGCACTGTGCAAACTGTTGGTGCTATAGAAATCCTGTGTAATAGAATAATATGCAGGAATCCCAGCATAAAGTCAGATTTTTCAATAAAAAGTCAAAATTATTGTAAAAATGTACTTTTAGTATAATTTACAACAAAAGGAATACATTTAAAATCTTCGCAAAAACTGCTCATACTGCAATTTTACAGGTTCACTGTCATATTAGAATAAAGGGTACATATGCAAGAGGAAACTTAAAATGTGTCATTGTTATACACCAATGCACCAGCAGTCTACACATTCTGGGAAAGACACAGGATATATGTATCACTACAGTCCATTAATTTAAAGTGATAGTAAGCCCTCAGGTTTTTTTGCCCAATTCTGTACTTGAATAATAGCTTTACATACAGTAATCTTTTAATTCAATTTCCCATTAGTTTTTTCTGGGACTGTTTTCCCCATTTCCAGCTGTCTTTTTAATAAGTGTACCCTTTGTATTGCGGATCTCATGGGGACACCCGTGCATGTGACCACAAAGGACGCAGTAGCTCTGCCTCCCATGTGCTTTGATTAATCCTATTGGGAGGAGCATCCGAGCACTCTGCATGTCCTGTGTGAACGGCCCAGGTATTGAATGAGGTCGCTAATCATGTCAGGACATGTAGTCCCGAAAGCTACGTGACATAGCGGCCGGGAATGCACTCAGGGGAATGGAAGCTGTGGGGAAGTAAATTAGTAAGGGCCCGATATCGGTATGTGAAAAAAAAAAAACACACACACACGGAAAAAATCATTTTTGTACAAAAATAAAAGCTTATATACAAAGTTTATACCGCTGGCACTTAAAAACGTGTAAAAAAAAAAAAAAAAAAGAAAAAAAATTAACACTTTAAGGCCTCACAAACAGGCGTAGGTTTTAAAAATAAGCAAAACGTCGGGTCCGACGTCAGGGAAAAAAAATCAGCGTTTTGTACTGGCGTTAATGAGTTTCGGCGTCAATAGGCATTTTTTTCTGCTATTTTTCAACCGAAAAATGTTGGCGCCAAACGCCGGTTAACGCCAGTACGGCGTTTGTGTGCGTTTTGTGGCACCAGCTACAAAAAAAACACCAAAACGTTACAGCCTGGTGTATGTAATGCACCATTGTTTGAAATAAATATCACTCCAGAAAGTTACCATATATTTGAGCACACAACTGTTTGAGGCAAACCGATTGCAGACAAGTGACCAGCTTTATGAAGCAGTCTCATGTAAACAGCATGTAATAGAGCCCTTGCAATGCGTTTTAGACCAGTAACGAGGAAAGCAAATCAGACACCTTCATTAAAATACATCTGGGATCTGACAAAGAAATAACATTCTTTGTGGCACATTTCTGTGGCTGTCTGACAAATGGTCATTTGAACAATTATAATCAGGCTCGAATTAACAAACTCAATTGCTTTAATTATTTCATCTATTTTTTTTTTTTGGTCTTTTTAATGCGGCATGGCACAAAATATGTCTTGTTTCCTGAGAGCTAGACGCCATAAAATACATTGGGAATATGTGGAGTGCTGATTCCCAATTCCCTCCCCCCTCCCTCCTTCATCACCATCATAACTACCTTGTCCTCTTCCATGTTCTTGGGTGGGCAGATGCATGGCAAGTCTGCAAGCAGTATTGCCTGAACTCAGCAGCCTACTACTCTCCTGAAGCACATCTGGGCTTTATATCAGGCCTTTAATTAATCCTCAGTGAAAGCCAAGCAATGACATTTTGACTGAGCAGGCTCCAGTTTTGGACAGGTCGTGATTTATTACGACTGAGTCCCAACCAACTTTGATTTATTTCAGCTTTGGGGAGAAGGTTGAGCAGAGAACAGAAAGAGTACTGTTGCTGCTAAAGTGTGTGACGCAAGGAAGAACCTACCATCACTAAAAGCAAAAATGACAAAATTCAGACACATTATAGGAAGGGGGAAATACTATGCTCTGCAAGTCTAGCAACCTTTGCTAAGCACAGCTTGTCTACAAGTGACCATTTAGGAAATGTGTCTCTTATCTAAGAAAAACAATAAATCCCACATTACTCATTAGGATTAATCATCTGCAATCTGAAGGCCGCAGTGAAGGAGGCTTGCTGCTCCTCTCCTGATGAACTATAGCTCTTGAGAGGAAAAGGATATTAGCTAGTGCCCACAATGCTGCCAGGGATGGATATCCTCTGTAGGTCATTAATTTAATGTTTAGTTGAAATTATTATTAGGATATCATATTCAGAGGCTAAAATCGCTACCTATGGATTTTAGCCAATGGGGTGAAAAAACAAAGCTTGAACAATGTTACCGGTATAAAATCTAAAAATAGTGACATTAACTTATTTGTTACAGTTTGTTTATATGTGTTTTGATTAAGAGCAAAAAGTTGGCGGCAGACTTTCCTTTTTTTTTTATAAAACAAGTTTTATTGTTTGAGACGATTTCTACATTTTTCATACATGTTACAATCAGCATTTTTTGCTAGAAATTTACTTTGACCCCCCAAACATTTTATATTTCTTAAAGCAGAGGCCCTGGAGAATACAATGGTGGCTGTTGCAATTTATGTCACAATAATTGTGCAGCGGTTTAAGGAAATGGGCACAAAGTTTTGCATGTCTGCTGACTGCAAGACTACAGAGTGTAGCTTTTAAAATGTAGAAAACTGCTCTGGCAGTTTTCTCTGGATTTTGCTGTCACCAGATGGGGCTCTGCAGTTCGGAAATCCCCAGGAGTCTTGGGTGGAACGGGATCTCCAAACCTGTACCCTAGTGTTGACAGCCAGCCGGGTGTGTGCCCAGGTGCACATAGCCCATGGACAACGGGGCACTCTACGTCTGGAGGAAAAGATTTCATATCCAGATACGGAAAGGGTTCTTCACAGTAAGTGCTGTGAAAATGTGGAATATACCCTCTCAAGCGGTGGCCATGGTCAGCTCAGTAGATGGAAGGCCTGGATTCTTTCCTAGATGCACATATAACTGGATACTAATATTTATAGGTAAAGTTGATCTAGGAAATAGATTGCATCTTGGGGGATCAGGAAGGATATTTTGCCCTGCTGGATCATGATTTGTTTCTTTTCCTTCCTCTGGATCAACTGGGTATATATAGGATTACTATTACACAGGATTTATATAGTGCCATTGCACTGTGCTATACAATATGAGGGCAGACAGTACAGTTACAATACAATTCAAATCAGTAGGAATCCGAGGGATATATATGGATATATATATATATATATATATATATATATATATATATACACACACATACATACATACATACACACACACATACATACACACACACACATACCTCCCTTTTACCTTAACTGAGCTTTCATTTGATCCAGTGCTGTGGCACATCTGCATTTCTCCTCCTCTCACTTCCAGGTCTCACTAGGGCACCGGGAGCCATTGGCTTCCAGTGCTATCAAAGCCAGTGATGAGGGGACGGGTCAAGTTCCACTGTCTGCGCAAGCACCCAGCTTACCATGGAGGGCACAGGAAAAAGGGTGAGGGGCCAGGAGCGCCTGCAGGGGACCCGAAAAGAGGACCTCAGATCAGCCACAATTCTTGCATCATTAGAAATGCATTGGATTTACAAAACCCATACCTACTGTAGCTGGCAGTTCCACTAGGAAGAGGTTGGGAAGGTGGGCTTCTTCACAAAACATCCTCAGCCAGGCCTACATTGGGAATTGATCAATGTCAGATGGGCCTCTCTGAAATGTCAAAGTTGGGTGGGCTGAGGGGGCAGTGTGGCAGACCAGGCTTTGTAAATATCTTTGTCAGCTCTGAATTATGATTTATAACAGCAGAACTGAATTAGTAGAGACAGATGGAAATATCCTCTAGCGGGCCAGTCCAAGCCCATCAAGATATGTTATCATCCAAGTGCTACTAAACAAAAAATGACATTGCATGTCCACTCTGCACACGTGCCTTAGGTTAGTTCTCTGCTTTATATTGTTACATGTACAGTATATGTACAATGTGCTTATGCAGAATTGAACTGTAAATGATCAACTCCCTCTAATGGAACAGTTTTTGTAGAATCCGAGTGTCCTTACTGTAGAACCATCCACACAAATACAGTTGACAAGTTAGCCAGTCAGCTTTTTTTTGTGTCTAGCTCCTCTGTATTGCTTTTTTCCAAGCCAGACTAGAAAGTGAAGTCTTTTAAAAGCCGGAATGCATAGCAGCAGCCAGAATGACCTTAATAGGGATAAAGCAGAAATGTCAGCTGCTCTAACAGAGCAATTAGACACATTAAAATGTATGTAAAGCCAAAAAATTAACTTCTCTTATTTGGTCTATTAAGCTGGCCATACACAGTTCAGATTCAGAAGGAATAAGTAGAAATTCAAGCTGTGGCCCTGTCAGTATCAACCAGCTCAACAAACCAAATGAAAAATCTAATTAGCTGACTAGAAAACTGTAGGCAGAGCATTCGATCAGATGCAGTCACTGTTTGGGTATTCAAACAGTCACAGGGGAGATACCTTTAGCCAAGCTTTTTAGCATACATGAGAAAATCATTTTTCTGTGCTTGCAGGGTCTTTAAATGGATACAAAACATGGGAAAAGTGCACTCATTGCGAACATGTATCACATACAGTATAGTGTTTATTTTACCCTGACATACACATTAAAGTTTTCAGTTTTGGTGCCTTCTTAAAAGTAGCACAAATCATTTTCAAATGGTAGGCTGATGAAAGGAAACCGGGGATGACAAAAATATGAAGGTGGCCATTGTTTACCTCTTTCTGAACATGCCCATTGTCTAGTGATCAAAGCTATGCCAGTGAATTCAATAATGTGGCCACCTTACCTTAACCACTACACCCCTGGAAGGGTTTCCCACGTTGGGACCAGAGCACTTTTTGCAAATTGGCACTGCATCGCTTTAACTGACAATTGCGCTGTCGTGCGACGTTGTACCCAAACTAAATTTGTGTCCTTTTTTCCCCACAAATAGAGCTTTCTTTTGGTGGTATTTGATCACCTCTGCGTCATTTCTGATCACCGATATAAACAAAAAAAAATTAACTTTTTGCTAAAATACAAATCCAAAAAATAAAAAAAATGTATTCATTCATCGGTTTTGGCCGATTTATATTCTGCCTCATATTTTTGGGAAAAAGAAATAAAAAATGCAATAAGCGTTTGATTGGTTTGCGCAAAAGTTGCAGCGTTTGCAAACCATCAGAATTAATTTATGGCGTTTTTACATTTTGTAGTAATGGTGGCGATCTGCGATTTTTATCAGCACTGCGATAATGGGGCGGACATGTCGGACATTTTTGACACTTTTTTGGGACCAATGACATTTATATAGCGATCAGAAATTTAAATGTCCACTGATTACTGTATAAATGTAATTTGCAGTGAAGGGGTTAACCTGCAGGGCTAGATCTAGGGGTTAACTGTGTTCCCTAGGTGTGTACTGAGGGGGGTGGGATGTCAGGGGCATAAGAGATCTAACTGATCCCAGTGACAGGGATCAGTAGATCTCTTATGTCCCCACTGACAGAACGGGGAACCGCCGTGTTTACATCGCCGGTTCCCAGTTTTCGATCTGGCAGCTCATCGCGGCTCGCCTGTGGACATCCGGTCCACCCAAGCCGCGGGCACACTCCTGCGGAGTGCGAGCCGCCGCGCTCGTGCCCCGTAGCGGCCACTCCGCAGATCACCGTTTAAGGGGATTCGCGGTACAGATCCACACTGCCGCAGTAAATATGCGTGGTGTGGAAGTGGTTAAACAAAACTGCAGATCGTTTCACATCACAGGTAAGGTTGTACCTTTTGAGAAAAAAAATTCAGAATGCATTTCTTATTCCCAACCAAGTTGTAAAACTCCAGCTAAGTGGAAACCCTGGAACTGTTGAAAATACTGGCTGTGTCTGGCTTTAACTGGATGCTAGCATGGGTAGCCTGTATAATGCTCTTAGGACAGGTTTCTTTTATAGTGCTGTAAAAAGATGCTGAAAAGTAGACAACAGAAGAAAAACAAAAGAAAACAAAAAATGACACCCTAAAGTGAATCAAAACTTACATGATGGAAAAAAAGGTTAGTTGGATTTTTTTTTAGTTTTATGGCAGGACAGTCTAGGTTTTCTGCCAAGAAAAAAAAAAAACTATTTTCAAAATGTGTACACCACCTATGACACAAGCAGACCATGCACAATAACACGGTCGCATACGAAGTGTATGTCTATGTGAAAATATATATGCACACACACACACACAATTGTGCAAACATTTCAAGCAGGTCTGAAAAATGCTGTAAATTAAGAATGCTTTCAGTTTACATGGAACACAATGGAAAGTAAATGAACAGAAGAGATATCCAAATCAAATCAATATTTGGAGTAACCACTCTTTTCCTTCAAAACATCATCACTTTTTCTAGGTACACTTGCAACATCTTGGAAAACTAACCACAGATCTGTGGATGTAGGCTGCCTCAAATTATATGCGTCTATGCATTCTCAGACTCTTGATGCTGAGATCAGGGCTTTGTGGGGGTCAAACCAATTCCAGGACTTCTGGTATGCTGAAAAATAGTTCTTAATGACATTGGATGTATGTTTGGGGTTGTTGCCCAGTTGCAGAATAAATTTGGGGCCAATCACACGCCTCCCTGATGGTATGGGAACGAAGGATAAGTATCTGCCTGTATTTCTCAGCATTGATGACAATGATCCTGATTAAATCTCTAACTTGATTTGCATGAATGCAGCCCCAAACTTGCAAGGCACCTTCACCATGCTTCATTGTTGCCTACAGCCAAATATTTACAATTTTAAATTAGTCCAGAACACCTGCTGCCATTTTTCTGCACCCCAGTTTCGATGTTTGCGTGCATAGTTGAATCGCTTTACCTTGTGGCCGTATCAGAAGTATGGCTTTTTAGTTACAATTCTTCCATGAAGACCACTTCTGGCCAGACTTCTCCAGACAGCGGATGGGTATATCTAGGTCCCACCGGTTTCTGCCAGTTCTGTGCCTATGGCACTGCTGGACATCTTCCGCTGTTCAAGGGAAGCATGATATGTCTCATCTGCTACAAAAAAAAGTGGAGTTCCAGCTTTTTTTTGTTTTTCCATGAAAAACACCCCCATGTTGCTTGAACCTGATCCTATATAAAGTGGCATTAGTATCAATGTAGTTTTTTTTTTTTTTTTTTAGGTTATTTTAGCAGTCCCCACTGAGTGCATTCCCATCTTGAGTGTGGGCAGCCAAAGCCCATTGGTAAGTCCTTTCAGGATATGGAGCTGCTAGCTATCCAGCATGCACCCCCCAATCATGGGCATGCACATAAACACTATAGTGATGCTACAAGTGGCAGGGACAATCATTCCAGGAGCCATTGCGGGGCCAGACATGACGTGGTTCTGGAGAAGCAAAGTACGAAAAAAAAAAAAAAAAAATCACTGAGAATACAGGAGCTTGTCGCGAATGTGGGGGGTGAGTTAATAAAACGTCTGGAACTCCGGTTTATGTGTTCTTGGTAGACCACTGCGTCTATGGTCCACAGTGTTGCCCATTTCTTTGTGCTTCTTCAAAACAACAAACAAGCACATCCTGAAAGCCCGCTCTGCTTTGAAATATTTTCCTGGGAGAGACCTAGCTGCTTCAGTATAACCAACTTGTGTCTTGTTGTACTCAGCCTTGCCATGGTGTGTAACATGAATCTCTTTCAGATCCTCATTTTAGTAGAGTTTAGCTGTTCCTCTTCCGGTTTTAAGCCTCCTACACAGCTGTTTGTTTCAGTTAATGATGGTTTCAGCCTACATATGTGATGATCATTAGCACCTATTCGTATATTTGGTTAATCATGCACCTGATTCTAGTCCTACAAAAATGCTGATTTTGTACTATTTTTTTTGCCATCATGGGGAGAGCAGTTGGACAAAGCCCTCTTGAAATTTGGGTGGCTATTTTTTTTTTCAATTCTCTTAGAGTTTTTGCATTTATACAAAGGAAAAACAAATGTGCAAAACACCAACTATTCACATGCCATCATAGAGATATAGCTAGATCAA
This sequence comes from Glandirana rugosa, assembly GCA_018402905.1. NCBI lineage: Eukaryota > Metazoa > Chordata > Amphibia > Anura > Ranidae > Glandirana > Glandirana rugosa. Next base: position 355,244 of record BLSH010306300.1, read on the forward strand.
ATGTACTATATGTCAAACAGCCGCCAAACTATCAATATGCATTTGAAATATACAGAGAGTACATTAGCACTGACAATTAAAAACCAGGGCAGCCCCCATCAACCCATAGGCATGATTCATACTGTCATATACAAAGGATACTTTCAGCTCCACTGCCAAATTGACAACATTGCCACTTTGTATATAATATATATATTTAACCCCACCTTCCCACAGTGACCACAGCATTTCCAACTTCACTAAAATATTACATTTGGAGTGTTATCTACAAGTCTCTACCACTGGGAAGAGAAGTTTGTTGCTCTCATGTAAGGTAATACCTACAAATACAATGTGTTAAGACACTACATGAGCTCTACACCACCCAAGAACTGTGTATGAATTACAATAACCCACGCATGCTGGGAAGGTCAAACACCAGCAGTGTCAATTTGCAAGTAGTGAACCTTAAAGGTCAAGGGACGTGGTTTAGTTCAGCACCAGCTTTACCGCTGTGATTTGCCACTAATACATGTCACTGTTACCTAACTGCCTTGCAAAAAATTCACATTAAGACAAGACTTTCAAGAAATTAAAACGGTTTAATGGCCTTATCCATCAGAACTGAATGAACACTGAATGCTCAAAAAAGTATAATACGTATGCTGTATTTTCTGCTCTCTGCAAAATTACAATATATCAATGATTTTTATTCCTTCACTAAGGTAAGGGGGCTGTAGCCCACCAAAACCTAGTAACATTTCTGCTGGTAAACCCATAAGGAGCACAAAGACGGCTTTATGTAGCTGCAAAATTTAATTTGAGAAAAATTCTTCAAGTTCTCTTTTCACTACTGTTTCAGCAGTGGATAAGTGCATCATATTGTTTAGTGACTATATTCCAATTGCCCGTTTCATCTGCAAGTCGGCTGAAACAGTTGTCTTCCATGTGCATGATGGAGCATTTGAATGCCTCTTGAGCCAGATCTCCAGCTAGGCCATCACACGTGGCATGGTCAACATTAGGAGGGAATCCATGTAATAAAAGAGTGCTCAAATTACTTCAAAGGACTGTTAGAAACTCTCTAACCTCTATACTAAAGGCTAAGATCTTCCATTTTAAAAACGTCTAAAATGTGTGGCTGTTCATTATGTGCTTTGTCCCTTATTTCTACTACATGCATCATACATAAGAGGCATTTAACTCTTAGTTGATTTCTGCATCTGCTCAAAAATCTTCAGCAATAAAAAAGTGTTTATAAATCTCTCCCCCCCCCCCCACCACTTTATATGGCCACTTAGGCTCACAAGCTGCCACTGTAGGATAAAATCTGTTGTCTAGCAAAGATCTCTATAAAGTAGGCATCTAATTTAAAGAGAATAAAGATAATTACTGAACAGGTCAGACTCATTTATGCTTTAGTGTTATGGAATCTGGAAGCTATAAACATGAAAGAATTACGGCATGATCTAATTTTCCCAATCAACCCTGTTAATTTTAAAAAACACTGATGTTACAAGGGTGGCCCTAACAATCACGCAGATCTACTTAGTGAAGAACAGGAAATATAACCATATGGTGTTATTTTCTTATGCATGCTAACTTTGTCTGGAACTTTAAACCAGCATATAACCTGTCCGAGCAACATTACCACCTAGTAAACAGGTGGCATAAAAAAAAATAAAAACTATAGGCCCCTAGCATTACATGATCGTCTTCAACCAGTTCCCGACCGTGTGCCGTGTGTTCACGGCGGCAGTCGAGATGCTGCGTGCGAATCGCCGTAAAAAAGATGGCGATCTGCGAACAGCCGCTAGGGGGCGCGCCGCCCGCCGCACTCCTGAGGAGTGTGCCCGCGGCTCGGGCGGACCCGATGTCCGCCAGCGAGCCGCGATGAGCGGCCACAGGGAAAGAACGGGGAACCGCCGATGTAAACTCGGCGGTTCCCCATTCTGTTAGTGCAGGCATGGGAAATCTACTGATCCCGGTCACTGGGATCAGTTAGATCTCTAATGTCCATGGTAGCCCAACCCCCCCACAGTAAGAACACACCCAGGGAACACAGTTAACCCCTAGCTCCCCCCCAGGTTAACCCCGTCACTGCCAATGACATTTATACAGTAATCAGTGGACATTTAAAGGAGATCAAATACCACCAAAATAAAGCTCTATTTATGGGGGGAAAAAAACGCAAATTTTGTTTGGGTGCAACGTCGCGCGACCGCGCAATTGTCAGTTAAAGCGACGCAGTGCCGAATCGCAAAAAGTGCTCTGGTCCTAAAGCTGGAAAACCTTCCGGTTGGCAAGTGGTTAAACACATTTTTAAGATCTATTCCACACTGCACACAACAAAGCTGTTTAAGATCTAAAATATTATACAAAAAGCAACTGCAGTGGTTTGAATTGGGATTGCTACAATCCAAAAATTGTACCTCTGGTTATTTCCCCTCTATTATACCGTATTTATATAGCACCGACAGTTTGCACAGCGCATTACAATATTAGGGCAGACAGTACAATACAATACAGGAGGAATCAGAGGGCCCTGCTCGTACAGCTTACAATCTAGGAGGAAGGGTTGAATGATACGAAAGGGCAATAACTGTGGGGGATGGGTTGATTGAGAAAAAAAAAAAAAAAAGGTGGCGGCAGGATAGGCTTCCCTGAAGAGAAAAGTTTTCAGGGATCGCCTAAAGGTGGATAGATTTGGGGATAGTCTAACAGATGGGGGTAGGGAGTTCCAGAGGATGGGAGCGGCTCGGGAGAAGTCTTGGAGAAGAGTATGTGAGGAGGTGATGAGGGAGCTGCAGAGCAGGAAGGCTTGAGAGGAGTGAAGAGGATGATTAGGTTGGTATTTTGAGACTAGGCTGATGATGTAGCTGGGAGCTGAGTTGTGGATGGCTTTGTAGCTCATTGTTAGTATTTTGAATTTGTTTGGCGAGTGGCAGCCAATGGAGGGATTGGCAGAGAGGGGTGGCAGACGTTGAACGGTTTGTAAGGTGGAGGAGTCTGGCAGCAGCATTCATGATTGACTGAAGGGGGGTAGTCTATTTAAAGGTAGGCCAGTGAGGGAGTTGCAGTAGTCAAGGCGAGAGATGACCAGGGAGTGAATCAGGAGCTTTGTGGTTTCATTGGTTAGGAAAGGACGTATTTTAGAGATGTTGGAAATTGAGGCAGCAAGCCCTAGAAAGTGATTGGATGTGGGGCCAAAAGGAGAGTTCAGAATCCAGGATAACACCAAGCACACTAACATGTGGGGATGGGTGGATGGTTGTGCCATTGCTCTTGACAGAGAAGTCAGGGGAAAGGGCATTTGGGGGAGAATATTAAGTGTTTGGTTTTGGACAAGTTGAGTTTGAGGAAGTGGTGTGACATCCAGGCAGATATGTCTCTTAAGTTAGTGATGCGTGAGGAGACTGATGGAGTGAGTTGGGGGGGTGGAGAGGTAGATTTGGGCATCGTCCGCATGGAAATTATATTGAAAGCCGTGGGAGGCCATCAGCCGGCCCAGGGAAGAGGTGTATATTGAAAATAAAAGAGGTCCAAGAACAGAACCTTGGGAGGACCCCGACAGAGAAAGGAAGAGGAGAGGAGGAGGTAGAATTGTACGTGACACTGAAGGTGCGATGGGATAGGTAGGACGAGAGCCACTGAAGAGCACAGTCTCAGAGACCAAAGGAGTAAAGTTTTTTGAGGAGGGGGTCTTCGACAGTATCAAAGGTAGCTGAAAGGTCCAGGAGCACAGAATAGTGTCCATTGGTTTTAGCCGTTAGGTGGTCATTTGTGAGTTGAAGGGCAGTTTCTGTGGAGTGTTGAGGACGGAATCCAGATTGGAGGGGGTCAAGGTGGTTATTCTTAACAAGGTGGTCACTCAGTTGACCAGGCGTTCGAGGAGTTTGGAGGAAAATGGGAGCAAAGCGATAGGGCGCAGATTGTTAAGATCGGTAGGGTCCAGCGATGGCTTTTTGAGTATGGTGGTGACCAATGCACGTTTTAGAGCATTGGGGTAATGTGGTAGAAAATCCTGTCCAGCGCCTCCAAAAGGACAATACACACAGCTTGAGAGTTGTGAGATCTGTTTGATCAAGCATGAACACTCTCTAGATCTAATGCAGTGTTCCTCAACTGAGGTTCTGTGAGAATTGCCCTGGGGATCGACCACTAGCCACAGAAGCAGCAGATATACGGTATACCCTCCTAATGGTAGCGTCACTGTTTGCCCTGCAGCTATGCTGTTGCACCGGGTACCGTTGGGCAGATAGATAGCCTGGCAGTGCTCAGAATTTTAGCTCCCGGTGACTGAGCAGCGCAGGATGAGAATGGTGGTCACACAGCCAGCAACACGAGAGCAAAGGAGATGCTGGTAAGCACAATTGCCAACAGGAGACCTGTTCTAGATTCTGAAAAGCTTTGAGTTGGATATGATTACAAATTAAATTGTGGTAGAGTGAAAAACATCTCAGGAAAGTTCTGCTCTGGATTTGATTTATTTGTATAAATAAAAATAAATCAAATGTATTGATTTTTCACTACTTATGTGTGGTCTTGTTGCGAATTGCAACACTCAGGCTATTTAATGCACAATTTTTTACATGGATGAAAAAGGGGTCCTTTTTTTCCCCTTTATACTCGTGATTACACAGTAAAACCATCATTTCTCAATTTCCTTAAGTGTGGTCTTCAGGCCTGGAATCATAAATTAACGAGTTTTTATGTGCTGGTTTCTTAAAAGCTTTGCCCAGTTTTGCACTGAGCAACACTGCAGAGTGGGTTTTGCACTGAACACGAATACAATGTATATTTTGTACTGAACAATACGTTGGTTTTGCTTTTATTGTTCAATGTGCTATTAAATCTACACATAACACGTGTTATATCTACAACTCACTGAGAACGATAAACATACTGCAAGCTGTGGATCAGAACATTTCTTTTAGGGTTTTCCTGAGATCTTAAACTTTAAGGGTTCCTCCAAGGCATGTATACACCCTGAGCCTAGGGTCCAGGTTACCCAGGCAGAAAAACTGATTTGGGGGGGGGGGGGGGGGGGCT
>BLSH010306300.1:421752-435005 GCA_018402905.1 Glandirana rugosa
GTCAGTGACACAGGTGGGGGCAGTTTGCAGAGACCCACCCCCCCTCCCCGCACTTACCCCATCCAATAGCAGCATTGTTGCAGAGGTCGGCATGCAGAGAGCGCGTCCCCCTCCCCCCTCGCGGTGACCAGGCGTTCATGGTCTCTGTGGAGCGGAAGTCGCTTCCGCTCCCACAGTGACCCGCCCCCGGCCACCGCAACCAATCACACTGAGCCGCAGCTCAGGGCAGCCAATCAGCCTATGCATGGCCGCCGGATCAAGCGCACATGCATAGGCTTTAATGGCCGGCCAATAGGCTCACTACTTGGCTGGTGACAGCCAAGGAGCCCAAAAAAAAAAAAAAAAGAAAGTCAATGTACTGGCGCCACCTGTAGGGGGGCGGGGCTGACTTTTTTTTTTCCTTTAGCTGGCAGGGAGGCGGCGCCCAAGCATCCCTTACACCAGCCGCCGCTGCTAACAACTAATCACTAAATTTGTTACATTTGTCTTTTAGGCCTCATGCACACAGGACGTTTTTTGACTGTTTTACAGCAGCTGTTTTTAGCTGCAGACATTTTTTTCTACAGTCAATAAACCCTCCATCATGTTATCCTATGTGTTCATGCACACATAGGCTGTTATCAGCTGTTTTTAGCAGTGATGTTTTTGAGCTGTAAAAAAAAACCAAGACCAGAGGGTTCTGAGAGACATTTTTCAGGTGTAAAAACGCTGTGACGGCCAAAAACGCTCACTAACGCCACTCACCAATGTTTTTGGATGTTTTGTATCCATTGAAAAATAAATAAGAAATAAAAAAATAAAAAAATGCTCAATGCTTTTTTACAAATATCTGAAAAGTGTGGCATGGATTTGTTTTCGGACACCTTTACTCTGATACCCCAAAATCTAGTGGAACCAATTGCCTTCAGAAGTCACCCAATTAGTAAATTAGTAAAGTTTTAAGCAGGGTTAGCTTATGAAAAATATCAAAAGCTTTGAACATCTCACGGAGCACTGTTAAATCCATCTGAAAATGGAAAGAGTTATGGCACAACTGCAAACCTACCAAGACATTGCCATCCACCTAAACTGACAGGCCGGACAAGGAGAGCATTCATCAGAGAAGCAGCCAACAGGTCCATGGCAACTGTGGAGGAGCTTCAGAGATCCACAGCTCAGGTGGGAGAATCTGTCCATAGGACAACTATTAGTCGTGCAATCCACAAATCTGGCCTTTATGGAAGAGTGGCAAGAAGAAAGCCATTAGTGAAAAAGCCATAAGAAGTCCCATTTTCAGTTTGCGAGAAGCCATGTGGGGGACACAGCAAACATGTGGAAGGAGGTGCTCTGGTCAGATGAGACTAACATTTGAACCTTTTGGCCTAAAAGCAAAATGCTGTGTGGTGGAAAACGAACATTGCACATCACTCTGAACACACCATCCCTGCATGAAACATGGTTGTGACAGCATCATGTTGTGGGAATGCTTTTCTTCAGCAGGACAGGGAAGCTGGTCAGAGTGAATGGGAAGATGGATGGAGCCAAATACAGGGCAATCTTAAAAGAAAACCTGTTAGAGTCTGCAAAAGACTTGCGACTGGGGCGGAGGTTCACCTTCCAGCAGGACAACGACCCTAAACAAACAGCCAGAGCTACAATATAACTGTTTCGATCAAAGCATATTCATGTGTTAGAATGGCCCAGTCAAAGTCCAGACCTAAATCCAATTGAGAATCTGTGGAAAGACTTGAAAATTGCTGTTCACAAATGCTCTCCATGCAATCGGACAGAGCTTGAGTTATTTTGCAAAGAAAAATGGGTAAACATTTCCTCTCTAGATGCTGGTACACATATACCCGAAAAGACTTACGGCTATAACTGCAGCTAAAGGTGGTTCTACTGAAGTATTGACTCAGGGGAACTGAATACAAATTCATGCCACACTTTTCAGGTAAAACATGTTAAAGCCATTTATCATTTTCCTTCCACTTCACAGTTATGGGACACTGTTAGTCTAACACATAAAAATCCCAATAAAATACATTTTAGTTTTTGATTGTAACAAGACAAAAAATGTGGAAAATTTCAAGGGGTATGAATACTTTCAAGGCACTGTAGAGCTTCAGTTTTTCCTCTTAAAGTGTTACTAAACCCACAACAGTAAAATCAGTCTGTATATGCAGTAAAGCATGCTTGTTCTACTCACTGGGGGAATCTAAAGGGTTAATCATCCGCATTGTATAAAAAGGCTGTTCGATCCTGTCTTCTCTGATCCTCCCATTTTTCCACTGTCCCCAATCCATCTCCTGAAAAGACAGCCTTTGGAGTCTCTGCACATGCTCAGTTTGGTGTGCATTGCTAGAGTTTTTCTTTGAAGGGTGCATGTGATCGGCACTAGGGATAGGCCTGCGGTTCGAGTTGAGTGCCCCATAATGCATTGCACGCAGACGGCACGCACAGATCCTCCATGGGAGGGCTCCCGCCGTCTGCCCGCTGTTATGACAATTTATATGGCAGGGCGGGGCCACCCAGCTATGCAAGCGAGCGACCCCGCCCCTTCTGATATGTGCCGCCAGAGGGGGCGAGTCATGTGCGTATGCCGAGTGGCCCCGCCCTGCTATATAAATAAAATGTCAACACAGAGCTCAGTGGGCAGGAGCCCTCCCATGGAGGAGGATCTTTTTTGGGGGTTTTTTTTTGGTCCGTCGCTTGCCGCGATTGACGATGGATTACAACGGGAGACACTTATTTTAAATTTTTATTTTAATAGAGGACTTGTCCCTAATTAGTAGGACTGCGATGTACCCAATACTAATTCACATTGGGGGGGGGGGGGTCGGGATCTGGGGGCCCCCTTATTCCAGATTCCAATACCCCCTACCACCCGCACACCCCCACAACCCAGAATTGGGGGGCGAGGGACAGAGGTTGTTGTCCCCATCAACATGGGGACAAGGTGCTTTTTACTGTGGGGGGGAGCCCCCGCCCCAAAGCACCCATACTTCCCTTATTGAGGGCATGTAGCCTGGTACGGTTCAGGAGGGGGGGGCACTCGCTCGTACCCCTCTATTGTGGCCGGCCAGGTTGCATGCACGGATAAGGGTCTGGTTTGGATTTTAGGGGGGACCACACATCAATACATTACAGCCGCAATAATAAATGACAATTTTTCCTTCACAAATGTAATTTTGCTGTGGCTATGTTCTAAAAATTACAGAGGTGCGCCCTTTTACAGGCAGACTCCCCAGGCATGATCGTTGGAGTATTTCAATTTTATCGTTTCATTTAAAGCATCATTAAAATCACTGCTCCTGAAAAAAACGATTGATTTAAAAATGTTTTTTTTGCATTGATACATGTCCCCTAGGGCAGGACCCGGGTCCCCATACACTTTTTTTAGGGCAATAACTTGATTTTTCATGTTTGGGTCCCATAGACTAACGGTGTTCGAATGATCGTACACATTTTTTGCCCATTCGCATGTCCTGGTGCAAACCAAACCCGGGGGGAGGGGGGGTTGTTTGGCCAATCCCTAATCGGCACAGGGGGCCAGGCATTATGCAGCCTCATAGGACAGTCAAAGTAGAATGAAAACTCCTACGAGTTTTAACCAAACACGCATAGGAGTCATAAGGCCGATATATATATATATATATATACACACACACACACACACACACACACACACACACACACACACACACACACTAGAGCTGCATGATTCAGGCCAAAATGAGAATCACAATTTTTTTGCTTAGAATAAAGATCAAGATTCTCGCGGCATAACATCTTACATATACAAAATTGGGCTAACAGCACAGTTTTGTTTTTTTGTTTTTTTTTAAAGTGTAATTTTTCCCAAAAAATTGCAGTTGAAAGACCACTGCGCAAACACTGACAAAATATTGCAACAGCTGCCATTTTATTCTCTAGGGTCTCTGCTAAAAAAAATATACAATGTTTGAGGGTTCCAAGTAATTTTCTAGCAGAAAATACTGGATTTTTACTTGCAAGCAAAAAATATCAGAAAAGATTTAGTCTTTAAATGGTTGCACTAAACTCTTCTATACATGGGAGTTCATTCCTTTGAAGTAGATACATTGTATCTCTTCTAGCTTCTTTTATCAGCAATGATCTCAGACTTGGCAGTCTGACCAGACAGGAGAGACTCAGGTCGCTCCGACTTAGAAAAAGGTTCCTGGGGAGACTTCAGGTGACTTGCATTGACTTCTTACAGTCAAGTTGCGCTGAGTCGCCAGACTCCATTAACTGCACCGAAAATCATGCTAATGAGTGATTGAGATCGCAGGGGGTGAATCGAGATCGCGATTTATTACGATTAATCGTGCAGCTCTAATATACTGCTAATGAGAAAGTTTATTTTCAACTAAAATAATTGCATTCTTATGTTCTGTGTACTGTGGGAGTCCAGATATACTGAATGCAGGGTGCTGGGCTTCGTAACACTTTAAATACAATCATTATAGGAGTAAATATTTCACAGGCAGTGAAAATAGCAGTTGCTGCTGGCTCTCAAGTTCCATTACCTGCCGTTTATCAGTCAACAAGCATAACCTGTATTATAAGTCTGATTTCTTCCAAAATGGTTTGTTACTGAGGCAACCAGGTAATACAACAAATGCAGGTGCAAACATCTGACGTCTAACATTCCTAATTCATCCTCGCTAAATTCCCTTTTATAAACACATCAATACCTGTGAAACATAAGTTAAACATTTTTACTAGATCAAAAATGACGTTGTGAAAGAAAAAAAGAAATGCATTTAAAATGTGAATATTTTGTAAGGCATACCACCTAAAATGTGGTAGAGACCAAAGATTAAAAAATAACTAGTAGAGATCCTTCTGACTGCTGGCTTAGAAAAGGGTGGACTACTTTTTATGCACTGTTCCATCCATGCAAGCCAACCACTCCTATGCAGGAGTGAGAAGCATAAGCATATGGCTTCACCAAGAGGGAAGTAAATCTGTGTAGATATTCATTCAAGCAGCCAAGTGAATGGCTATCATCAGCTTTAGTAAAGGAGTGGCCACCAATGTTACCAGCCATTAGGAGTGCTTTTAGGACCACTGTCCCCCACTGTTTAAGTGGCCTAATAAGGTAACGGTAATATTAGTAGTAATTCTGTAATTTAGGATGCTAGTTACCCGCAGTTCAAACTGCTGAGTGGCACAGAGACATCATTAGGGCCTCGTTTCCATCATATGTGCATAAAAACTGATGGAAAAAAATAAAAAAAAATGCAGATTTGACTTGAGTAGAAAATTTTGGGATTCACACTATGTGCAGAGATCTGCATTTCTATAATTGGGTCTCTGCAAGAACACCAAGAAAACTACTTTCTATGTACTCTGCTCACACTACAAAGTTGGCATTGTGTGTTTTTCTGTGCAGAAATATGTAACAAAAGCCTCTGAAAAGGCATAAAGAAAACAGGTTTCAATCAGCAGGGAAAAATACACATCTCTGCGTCGTGCATTTCCATGCAAGTGTTATTCACCAGCACACCAAGGATCACCGTCCAAAAATTCTTTATTCAAAGAAAGATCACATCACAGGAAGTGCAACGTTTCGGAGCCACGCAGGACCCCTTCATCAGGCATCACATGCCTGATGAAGGGGTCCTGCGTGGCTCCGAAACGTTGCACTTCCTGTGATGTGATCTTTCTTTAAATAATGAATTTTTGGACGGTGATCCTTGGTATGCTGGCGAATACTTACACTTGATTGACGCTTCCAGTATCCAGCTGGGAATCACTGCAGCACCCACCCCAACCTCGGCCTTACTTTGCCAGAAAGGTGTGCGTTGTAAAATTGACAAGAGTGCATTTCCACGCAGTCAAGTTTTTAGAATTGGGCCAAGGACTTTTTTCTCATGCATTTTATATTATTAGAATACAGGATTTATATAGTGCCAACAGTTTGTGCAGCGCTTTACAATATAAAGAGAGACATTACAGCAACAATACAATTCAAAACAAGAGGGTTAGAGGGGCCCAGGCTTACAATCTAAGGGGGGGGGGAGGTAGGGACTGAGAGATGAACCGATGAGGGGAGTACAAGATTCCATTGTTAGCTGGAGGCAGGATAGGCCTCCCTGAAGAGATGAGTTTTCAGGGATCGCCTAAAAGTGGACAGAGTAGGAGATAGGCGGACAGATTGGGGTAGAGAATTCCAGAGGACGGGAGAAGTTCTGAAGAAGTCCTGGAGACAAGCAGGGGAGGAGGAGACAAGGGAGATAGAGAGCAGAAAGTCTTGGGAGGAGCGAAGAGGACAGTTTGGGCAATATTTGGATTTAAGGTTGGTGATGTTGCTTGGGGCAGAATTGTAAATGGCTTTGTATGTCATGGTTAGGGTTTTGAATTTTATTCTTTGGAAAATGGGAAGCCAGTGGAGGGATTGGCAGAGAGGAGTGGCGGACACCGAACGGTTGGTAAGGTGGATGAGTCTGGCAGCAGCATTCATGATAGACTGAAGAGGGGATAGCTTGTGGAGAGGTAGGCCAATTAGGAGGGGGTTGCAATAGTCAAGGCGAGCAATAACAAGGGAGTGAATAAGTTGCTTAGTAGTGTCAACGTTTAGGAAGGGACGTATTTTGGAGATGTTTCGGAGGTGAAGTCAGCATGATTTGGACAGTGATTGGATTTGGGGCTGAAAGGACAGGTCAGATTCTAGGATTACACCTAGGTCCCTGGTATGATGGGAGGGACTAATAGTTTTATTTTATTCATTTCAGGTACATAGCCCCATCAATTTACGCAGCGCTTTACATATATATATTGTACATTCACATCAGTCCCTACCCTCAAGCAGCTTACAATCTAAGGTACCTAACTCGCATTCATACATACACATGCTAGGGTCAATTTAGACTGGATCTAATTAACCTACCAGCATGCCTTTGGAGTGTGGGAGGAAACCGGAGTACCTGGAGGGAACCCACGCAGGCACAGGGAGAACATGCAAACTCCAGGCAGGTAGTGTCGTGGTTGGAAATTGAACCAGCCACCCTTTTGCTGCTAGGTGAAAGTGCTAACCACTACACCACTGTGCCACCCTGTACTGGTACAGCAGCCCATTTAAATGTCTCAGCGCAAATGCGACAGGACCCACACAGATGTGAACCTAGCCTTAATATCCCATTTTCAAGTCGATGCCCTACATACCTTGGTATCGGCAAACACTGAGAATGAGCCCAATCTCTATAGATCTTTTATAAACAAGGTGAAAAGAACTGGTCCAAGAACAGCACTTCCTCATAGAACGTTAGTTTTAGTCAGTTTGATAGGATTTCCAGAAAAACTGGAGATAGTTTCATATTTTAAATACATTGAGCTAACTTATGAAGACAGTACATAGTGTCATGTTAGGTCCAATAACAGAAATGCATTAGCTTTCTGTATTTGTTGTTAGTAATAAAAGATGGATGCTGAGACTTCCCTGCGGTTCTCATGACAAAAACACAACAATGTTTTAGGATCAGAAATTCTAAATGCATTTTTGTGGTCCTTTAGAGCAGTGTTTCTCAACCTTTTACGGTGAAGTACCCCTGCAGGTCTAAAAAAAATTCCTAAGTACCCCTCTCTCGAGAAAGTAATTTCTATTGTTTGGGTGTCATGGTTTCTGTGTGTGTGTAATGTCAGTATGTTTGTGATGTTTTTTGTTCGTGTTCAATATCATTGTATGTGTGCATGCTGCAATGAGAGATACACACACACACACACAGAGCCTACCTGTGTAGTGCCCACCAAATGCAGCGTCCTGAATGCAGTGTCCACCAAATGCAGCCTCGTCAATGCAGTGCCCACCAAATGCAGACTCATCAATGTAGTGTCCACCAAATGCAGCCTCATCAATGCAGTGCCCACCAAATGCAGCCTCAGTGCAGTGCCCACCAAATGCAGCCTCAGTGCAGTTCCCACCAAATGCAGCCTCAGTGCAGTTCCCGCCAAATGCAGCCTCATCAATGCAGTGCCCACCAAATGCAGCCTCCTGAATGCTGTGACCACCAAATGCAGTGCCCACCAAATGCAGCCTCCTCAATACAGTGCCCACCAAATGCAGCTTCATTAGTGCAGTGACCACCCCTATCCATCAGTACAGACCCCCCCTCAGGATACCCCCATTCCATCAGTGCAGACCTCCCCTCAAAACAACCCCCCCACCTTCATCAGTGCAGACCCCCCTCAGGAAATCCCACCTCCTTTAGTGCAGACCCCCCTCAGGAAATCCCCCCTCCTTTAGTACAGACCCCCCTCAGGAATCCCCCCTCCTTTAGTACAGACCCCCCATTAGGAATTCCCCCCTCCTTTAGTGCAGACCCCCCTCAGGATTCCCCCCTTCTTTAGTGCAGACCCCCCATCAAGCATCCCACCCTTCTTTAGTGCAGACCCCCCTCAGGAATCCCCCCTTCTTTAGTGCAGACCCCCATCAAGCATCCCCCCCTTCTTTAGCGTACCACGGGTTGAGAAACCCTGCTCTAGAGCAGCGGTCTCCAAAAAGGCAGCCCATTGCTTGCCTTTATCCAGCCCTCGAGGCCCTATTCCATCCTCTGACACCAATGGGACAGAATTCACCCCACTGATAGATGCGGCAAAATTCATTCCATTGATGCCAATAATGGGGCACAATTCCTGCCACTAGCAATAAACAGAGCATTGTTTACTCCCAATGAACACCAGAACATATTTTACTCCCACTGGCTTTAGTCCAGCCCCCCCTAAAGTATGAAGGACCGTAAACCTGGCCCTTTGTTTAGAAAGTTTGGAGACCCCCTGCTCCTGAGAATCTGAAAATCTGAGTTTCACCACTGGGTACTTTGTTTTTATGAAAAATTAAGATGTGGTAGTTTCATTACAATAGCTTTAGTAGAAGAAATGACTGCATGTCACAAGCCCAAATGTGTTACTCTTGAAGAACTCTTAATTGAATTCTTGAAATTCTACATTATAACCTGAACCATACCGTAAAGCTAACCCTCCAAAACAAATGTAGAAACTAGGCATTGTTGCATTTACTGTCATACTAGTAAAAGGTTTCTGAAACTATAGCTGTTAAGCACAGGATGCAAAGAAACCTCATTCCCACTTGAACACACATGAGCTTTTTAAATAGGTTTTCATCACAGATGGATCAGGTAATTTTCTTTATTGCAGAACTTGTGGCTTATGGCTTTACACACCCCTTCTGAAGCGGCAATACCAGGATGCAGCTGCAGCCATGATCCTGTTATCAAAATTTGCAGCTGGAGATGGACTTTCCTGTAGAAGCGATCCGAGTGGCTTTACAGCTACCTGATCGCTCGTACACGGTGCAAAAGGGGGCCCTGTCCTGCTCCCATTCTCAGGCTCTCCGGTGCGATCAGGGGGCCTGGGACCGCTGCATTCTGTGCAGCTGGCTGAGCACACAGGAGGGGAAGGAACATCTGCACCCTCCCCTAAGGGACAAAGATGGAAGCATCCAAGGATTTTGTCACTTTCAGTTTGTTGTTTACAAGCAGTTACCACCTTGAAAAGCATCTGCTCAAACCAATCTTGATTTGATGAGATGCTTTTAGAGGTCAGGAGTAGGGATTTGGGGTCTAATAGACTCCAGGTGTCTCAGAGTACCTGCATTGCCCAGATATCACAAGAGATTTTGTTCATCCCTAGTGATCGCAATAAAGTTGAGCCCAAAAAAATTAAAGATGTAAAAACATTTTAAACATTTAAAAAAAAAAAAAATGTAGAGGGCCCCTATCCCCAATGCGCAAATGCGAGCAAAGTAGGTCCACATGCATCTGTAAATAGTGATCGCACCACACATGTGTATAGCCGTGAACGTCAGAGGGAGAGCAATCATTCCAGTGCCAGACGACCTGTTTAAACTGGTAACCTGTAAAGGCTTTTAAACAGGTGCCTATGGATACTTTAATGTACCATAGTTTATTGCCATTCCACAGGCATGTAGGATTTAAATTGTGAAATGTTCGGTATTAATATAGTGTAACATCTTTTATTGGGTGTTAGATTGTGTTTGCGTGCACTAAAATTTAGTACTTTTTTCCTGAAAGTCTGCATTTGATAAAACTGCTGAGCAAATATTGTGTGACAAACTGCAACATCCACCATTTTATACTCCAGGGCAATTTCGTTCAGATAATATATAAAGTCTGGGGGTTCAAAGTAATTTTCTAGCAAAAAAAAAAAAAAATACTGACATTAGCATGTAGGAGAAATGTCAGAATTGGCCGGATAGCAAGTGGTTAACGTAGGTATGCTGCTGCTTTAGTGTTCTAGATTAAGGTGTGTGGGGGCTCATTTTTAGTGTTAAAGTTTGGGAGGTTAGGAGCTCAGAGCTTTTTTTAGGGTTTCAGAAAGGGCAGAGTATCTAATTCCTGAAAAAAAACATTTTGCAACAGTTCTTCAATGTCGTGGCTTAACCACTTTAGCCCCGGAAGGATTTCCCACTTTAGGACCAGAGCGCTTTTTGAGATTCGGCACTGCGTTGCTTTAACTGACAATTGCGCGGTCTTGCGACGTTGTACCCAAACAAAATGCCTTTTTTCCCCACAAATAGAGCTTTCATTTGGTGGTATTTGAGCACCTCTGCGTGATTTCTGATCAGAGCTATAAACAAAAAAAGAGCGACAATTTTGCAAAAAAAAAAAAAAAAAAAAAAAAACCCATGATTTTACTTTTTGTTAAAATACAGACAAAAAAATAAATACATTTTTTTTCATCGGTTTTGGCAGATTTATATTCTAACTCAATTGTGGTAAAAAAAAAAAAACCCAATCGGCATTTGACCAGTTTGCACAAAAGTTGCCGCGTTTACAAATGAGGAGAATTAATTTATGGGGTTTTTATTTCTTTATTTTAATAGTAATGATGGTACTGTGATATTGCGGCGGACATGTCGGACCATTTTGACACTTTTGGGACCATTGCCATTTATACAGCGATGCTATGAAAATGCATTGATTATTGTGTAAAGGTCACTGGCAGTGAAGGGGTTAACATTCAGGGGTCGCTGTAAGGATTAACTGTGTTCCCTCAGTGTGTTCTAACTGTATGTGGGCTGGGCTGGTTGGGGGAGGTGAGTGATCTTGGCTCCCATATACAGGAAGCCTGCGATCATATCCCTTGCCCCTCTGTCAGAAAGGAGATCCGTATTTACATACATGGACCCCGTTCTGTCACTCCGGGGGGGTTGATCGCGGGTAGCCGGAGATAGCCTGCCCTACCCGTTCCCTGGCCTCCCCCCCCCCCCCCCGGAACACAGTGTGCGCGCGCCCTCACAGTGCACGACTTCGCAGTTGCCGTCATTTGACAGCGGTTTGCGATAACAAACCAAGTTGTCGCTGTCAAGCCACAGCGGGCAGTCGGCAACTGGTTAATCAAATTTACTCTATTCTTCCTGTCAAGGAGCATCTTGGATCAAAACAACCAATCACACAGTGTTTTTAAAGCGAATTCTTCTAGTATGCCTTATAATTGCCCTGTGACCATTTTCCTGGAATTTTGAAAATACTGTGAAGGGGATCTACGCTCACAGTTTAGATCTGGTCTTGTATAGATTATTGGAAGGTTATCTTTTTTTGAAAATATTTATAAAAATACATTGAAAGTAAAGATCACTGCTATTGAAAACAGACATCCATTATGCATTTGTTCAGTTAATTGTTAAAGCTAGAAAACCAACCAATGTATTGTGGTTGTAGTTTCTTCAGGAGATGCTAGACTCACTTCACCAAACACACGGGCAATGGTTAATTAATCATCAATGCAGTTATTAAGTAAAATGTTCTTGCCCTTCATCCTCAGAACACAGCCATGTGCTGAAGCTGAGGTCATTCAGTGCCACAGTTAGCTGAGAGAACCAAGGGTTTGGGTGTAAGGGTAAACAGAGAACCAACTAACACGCCAAAATTTAATTGGCACTTTAGATTTTAGAAATTGCATATGAAAGGAAATATGGGACTATTATTTTTAAAAAGGGGACAACCAGAGATTGAACAAAAAATGTCTTTGGCACAGTACAGTCATGTTTCCGAATGACAGCATTTGGTACATTACCAGAGGAAAAAAAAAAAAAAAAAATAGCGGTGATGAGAAAATTTTGACCCGAGAATGGCTTTCGTATAGGGAAGACAATTCCACTAATTTCAGCTCCGGGTAGGCCGCTAGTGTGCTGCACAACCTCCCATCTTACATCAGAGACTTGACCTACAATACTTGGCATATCCACCTACACTAATAAAATATTCTCTTACAATAGTATCTTCTAGAGCTGCACGATTCTGGCCAAAATGAGAATCACAATTTTTTTGCTTAGAATAAAGATCACGATTCTCGCGGCGTAACATATTACATATACAAAAAAACTTGTGCTAACAGCACTGTTTAGTTTTTTGAAAGGGAAATTTTTCCAAAAAAAAATTGCGTTTGAAAGACTGCTGCGCAAATACCGTGTGACATAAAATATTGCAACAACCGCCATCTTATTTTCTAGGGTCTCTGCTAAAAAAAAATATATATATATTGTTTGGGGGTTTCAAGTCATTTTCTAGCACAAAATACTGGATTTTTATTTGTAAGCAGCAAATCAGAAAAGATTTCGTCTTTAACCACTTGCCGACCGCCGATCGGCAATTGACGGCGGCAAAGTGGCTCGTATAGTGAGCGCGCTCACTGTCTCCAGGGGGGGCCAGGGAGCGGGTGCGGCGGCTTCGATTGCTGCCGGCCACCCGCGATGCCCCCCCGGAGCGAATGAGCGGAGGTCCGTGTATGTAAACACGGACCTCCGCTCTGTGTGAGGGGGAAGGGCTGTGATCACAGCCTTCCTTTACGTGAAATTATCCAATAAGTATAGTGCAGCGCAAGACAAGTCTCTGAAAAATAGGTAAACTTTATAAACGTCCACTAATGATGATTTCTTGTGAAAAAATGGAAAACAATAAATCCGGCGGCGTGGGCGAGGGACCGGGGGGGACCTCTGTCACTCGCGCGAGTGATATGCTCGGTGAAACGGCGGCAGTTAACGGCTAGCCGCCAGCCGTTCACCAATTTCTGCTTTAGAAAAGACTAAACGACGAATGTTTATTTTTAGGTCATAAAACACGATCTTTTACTGAACTTTGGGGGTTTGTTATATATATATAAAAAAAAATCGTCTCTGGGATCTTTTATTCTACCGCCAACAACGTTATAAAATACAGTGTGCCATAAACGCGTCGTCAGAAAGTTTGCGTTAAAAAAAAACCTTTTTAAAG
>BLSH010306300.1:441891-468200 GCA_018402905.1 Glandirana rugosa
GCGCAGCCCCCCCCCCCCCCTGTCAGAAGAGCAGCCGATCGGCTCTCCGCTGCTCAGGTCTTCCTATTTACACTGTGATCAGCCGTGATTGGTCACGGCTGATCACATGGTAAAAGGCTTCGGATCGAAGCCTTTTACCTCGGTCGGTAATGCGGTGGGTCAGCCTGACCCACGGCACCACCGATCGCCGCGATTATCCTGAGGACATCAATAGACGTCCAGTCAGGATAATGAGCCACCCGCCCGGACGTCATTTGTCAATGCGCCGGGCGGGAAGTGGTTAAGATTAGAAATTCATTGTCCAATTAAAATGCATATTTCCTGGATATATTTCTACTCCAGTGGCTATGGCTCTATTGTACTAGCTATATTAAATTGTATAATATGAGTGAAGGGGAAATAAGAGAAGTGCAAGATTTCAGATGTATTTAATGCTCCGGGCACAAAAACCTTCATTAACCTCCCTGGTGGTATGATCATGTCAGATTTTTGCGTCTAAAAGCGGTACATTTTTTCCCCAAAGAAATTTGGCGTTTTATATTGTAGGCCTGTAATTCTTAGGAATAACTCACTTAAACCTGTCCAAACAAGAGTCTAGTAGACATCCCGGGTATGATAAAGTTTGAAACAAGGAAATCATAAATTATAATATAAATAACTAATTATCAAAAATATTAATATAACATTTAATAATGTAATCAAATTAAAACACTGAAATTTGCTCAGTTGCCGAATGGTCGATGTCACTTTCAGTGTCTGATAACGAATTTCCCCACAAATCAGTATCACGCGATTCTGCGAATGATACCCACCCGTCAGCTGTTTAGGCGTCATGTACGACGTTGGCGGGACCCTGCCCCTGGGCCGGGGAGTCATTAGCCGGGGCCGGCTGCTGGTTTGCCACATATGCTCCCATCAAGAGAGGATCTTGTCTTTGCTCCTCTCCAGGAGGCTACACACCACAGGTAACATTAGGACTTCCCTCACACCTTCATCCTTGCATGGGCCTGTCGGGTCGCGTGCCTCATACATCACATGTAGTATTGACATTGCATTTGTTTGTCTACACTTCTAAAAAAAAAAAACAAAAAACTGAGGTTTGGTTGGTTCCGAAGGGTCTCACTCACACATCTCACTAAAGATATTGCCCAGTTCCGGGAGGGGCACACAATAGTTTTTTTTATCTTTTTAATTTTTTTTTTACATGCATTACATGTATGACCACCCACATTTCCCCATGCTCTTTTCACATTCGTTATTTTGCAGATTGGATTTGGAACACCACATATACATCCACCCAGGGACCATGTTGTAGCGGCCCAGTCGGTCTTGGCTGCTCTCGGCCAGTTTGGGAGGGTACTCCCACCTCAACCCCGTGTCAGGCTATCCGCCATGACCCCCATTACGGGACCACGCATAGCTTGGTAGCTACCTATGTAAGTGTTCGTTACATAGGTTTTTCCTATTTTTCATATATTTTTTATATTTTCATTCCAGTGGGTACTGTACACTGAAATGCATTCCACTTATCTTTTTTAGCATAATTACACACCAAACTCCTGACTAGTAGTAATAAGCTACGAAACGCGTAGAGTTTACACCTGGGGTGCTTGGACTAGCTCTATTCAATTATGGAATCATGTATGGATTCACCTCAACCAGGGTGTATGGGTTCTTGTATAGACTCTGCTTTTGATAATGTCGTGATATATGGATCTGTATATTTTTATTCTCCGCTCTTTTTGTACTACATCATGTCCATTGATAATTATATCATGTACTGTTATTACCTTGTTTGCATGAATTTAAATTCTTTATGATTCTATCATGCCATTATCAAATGAGATGTATGTACTTTGATGTATATTAAATACTCAATGTGATTTTATTGGAGTCACATGCACTTTATATATACAGTCCATGCACTATTAATTGCAATGGCATACCTCATCTAAAGCCCCACTATTTTTCTTCTCTTTTTTTTGTTCCTGATACTGCTTTATGATCGCTGTTTTCTAGCTGGTCCAAAACCGCTTTTGACGTAAAGGTACGCTTTTTGGATGCCGTGGACATTCTCAAGTTTCCAGGCAGAAATACATAATATAAAAGTGCATGCATGGCACCAGACAAAGCACTAGGGACAAAAAGGGATGTGAAATGATTTGATACAGTAATGTAATCTTACAGATTACAGTGTACTGTAGGTATTGTGTGTTTCACTTTTTGAATTTGCCGCCGGGCTCCGTCCCCATGAGACACGATGCTCACAGAGAACGGAGCCCAGAACCCAGAAGCATCGGGCAAAGTTTCCGACGGAGGACACAGCGGGGGGACATTTCAGGATCCAGGGGACAAGGCAAGTAATTTTTGCCTGGATCCTGCGATGCATTCCCGTGTGGCTTAGGGTTACCGCATTTGGTAATGAAAATTAACCCCGAGCCACACTCGGGATAACAGCTAAGGTGGTTAAATATATCCCTCAATAGCAAAAAAAGAATATAAATGTACTGTGAGTGCAACAAATGCCTTTTTAAACTCAGTCTTGTAAACTTAGCGGTGATTCAGGATAAAGTAACTGGCTCCACAAAAAAACAACCAATGGTACTACATGGCCCCTGCCCCCTCACACCCCCCCCCCCAACCTTGCCTTTCAACTATTACTAGGCCTTTTACGCCATTTGAGAACGGCTGCGTAAAAAAAAAAAAATACATCTTTGGCCATACCGTATAATTAATGCACAATCTAATGTGCCATGTCTTGCCTTTTACCTGCTTTACCACAACATATCCAGGAAAGTCTAAAAACTATGGTACATACTGCCTCAGTTGATTAGTACAGCCACATGTTGCATAGCGGAATAACAAACAAAAGCAAGACCCCCCCCTCCCTTGCCACTTGGGTAGTTTGAACCAAAATTGGGTGTTCAACTCCTCCACCAGGGGTAATGAGTAGGATGTGGTTCCTCTGGACAGAGTATAACCATACAAAACACTCCTACATGGAGACCCACTGCACCCAGTCTATGTATGGGGCGGCTATAAGATTTTTTTTTTTTTTTTTTTTCTCAAGGTTATATCATTTCTACACTGACTTGTACTATGAAAATTGGTTTGGTTTTTGCCCAGGAGTGCTGATACAAGACCAGTCATCCTGTAGAAAACGAGAACTCCTGCACAAGGGCAACTTTTCATCATGGATTAATGCACAGATCTGGAATATCAAGATTCAAGAATATTATATATATATATATATATATATATATATATATATATATATATATATACACACATACATATACCTCTTGTATTTAGACAATATTGGATTATCCCGGAGTTCAAGTAGTATGATGTACTTCTATAAAGTGTAGCAGCACAAGTAAAAACGGAACACCCAAGGAATCAAAAGATTTGAACTGAAACAATCATTTGACAATTTAGGTTATAGGGAACTGCAACAAAAGTCACTAGCACTGTGAAAACCACAAAAAAATTTAAGTGTTACGTGTTGCTGCTATCTTTGCTTAAGCATGACACCATGGCATCTAGAATTGAATCCCCTTCCACAAAATGATCATTTATCCTAAACTCCTCTATGCAATCAACAATCCTATTTGAACCACCCAGGCAGTCCACATCCCAAAGCTTACTATACATTCACATCTGGAATCCTCATCACACAGCTATATTGATCCTCAAATGATCTCTTCTCTGGATTAGTAATACAAACTGTTGTTGTGTTGGGATTCTGCTGCAGCATAATGAGTTTTGCTTGTATGGAGTTCACTCTCACAGCGCTGGACACAAATGCAAATCTCATTATGCAAACAATTCAATGAATACTGCAGGCATCTCTATAAAAAGGTGCTGACACAATGACACCCATTTACTGGCAGGTCTTGTATCACTACAGATATAACAAATATCACATCCTGAAATGTTTAAAGCAATTTGTACTAAGAAGAATGCCGTTAAATTTAGAAGCACTGCTGGGGCCATATTCTTTTCAGAGAGATCCAGAATATCTAAAAGACGATTTAGTATGCAAAGTGCTTTAGGCCACACAATTTTTAAATTTTTTGCTGCAGGCTTAAATTGAATCAATATCAGGCAAAAAAGTGTTACAAGTCGATCCACTTTAGTTACTATAGGGTTCTTTACTAAAACTGGAGAGTGCAAAATCTGGTGCAGCTCTGCATAACAACCAGCTTCCAGGTTTTAATGCCAACGCTTAATTGAACACGCTGATATTAGAAGCTGATTGGCTACCATGCCCAGCTGCACCTGTTTGAGTCCTCCAGTTTTAGTAAATCTACCCTTATGTGACTAGAACAAAAATAAATATTTAGCAATTTATACAGGCCTATCATAAGAGTAATACATAGTCTGCCTTTGTACACCTTTTAAAAACAGTTGCCAGGTTATTCAACTGCCTTTGTGGATTCAATCATTTTTAATATGCTGCCCTGAAGTTAGTGTGCAAATCAGAACTGGATGTCTATTTACTTGTTCTAGATCAGGGATATGCAATTAGTGGACCACCAGCTGTTGCAAAACTACAAGTCCCATCATGCCTCTGCCTCTGGGTGTCATGCTTGTGGCTGTCAGTCTTGCTATGCCTCATGGGACTTTTAGCTCTGCAACAGCTGGAGGTCCACTAATTGCATATTCCTGTTCTAGATCAATGAAAACAAGGCAGGGCAACCAAAAAGCTAGCATTCTCATTAAGCACTAAATAATTGCAGCTCCATATTTCTTACATGACATGTTTCCCTTAAAGAAACATTAAACCCCATTTATTTTTTCACCCCCTAAGAACTACAGCAGCGGACATCAGACCTGCATTACAGTTTGCTCCTTCAGGTTTAAAATGTTTCCTTCTGTCAGTTTCACCTGGTAGCATTACAGCTGGCCCCTCTTTCAGGTAAAATGGTGGCTTCTTGGCTGTCAGGGTCTTATGGAAAAACCCTTTCATGGACGCTTCTGGCAACAGGACTGCTAAAGACACTGTGCCAACATGCACAGGAAGCCCAATAATCCACCACTCCAACAAGGGAAGTTCAATCACTTCTCTTGGAGAAGGAGCAGGAGGGGTATCCCCTTTCTGGTGACTTCTTCTTGGGCTGCCTGTGCACATATTGACCAGTTACATATGTGCAATGAATGATGGTCATGTAGTCACATGTATTGGATCAAGTGATTGGGAAGGATGTTGTGTGCGCTACCAGACCAGAAGTTTGGGGAAGCAGTGCAGAGCGAGCTGGAGGCTGTCGTTTTTATAAATGCTATGGTTTGTGTTTCTTGGCTTTTTCAGATCCAAATCATAGAAAGTGTGAGGATTTAATTTTGATAAAGTGAATGTGAATTTACAGTGATAGTTTCAGCATGCTTACCATTTGCTTTCTAGAATGCACTATAACAGTCACATTGCCACTTTACCTCTTCTCTACCCTTTTTGCTGCATGGAGATAGTTTGTGGAAAGAAGCCTATGCAACATCAGCAGTGGATCTGATGACTCCAAACCCCTATGCCTGCAAACACATTTTATCTAGGTGGATGATGCATCTTTCACTATGCACCATAAGCACTGGAGGCAGTGATCACTAAAACCAGTCTCACTGGCGCACCAGTTTAAATTGCACTGCTAATATTTACACCAGTTGCACTCATTTTTGTATGTGCGTTAACACTTCACAATACAATACATGTCAAGATGCAATTTTAAATATGTCCTGGTGAATTTGGTCTAAATTACAGGAGGATAGTTTTCACTAAAAGAGGTTGCATATTTCTTTGTGTGCTCAAGACTGCTACAGAAATACAAATACAGCCCAAGGTGTTCACTTTTTACAGCACCTCAGAAAACTTTTATGGCCTTATTAACTACCCGGTTTTATGAAGCTCTCAGAATTAATTTTATTTTTAATGGATATTATTTAACAACTGCATGCTTCAAATAAAGTGTGAAATTTGTGGCATACTGCCAAGATGCCAATCACTTTCATTTATATGGCCTTGAAAATAATAATAGCCAAGCCATTTTATGTGGTTTCCATGACAGGCATTCACAGAAACAAGTAAAGAAACAATAAGCTAATGGTAAAAACTCAAATTCCTGCCAATAATTTGCATCATATTTGGGACTGCCAAATTTTTAAAAATATCTAGAGTTAAGAAATTACATGTCTGACACTAGTGAGCACCTATTTGCAGCAGTAACGGTTGTCTAATTAGAACAATCGCATTAAGGATCAGCATTTTACTATGCAGTGATTATCCATATTAAAGTTTTTTTACATATAGTTTAGCGTAAAGGACAATTTAAACTTCATTTTTTTGTCATTTGTGCCTAATTGGGGAGATTTCCCTCTACTTCCCCATCCTAGAGACTCAAGTGAGGGGAGATCTTTCCAACGTGCAAAAAATCACCGCTTTAGACTGCAATCCCAGGAACAAATGTCCCCCACTGGAAGACTCTCCTTGCATTCCTGTTCTGGTGTTAACTCAAACTTTTAGATTTACTCTCGCTTTAATTTCTGGACACACTAATGAGCAAAAATAGAGTGAATCTATATAGCATAAAAAATAGACTGGTGATGAGAGAACCATTGCCATTTTAAATGTTTAAAAAAAAAATGGTTTGCTTTTAGATTTAAAGGAAACCATTCAAGTGGAGAGATGCAGGTTTTTCCAATCTCTCTCGAATTGCTAGTTGCCTGACCATCATGCAGGTACCCTGGCATCATGTTGATTTACTTTTAACATATGCAATTTTAGTTCTATACAAAAGGTACTAAAACCAGAGCTCTGACTTTCAAACAGTTTTAATTAAACAGAACAGATTCCAAGAGCACTCTGGGTTAGCTAAAAACACAGCAGTGGATACTAGGTTTGTGGCTGTTTGTCATACTATACTTTCGAACTGAGTCGTAAGAAAAGGGGTTAGTCACTGGTAGTTACAACTGACAAATAACCATTTCCGAGTGTAAATTTCAATTTGAGCTACAGAGCCTGTAAACAAAAGGCTTATGTCAACTGGCTGTATGTTTTATGTAAAATGCTTCATCTGCTTGCAAAAGAAAACATATTAAAATGTAATAATCCATACATACTGGATTAAATACTTGACTCATTTTTAAGCCTTGATCACAAAGAAAGAATTCATAAAAAAAAAAAAAAAAACAAACACACACACACACACACACACACACACACACTACACATCCCCTTTAACACTCACCTCCCTCTGGATCCACAAAACCCAGATGTATGCAGCAAACCAAGCTCTAAATATATGCAACATTTTAAGGGGAATGATGATTGAAGAGTTCCTATAGTAATGAAAATAAGACTGGCCAATTAATTAACTACAGCTGATCTAAAACTACGACATTGCTCTTTGTTTACGGGAAAATGACAAAATGCTAACAATCTGAGCAGAGCTGCTATGGACTGTGTCACAAATCTCCCAGTGAGCAGTAAGAATTGGCTACACTAAGCATCAGCAACAGTGCCAGAGCCTGACGCCATATGTACTGTATATCAGAGCCTTCATGTTCCAGTCGCTTATCTGTGTGTCAAAATAATGGAATGTGCATTCACAAACAGTCCTCTTGCAGTCGGCGTTTTCATTTGTTCTCACTTAACTTCTCCATCGATTTCTGTACATGGTTTAATTACTTTACACTGTGCCTTGTCTGGCAAGACTTAAATACAGAGATATACATGAGAGATGCATACTTCACTAGTTTTATCTTCTTCGTTTATAATCTGTTCACACACAGCAATGTAAGTGACATGACAAACCATCTAGACTGGTTGCCATAAAATGTTTAACGTTCCTGCTCAACAGAAATACAATTTAACAATTTTTACACTGGTTTCTTTATTAAAGTGGAAATCTAGGCAAACCTGGCAACATTTTTGTAATTCAGTTCAACTACTTGCGACTTAAGACTTTTGGTAGCTAGGAAGACCGTCAATGTAACTTCCTGGTCAAGCTTCACTGCTGCCTGCAGTCTTCTGCATACTAACTGGACAGAAATGACGATCTTTATTCATTGTCAAATGTGGAGAATGGAGGAGGAGAAAGAAGCTCCAGATGCTAATTACAAAGTTAAAATTGCTGCTTAACCTGCTGAAAGAATTAAACATTACTCCTATAGGATTTCCCATTTTCCTTAAAAATGTAGCATATGTTTAGAGCTTGATTAGCTGCATACATCTGTGTTCTTTGGTTCTGGAGAGAGGCGAGTGTAGATGTGTAGTGGTTTTGGACCCAATTTCTTTATTATGATCAAAACTACATTTTTTTTATCCTGTATTAATTGTCCATTATGCAATTCACACTTATGCCAGGCTGCACAATCAAGAAAATCATTGTTACTACTCCCTGTTTTAACTCTACTACATCCATGTGACAGTAATTATGCTTATTCATTATTCAGGCAGAAGGTGGTGAGGGGACACTCATCAGGGTACATGTGAGAATCGCTGGACTGGCTTAGAATTAGAAATTTCTTGTTCAGAAGGCCTTACAAGACAGAGAGGGGGGGGGGGGGGTCTCCACTAAAATATGTAAATACATTACAGAATTCAAGGTATAGCAAAGATCGAACCTACGATCGTCGTCCCATGTGTACGAGGCTTAAGAGTAAAGCCTCGTACACACGGGACGATCGTAGGTACGATTGTCGCAAATCGTATGTTGCATAATGCAACTTGCATACTGACTGCACTACACGATCGTACGAGCACAGAAGAACGTTCAGGTGCATGTAATTAGCATCCGGCCGTTCCTGACTTTGGGGCATGCGTGTTTTGCACAATACAACTTGTTGTACCAACTGCTCTGTACACACGATACAACGGTCGTATGAGCGCTTGTTGGTACGACCAAGTTTTCTAGTTTGCTCATACAACTCCCTTGTACGACCGTCGTATGTTCGGCTGTTCTAATCGCGCATACGAACAATCAATATCGCATACAACGGTCGTTAGTACGACCTGTTGTATACGATCGTCGTTCCGTGTGTACGAGGCTTAACGTGGTCATATGGACTGTAGCAGAACTAGAAATTTATTGGCAAGAAAAACATTTAAAATATATACTTAAAGCAAATTTGGCTGTTAGAAGGGAGATCAGCTTGAAAAGTCAGTAGAGCAAAACCTCAACTAGCATAAAATGTTACTCTTTCCATACTTTCAAAAAGATAGGTTGTAGTTTAGGTACACATATACAGAATTTTTCTCTATTGTAGGTTATCAGTCATTTTAGGAATGAGAGGGGCTGAGCTTAAAAAAAAAAAAAAAAAAATACTGCTATATACCACATTATGCCTGTTAAGGAACTGAACATGGTTTCTGACTATAGCTTTTAAAACATTTTTTTTATCATAATACGGTTGGAACTGTGGCCCTTATTTTTCCATGCGTCATATGCAGTATCGGTTTGGTTTAACTCACTTTAGCCTATCGGATTTAAATTTCACATAAAACATGAGTGAAGCAATACAACTATTTCTCTATCTTGGTGGCCAATTTAAAAAATAATTTTTAAGTTTTCAGCAGAAATAGGACAGAGGGGAAATCTCCCTAGGGAAACCAGATGCATTGACCACTGTGTAACCTAGTTGATACTTGTAGATGTATATGGAATCTACACGCTACACATATACAGTATTTATTCACTATTAGATATTATAGATCATTCTTAAAGTGATAAATACACTTAGTTACATTGCCCCTTCTCATTTTGTATGTGGATGGCACTAATTTTAATATAAAGAAAAAAACACATCCAAGTACCTGCTTTCCTATTTGACATAGAGCTATGATATGATCCAGATCTTTCCCAGCCTGTCTGCGGGGAAACATAAGCAGGAGGAGCGTCTAGTCCTCTGCTGCTGGTCACGTAAAAAAAAAAAAAAAAGCCTTTGAAATACAGGGTGAAAATAAATATCAATAAACTGTTTTAAATCAGCATACAAATATATTTGAAATCAAATTTTTATTATTGTGGCAGTATGGTGTGGGTGGATTTCTGTCAGTCACGGGCTGTGTCACACCCCTCCAGCCTGTGTCTTAGAATAAGAGGGAAGTGAAGCAACCATCAATCTACAGGCAATATCCCACCCTCATGGTGTTTAGCCAATTAATGGGCATGGAGGAGGGAGGGAGTAGGCTGTCACTTCCCACTGTGTACACGCCCACATGTGCGACTATAGTCACACTGGCTGCTCAGATGTGATAGGGAGGAAATGCTCAAGGTAAAAAAATACACTGAAAACTGAGCATGTGCAGAGTTGTCACTACAGCTGCAAAATCCCTAGTTGAATTGGGGACATGAACAGAAGGTGGAGATCAGCAGAATCAACCAGGTATTTAGCAGAATGCATAAAACAAATCTCATAACAACTGAGTGTGAACAGCATGCAATACAGCATTTGATAGTTTTTTCTACGATGTGGGTTTAGTGACACTTTAAATAGTGCTATCATGATTGGCCACCACTACACTATGTTAGTATTTTGCATGTTTGTCTTGCAGCTGTAGGTCCTGGTTTGAAATCCCAGCACAATTTGCGTTTTCATAATTTCCACTCCTTTTTGTGGCTTTCCCATAGTTGCTTCGGTTTCTTCTAGTCAAGAAAAACACACGTTGGTTAATTGCCTTCTTGTAAATTTGTTCTAGTTTATGTGTGTGGTCGGGACATACAATTTTCAGTTCTTTTGGTGGAACCCCTGAGAATCTGATGCGGGGTACAGTACTCGACAACCCCCCATGAGCAGCTCGTCTCAGCACGGACTGTTCTCCCCACATCGGGCCACTGTTTGATACAGCTACAGCAGTCAGTCTCTGCAGTGCCACATGGTTTAATTCCAAACCCTATTGCCAACCGATAGGATAAGCACTGGACAATGTAGCAGCGTATGATGTAAGCACCAGTGTGCAATATGAGTGTAGTATTTTAACAGATTATGGTGAAAAGACAAATGGCAATGCACATTGTGACAGTTAAAATTAGGATTATCACATAGTAAGGGCTCCCGTGGACAATCTCACAACAGGGAACCTCAGACCAATAGAAGTACTGGATGAATGGATACACCTGCAGGACCAAGAGAACACACCAGGGGACACCAAACTAAGTGCAGCATTAATATTACTAAGAAAGACTAGTACATTAGTAACCCACATGGGAAGAAGAGATGGCACTTTTTGTATGTAACCTGTGAGCGGTCGGCTCATGCATCTGGGATGGGGAGCCTCTTCCTACAACTTGTAGCCTGGAAAGTCTGGACGTCAGCTTAGATGATAGTGCAAAACAAAATTGTGGAGAGCTTCTTGTGGGATGCAGAGCAGACCAGACATGATGTCATATGGATGTAAGGGGGTAGAGCTATGCAGTTCAAGGCCGCCCAAGCCTCTCTTGCTCAAGCCTTGTATCCCCAAGAAGCTCTCTGCCACCTTGTTTGCCACGTCCACATCTAAGCCGTCATCCAGCCCGGTCTGGACTTTCCAGGCTGCAGTTGTAGGAAGAGGCTCCCCATCCCAGATGCACAAGCCGGCAAAAAGTTTTACCTATAGTTCAATTTGGTGTCTTTGCCTGCCCAATTAAGAACATACTGCAGAGGAGTGACCAAACAGTGCTTATACTTTTAATAATTTTCTATGTTCAAGACACTTGGGCCCCTTTCACACGGGCTTTCCGATCAGGTCCGCCTGTCAGTTTTTCAGGCGGACCTTATCGGTTGCTTCATTCACCTCTATGGAGCAACGGATATCAACGGTGAGACACCCGCTGCTATCCGATCCAATCCTGTCCGTGAAATCCAGGTGGGTGGTGACCCTATTGTCCATCCCTCTGGAGGATCGGATGAAAAAGCACAGGTGGACCGGTTTCATCCGATCTCCCCATAGAGGAGAGTGGGGCTCTGACAGGTCCGTCTCAGCACAGCGAGCAGAGCAGTGTCCACCGGGCAGACCACCCATGTTTAAAGGACCCTTAGGGGTTGATTTGCTAAAACAGACAAGTGCAAAATCTGGTGCAGCTCAGCATGATAGCCAATCAGCTTCAGCTTTGACAATAATACCTGGAAGCTGCTATGTACAGCAGCACCAGATTTTGCACTCTCCCGTCTTCGTAAAACAACCCCTTAGAGCACAGGTGTCAAATCCGGCCCTCCGGGTCATTTCATGTGGCCCTCACTCCTTTCCTGCAGCTGCAGCACTCCCCTCATCTCCACCACCCACTGTCTCAACAGTCGGCCGCAGAATGGAGGACAGAACTCCTTCAGGTCCTGCTCCACTGTGCAGCTGCAGCACTCCCCTCCTCTTTACCTCCCCTGGTCTCAGCATTCAGAAGACTACAGACTACAGAAGACTACAGCTCTCCTCTGGTCCTCCTCTAGACCCTGCTCTTTCTGCTTCCCGACTCTGCCCCCATTGTGATGCAAGGAAGGGTGGGGAACCCTTAACTTCTGATGGTGGGAGGCGGGGGCTCTTGGCATCTGATGTAAGGGGGGGTGGTGCTCTGGACATCTAGTCTTACATATACAACCGGCCCTTTCAGGGCGACCATACTGTTGATACGGCCCACGAAGAAATCAAGTTTGACACCCCTGCCTTAGAGCCATGTGTACCATGTAAACAGGGTTGTGTGTTTTTTTGTTTTGTTTTGTTTTTTTACACACAGAAAGTAAGTATAGTCTTTCTAAAACTATGAACATTTTAAAAATATCCTCCAGAGCATTACTTCCATCTTAACAGGCCAGACTGGATTGTCTATCTGTAATGGCACTAAACATGGCTCAGTTTTTGAAAGACAGCTCTTTCTGGCAAATTTAAAATGCAACTCTGCAGAGTTCTTCAAATGTCCAGTTTCTGTGGCCTTATGGAAAGATTACAATGTTGCTATGTGTCAGAGACATTATTTGCGTCTATTTTTATATCATCGAAATTCTTTACATGTTCTTATTTTTTAATATACATTTAATGCATTTTCTATATTATGGCCAAAAGGCATGGACTGTGTCCCTATCACATTTCCAGATTCCCAGGCTTTATGTTCATTACATGTGCAGAAATATTCCCAGGGTAAGGTGCTGATGACATCAGTGTAGATTTCTTTTGGCTTGGTGACCTCTCCCATGCCATGCTTATAAGCATAGATGGAGGCTTTATAAAATGTTTCTAAAGTTGTTCTGTATCTTTCCTTGGACAGGCTGATTACTAGTTTGATATCTGCGAGGTGCAGAGTATTTTAAGCAGCTTATACTCATCATTAAAGGTCTCCAGTAATGTGATATGAAAATCGTATTACAGCTGTATAGAATGAATAATGACATTTGTTACTTTACTCCAGTGTGTTTACTAACACATCACAGTGATAGGCAGAACATTTATATCATGTCTTGAAAATGGTTGCCAAGTCATATGTCCTTATTTGTATGCTTCTTCTGGATCAGGGACTTATTGCACTGAAGGAGGATACGCTTTACAGCCAGGCAGCCATTTTCAGTATAGCAATGCTATGGTAGCCTCTATGCATCTCATAATACATATTGTTTAAAGGTTTTGCATAGCTCACCCATTTATTTTTTGCTTTGTATATAGTATGGAAGGATTAGGCCTCGTTCACACGGGCGTGCTTTACCCGTATGGGGATGCACAGGTGTTCCGTGCAACCCACTTCAGACAGTCTCATTCATGTCAACAGAGACACATCCACTGCTCCCAAATTTGACACCCAATGTAGTCAGAATGCGTTCTGAGATGTGCACCTACACACACGCGTCTGTCAAATTGGGAGCAGTGGATGTGTTTGTACAGCCGCTGCATCCCAATTCACGAGAATGCAACTGCCTGCATGGGGATGCACAGAAAAAAGGGATTTTATTAAACCTTACCGTAAAATTATTTTCTCTGAGTTCACTGACAGACGCAGCCCTTCATTTGACAAGTGGGGTTTATGCACATCCTACCAGGAGTAGACTAGGCAAATAGAAAGAAAGCAAGCTGACCCCTCCCAGGGGGCCGTCCTCACTCCAGCATATAACCCCCCTGCTCTGTATAGCATATCAGTTTGTAACAAGCCGCACAAACGCAACACAGAGGGGTGGGTGCTGCGTCTGTCAGTGAACTCAGAAAAGGATTTTACAGTAAGTTTTAATAAAATCCCTTTTTCTCTTACGTTCACTGACAGACGCAGCCCTTCATTTGACAAGTGGGGATGTCCCAAAGCTGTGTCAGTCAAGAGGGGTGGGTAAACAACAACTGTACCCAATAGAGTCCTCTCAGGAGGCCCCAGCCGCGCCTACACCGCCGCATGCAAAACTTTGCGGCCAAAGGCAGCATCCGCGGATGCTGAAATATCCACTTTGTAAAACTTAGTAAACCTGTGCACTGAGGCTCAAGTAGCCGCCTTACATACCTGTGACACCGAAGCCTGGTGTCTGAAAGCCCAGAAAGTGCTAACTGCCCTGGTGGAATGAGCCGTGACTGGAAAAGGGGGTACCTTGTCCCGAATAGTATACGCATGGGTCACGGTCTGTCTGATCCAACGGGAAACAGTAGCCGACGAGGCCGCCAATACTTTGCGTGGACCATGCGTCAGCACAAAACGCATCAGACGAAAAGGAAGCTGTAGCCGCCAAGTACACCCGCAAAGCCCTCACAACATCCAAAGAATGTAACTCAAATTCCTTGGGATGCAACGGGTGCGGACATAATGAAGGAAGAACAATATCTTCATTAATGTGAAAAGAGAACACCTTCAGTAGAAACGAAGGAGAAGGGCGCAAGACTGCCTTGTCCTTATGAAGAACTAGGTAAGGAAACTTGCAGGACAATGCTGCCATCTCAGACACCCGCCTAGCGGATGTAATGGCCACCAAGAATGCCGCTTTTTACGACAGCAATTGTAGGGGAATATCCCTGATCTTCTCATATGGCGGTTTCTGCAGTACAGAAAGCACTAAATTCAAATCCCACGGCGCCAAAGGCGACCGTATCTGAGGAGCCACATGGCGTACACCCTGTACAAATGTACGAATCAACGAATGTGATGCCAATTGGTTATCCAGGCCCTGCTGCAAAAAAGCCAGGATCCGGGATAACGCAAGAGTGAGGGTTCCAACCCCCCGTCTCACACCAGGCAATATAGGCCTTCCAGGTCCGATGATAAAACTTGCGCAAAGTACACTTGCGCTCCTTAAGCACGGTAGAGATCACGGACTAAGACACACCCCTATCCCTCAGCACCTGGGACTCAATAGCCAAGCCGTCAAAGCCAGCGAGGGTAAAGCAGGGTGCAGGATGGGTCCCTGACACTGCAGATCTTCGCGAAGCAGGAGCCACCAAGGAACGTCTGTTACCATCCGCACCACGTCGGCGTACCAAGGGCGCCGCGGCCAATCCGGAGCCACCAGGATTGTCGGGATTCCCACCACTTCTATCCTGCGCAACAGGCGCGGTAGAAGTTTGAGAGGAGGAAAAGCATACAGAAGCCGGTACCGAGACCACGGGGTCACCAGGGCATCCGTGGCAGCCAACGGATCCTTTGTCCTGCATACGAAGGTCTGCACCTTGTGATTGAATCTGGACGCCAGGAGATCCACGTCTGGCGTGCCCCACTTCTGGCAAATCTGGCGGAACACTTCTGGATGCAGGGACCATTCCCCCTGATCCAGAGCCTGAAGACTGAGAAACTCCACCTGCCAGTTTTCTACGCCTGGAATGTAAATGGCGGAGATTGCAGACACGTGACGTTCTGTCCATCTCAGAATGAGAGCCGATTCCGCAGCTGCTGCCGAGCTCCTCGTTCCGCCCTGATGGTGGCATTGTCTGACTGAACCCTGCACAGCCTCGTCGACCAGTGGCAGAGACAGAGCCTGATCGCCCTCAGCTCAAGCACATTTATCGGAAGTCAAGATTCCTGCGTCGACCAACAGCCCTGAGCAGACAACTGCCAGACAACTGCCCCAGGACCCCTCCCCAGCCCGAAAGGCTGGCATCCATCGTTACTATCGACCAGTTAAGGGGGAGGAAATACTTCCCCAACTTTAGAGCCGGGCCCGAAGCCACCATGTCAACGATCCTCTGGTCTGATGATCCAATCTGATCAGCTGGTCCAGTGACAGCGGAGACTTGTCCCACCGTGCCAGAATCGCTCGTTGAAGGAGCCGAGTGGGACTCTGGACGTAAGGTATCGCTTCGAAGGCTGAAACCATGAGCCCCAACACCCACATAAAGAACCGTAAGGAGGACCACTGGCGTGACAGCAGGGTTCGCACCGCTGCTTGCAATGTCAGTAACTTGGCCGGAGGTAACACCACCTTCGCCTGCTCCGTGTCCAGAATCAGACCCAGGTATTCCAGGCGACAGGATGGTGTCAACGTCGACTTCTGCAGGTTGATCAGCCAGCCGAAGTCTTTTAACGAGGCCATGGTGATAGCCACGTTCTCCTCCAGGGCCGAAGCAGACTCTGCTCTCAGGAGTAAATCGTCGAGGTATGCTACCACAGCAATGCCCCTCTGCCTCAATAGCGCCAGTACCGGGGCAACCAGCTTGGTGAACACCCAAGGAGCCGAGACCAGACCGAAGGTAAGTGCCACAAATTGGTAATGTAGATCTCCCACCGCAAAGCACAGGAAACGCTGGTGTCGGAGACAAATGGGAACATGGAGGTACGCGTCCCTGATATCCAGAGATGCCATGAAGTCCCCTTGGTGCAGGGCGGCCATGACCAAACGGACAGATTCCATTCTGAATTTTCGCTCCTTCAAAGTGGTTTAGCGCTTCTAGGTTCAGAACTGGCCTGACTCCACCCTTTTTGGATACCACAAAATAGAAGCCGCAGAACCTTTCCAGTGGAGGTACCGGCACAATTACCCCTTGCTTGGAAATCATTTGAACAGCCTCTAGGAGAGCCTCCCGACGCCCCTGAGGGAGTCTCAAGTTCGATGGGAAGAACCTATCTGGGGGTAGAGTGCTTAACTCCATACTGTACCCAGAGGACACCACTTCCTGCATCCACCGGTAGGAAATGCGGGCAGTCCACCTGTCTGCGAACCCCAGAAGACGTCCCCCCACCCGAGAATCGAGTGGGGGCAACCCATCATGCGGTGGAGGATTTTTCCTCCGCTTTTTCGCTCTTGCGCTGCCCGGGCAGTTTACTGGACCCCAAGGCAGACTTACCGGGCCTTGAACCCTTGCCTGCTGCACCGGGCGCACAAAAAAATCTCTTCTGAGCCGAAGAAGTAGGACCCTGCTTACGGCGGAACTCCCGCCGCCTGGGCTCCGGGAGAAAAGTACTCTTCCCTCCAGTGAAATCCTTAATGATTTCATCCAACTGTGCCCCAAAGAGTTTACCACCCTGAAATGGGAGATCCGTGAGACCCTTCTTAGACACGTGGTCACCCGACCAACAGCATAACCACAGCACCCGTCTAAAATGTCTGTTTTCGCAGTCATTATCAGACAACATGGGAAGTAGGTCCAAAGCTGCGTCACAGGTACCAAAGACCCTCTATCAGATGCTCTGCTCGCTGCGACGCCTCAAGCGACCTCCCGCAGCTCAACTCGTTGTGCAACTCAGTCGCACATTCGGTAAGAGATTGTGCCGCCATAGCAGACGCCAGAGCTGGTCCCATGGCTGACCCTGCCAACAAGAACAGTGCTTTGGACACCGCCTCCGTCATGTCCACCTCTTCACAAAACTATCCTCAAATGGGTAGCGTACAGCGTAACGTTTTGGCAGGGCGAAGGAATTCTGCGGACGTTGCCATTCCTTATAGACCAGTTAATCAAAGAATTGATCATAAGGGTAAGCCCTAGGGTACCTAGGTGGCTTAAAAGACCCACAAACGTATGCAGTCTCCTGCGACTCCCCTGCTTGATCCAGTCGCAAGGACGCACAAATATCATTGATCAGTGCGGCCACCAGCGCCTTCTTGCGCGCTACCAAGGCCCCCTGGTCTCCTTCATCGTCCGAGAGCTCCAGCTCACCCTCAGAGCTCCACAGGGGTCCCCAGGCCACTTCCGGATCAGACTCCTCCCCTGATGAAGGTGGAGGAGGTGGACGCTTTTTAGGGGCCCCCGTAGCACGGCCCGGCACCTCCCGGGGAAAAAACCCCCAAATACCGATCTTAACTGGTCCAGGGACACCAGAGTCCCCAGCGCAGGTTGCGCTTCCACTGGCTCCTCCTTGGAAGGACCCGCAGGTTCAGCCGCCATTGCGCCACTGGACACCGACAGGCAGAAAAGCCCTGACACGCCCACAATGCAGCCCCACAGATCAACCAGGGAGGACACCCAGGAGGACTGCACCCACCGCTACCAGCACCCCATGGAGAGCCCAGCTATACTTGCTGTTTGTTGCTTCTCCAGAGCTGAGTCCCAGTAGGAGTGCTTAGTGACTGCCAGTCAGAGAGCCTGCACCGCCTGTGCCGTCCACGCTGTCCCAGAGTGAAAGAGGAAGTATCGGCTTAGCCGCACGTTTTTCTTCCCAGGCACATAAAACATGGCCGCCGAGCGGTCACAAGAGACCAAAAGCCTGTATACAAAATGGCGGCAGATCGCTGCATGGCGACTAAGGCGCGGGTGTAGGAGGGGAGCGGGGACACCCAGGGGGGACCTGAGCCCTAGAAGAAACCCTCCACCGGCCGGCCCAGACCGCTAAAATTCGCCCAGCCCCCCCCTCCACGTCCCTAGGGGGGAGAGAGGGGGTCACTCGCCAGTCTGAAGGGCGTAGCGGGTAGTCACCAGGTTGCATGCCTTCCGCCGACTGCTGGAGAGGGATGCTGCAGGCCAAAAGGCCCCTGGACGGGAACAGAGTCCGGTCACTGGGCGCAAGTGGGGATCACCCACTGGCCACCCGCACGGAACAGGCACGATGCGGCGGACCCTGCCAAGGCTAAGGGTAGCTCGCATCTGTCGGCCATGCTGGGGAAAGTTCAGGATTCTGGATATCCTCTATGCCCCAACCGGCTTCTTGATAGTCTTCATCAGATAGCTTGAGAAAAGCAGTAAAAAATGGGAAACCGCAGATCCCATGAGGGAACCAGGTCTAACTCCTTGCACTAGGCATAAAAAAACTGATATGCTATACAGAGCAGGGGGGTTATATGCTGGAGTGAGGACGGCCCCCTGGGAGGGGTCAGCTTGCTTTCTTTCCATTTGCCTAGTCTATTCCTGGTAGGATGTGCATAAACCCCACTTGTCAAATGAAGGGCTGCGTCTGTCAGTGAACGTAAGAGAAACCTGTTTATCCCCATGTATGCAAACATGATCCTTACTTGGGTATACACTGTAGGATGCCCACATGAAGGAGGTCATTAAACCCTCATCTGTTTTTTTCCTGACTGTTCTGTTGGGGAGATTTTCCATCGCATTGTCCTGGAGATGCGAAAGAAGTGGGAGGGAAAAATCCAAGTATTCATTTTATTTAATATAAAGTTCCAAAAAACGTGAGCCATGCAAATATACAAAAAAATTACTGCAACTTTCAAACTACACTTAAGCAATTTTTTATTTCAAATAACAAGCAGTACAAAATAGAGCAGAAGGCTACCGTGGTAACCAAGCTGTATTCCTGCAAGAAGAAACTAGGTATTGGTAAATCTAATCTTGCATAGTAACACATGGACAGTGAACTTTACAGAAGGGAAACCTAATTGCAACTCACAGCACTGCTCTGACTGTCTGAGAAGTTGCCCCAAACCTTTTTGTGTCTTGCTGCATTTTTGGGATTGTTTTATCCCCCTGGTATATCGGCCCTTGATTTATACTGTATATCTTACTGTAGGTGATCCTATAGATTAGCGCATAGATAATTGTAAAAAAAAAAAAAAAAAGTACCGCAATATTGGCATGTGGGTAACCCATATATTTGTAAACAGATTCAAAATATCAGAACCAGGCTGTGATGCGCCATCATATTAGTCAGCGTAGTATGGGTTAAAATTTAAACATTGCTGTGTTATGCAATTAGTCCACCGCCCTTCTGCTAAATTCAGGTGCTTTGGCAAGGGGATCCCCCACCCCCCCCATGTTGATGAGGTCAAAGTCTTATTTCCCTACAAAACTGGCCAGATTGTTGTGCAGGTCTGTGGGTAGGGGGCTAATCGGAATCCGAAAGCCTCTTACCAATAAGGCGCCCCCAGATCCTGGCTCCCTCCATGTGAAAGAGTAAGAGGTACACTCATTTATTGAAAAAAAAAAAAAAATCAGTGGCAAATAAAAAACACCACACATTTTACAAATGTCCCCCCCCGTGTGTATCCATCGTCAATCACATAATCCAGTGATAAAGATCCACTTTAATCGCGAAGTCGCATATAAAAAAACAAAACAAAAAGAAAACCTGCTGACACCCAACCACTCCTGTTGCTTCTCCCTGCCACTGACGTAAACAAAGGGGCGGGAAAACTAATATCATTGACCATGTATGGACATATCAATATATGGTCAATGTCATCACCGAGTGCCCTTTGCCCCTTTGTTTACTTCAGTGACTAAGGGAAGCAGTGCCATGTGACTGGAGTGGTTGGGTGTCGGCAGGTTTTTTTCCTTTTGTGTGGGTAGGCTGCAGCCATTCATCCTTAGACTGGGTTCACACTGGTGCGAACACAGACATTGCATGTGATTCGCATTACATTGCAGATCACATGCGATGTCTGTGCGATGCAAATTCAGCCATACAAACTGACTGAAATCACATTGTATTCGCACCAAATGCCACACTGGAATCAGATCACATGGGTGTTCACTGCGATCCAATATGGAGGGGTCATTAACTTTCTATTGACACCCGCAGCAGTTCGCAGAAGGCAGTTTAAACTGTTTGCGAGTGACACGCGATGCAGGAACCCACACAGGAATTGCGCTAGTTCCTGCATCGCATGTGTGTGAACCCAGCCTTATTGACGTGGGCCTACATAGCTGGATTAAGTAATTGACAATGGATGTACAGTACATCTGGGGACAATCTTTTAATAAAGGACTTGTCAAAAACTTGTCTAATTTACCACTGACTTTTTGGTGAATAAATAGGGGTACAATGTACTAAATTTCATGGGTATATGGCCTGGTATGGTTCGGGGGCAGGGCTATGCTCCCCCTTCCCCCCCCACACTTTCCTTTTCCAATGACTCATCCCCGCTGGCTGACAGCAGGTGTGGGCTCCGTAATAACCAGCATCCAGTCTCCTTCCTCTACTAAAAAAATGCATTAGTATCAAAAAGTGCCAAACGCATCAAAAACACATCATAATGCACTTTAAGACCATTATCTGGGACGTACTGAAGTGTGTTGGAGTTAATTGTCCACATGGACAGAGTCGTCCCCTCTTTCATTCTAGCTATTGATGTGCATTTTTAGAAAATTAGTCCCAGTTATAAGTATCTACACACAGTTTTGTGAGGCACTGACTGGATTGTGTTAGCTAGGCTTCTCACCTACACATCGTAGGGGG
Organism: Glandirana rugosa; assembly: GCA_018402905.1. Classification (NCBI taxonomy): domain Eukaryota; kingdom Metazoa; phylum Chordata; class Amphibia; order Anura; family Ranidae; genus Glandirana; species Glandirana rugosa. The sequence continues at coordinate 463,365 of BLSH010306300.1, forward strand.
TCCAGGATTTATGTCCTAAATGGAGACTATTTTTTTTTTGGCCAGATACTTTGTAGAACTTTGGGTGGGAAAAGTCTCCATTTGTAGGTCCACAGGTTACCTGGTAACCAGACCACATTGGTCTTAGCTGTCCACAGCTCTTTTTTACATGCAAGTTGACTAATGGTCTGCACTTGCTCTACTGCTTGCTGAGAAAACCTGCTGCTGAGTCAAAATGCTAAATGCAGAGAGGACACCAACAAGGGTCAAGAGTTATGTGGAACACATTAGGGGCACCATGTTGGTTAGGACCTAGACTAAGGAAGAATGGCTTACACGAAGAAAATTATCTTAAACCTGTGTCCACCATTTCATTCTAGCTACTGATGTGCATTTTTAGAAGAAAAATCCCAGTTATAAAAATGTTAAAATTCATAACGGTCACACATTGCAGTACACAGTCAATTGTTAATGCAGAGATTGATTGCACAGAGATCTGTTTGGGTTCAAAGTGGTTGTTAACTCCCACCTCTCTCCAAACAGTACAAGTTTAGCGTCTTATAGTGTAGGTGTTTTTTGTAGTTGCTTTTTGCTAGGAGAGGCAAATTTAGTCAGGCCTGACAAAGTGCAGGCCTGAATGTTTTGATCTGGGCAGGGTAGTGGCCCAGGGAGAGCTGGAGATTGCAGGATGGAACAGCCCTTGGTACTCCTCCCCTTTGTTTCCAGAAGGCTCTAGAAAAGGGGATGGAAGAGGTGGTGTCACTTTCTGATGCATGTCAAGGAGCCCTGACCAATCCCCAACTTGGATTGGCAAGGGGCAGGCCTCCTTAAATACTGTGATCTGCACAGCTGGGGGAGGAGAGTGTCGGGTGGAAGAGTGGAGATGTAGCTGAGGTTGTGGAGGCCTCACCAGGGAGCCCCAGTCTGCGGGGTGACCTTGAGGCCTGGTGGCTCAGGTGCAGCCAGGAGCGGAGTTGGATTCTGGAGCAGCACAAGGGAGCAGGAGAACAGAAAGGCTACTGAAAGACTCTTTAAAGGATCCACCGGTGTCGGAGAGTGACAGACCCTGGGAACTGGACAGAAAGGCTGGAGCAGGCCAGGAGGAGACAGTGAACAGTCTGTGGAAGATTTTACCACCTCGCTAAGATCTACAAGCATGTATTCAATTCATCAAGCTGGATATCAATTGAATGGATTGCACAGGCAGGCCCCTTCACTGCAACTTGTGTGCCCAACTTTAGCTATAATCCTAAATGGACCATTTTAAAATGTTATGTACTTTATTTTTATTGTAGTACAGTATCATACCAAATCATGCACAAACTAATATTTTCTGAGACTTCTTTGTGATTAAATGAAATCACGGTCAGTAGAGAAGAGAAAGGAAGTTGTTGGAAGAGAGATCGAAAAAGGAAGAATGAAACAGGAGAAAATTGAGGGGGAGGCAAGGGAAAATATTCCTATCTTCAGAAGGCTTACACAAAATGTGGTCCATATGAATAGAGTAATCAAAAGGAAGGAAAGAAGTAGCATTAAATGAGGAGGAAGAGAAGAATAGATAGAGCATACTATTGAACGTCTCACTAATCGGTCACATAATATTACATCTTTCTCAGTTTGGTATGTTATGCTCCAGCACCTATGACAAACTTCTTAACCCATTGCCATGCAATGACATTCTAGGTACTTTCAACAAAAGATCAACAATTGCTCACGAGTAACTAAGTACATTTTATAGGTCTTATAACTAGCTTTAGTGGTTTATACAATGTTAACACTTACAAGCCTGATGTCATAGGCACAACTACTACAACAATGTAGTGATATTTTTCAAACAATTGCAGCATAAAATATAGGGTGGGATTTTTTTTTTGAGGGAAAAAAAAACCCAGGCTTATGAAATGCTTTTAATTTCTAATTAATTTTACTTAAACAATATCAAAAGGTAAGACTTAATGTAGCACACAACATATATATCGGTAAACAATTTCACAAATGTCTGAAGAGTGACTTAATTTTTTTTTTTTTTTTTTAATAAAGTACCATGTGGTTTGCTTTGTTTCCCACACCGTGTCTCCGCCTGCTTTTGGAATGTGTGTATGACTTTGTCTGCTGCTGTCTAATGTGTGCATGCTCCTGCCAGCCTCTTATCTCATGGGGAAAAGCTATGAGGGTGTGCCTACTGCACAGGCTGGTTGTGAAATAGAGGGCATTCAGCATTATATAAGGGATTTAAGCAACTCTGCTGTTCATTACAGATAGAGCACAAGCATTCATTGTTTTGGAGAACCTGTAGAGGGGGAAATACTGGTTACCTTAAACACTAAAGCAATTGTTTTCCAATACCCACTTGAAGCTGGCACCTAGGACTTCCTTATGCTAAGCATCTTGACATCTTGTGGAACAAGGACTGGTCCACACACTGAGGTAGGGTGTTTCCATCCCGTACATCAATAGATACTATTATGAACCACTTCTAAACAAGTTATCTCACATTATTTCCCTGAATGCATGCACTGTCTAAAAGAACATGCCCCTCCTTACAAAATTCTTAGTAACCGCCATAATTCTGGTTTTCCATAAATCAGTGCTGACTATCAAGTGAAACTAAAATTGTAGGGTGTTAAACATTAACTATACAGCATCCTTCACAAAACAAAAGCCAGAGGATAAGTGTGTGCATGTGTGTGTACACACACCCTCAAGTACATTATATACACAATTTTGTGAGGCACTGACCGGACTGTCACCTAGGCTTCTCAGCTACACATAGTGAGGGGGTCCAGGGTTGATGTCTGATATAGACTTTTTTTCTGTTTTGCTAAACTTTGTAGAGCTTTGGGTGAGAAAAGCCTCCATTTGTAGGTCCACATCTTACCTGGTAACCAGAGCACATTGGTCTTAGCTGTTCACAGCTCTTTTTACATGCGAGTTAACGAATGCTCTATGCTTGCTTTCCTGCTTGCTGGGAAAACCTGATGGTGAGTGAAAAGGCTGACTGTAGAGGGGACACTAAAGGTACAAGAGTTTTGTCAAACCCATTAGGGGCACCTTGTTGGTTAGGTACTGACTGATTTAATGGCTTGGATGAGCAGACGTTCAGTTTTATGCAATGGACTTTCTGTACAACCCCCCACGCACTTAAACCGTCAGTGCTTACATAGTAGGTAAGGTTGAATAAAGACAATAGTCCATCCAGGTCTACCTGTGTAGTTGTACGTATGTCAGTGTCTATAGTGGTTTCCCATATCCCTGTATGTTGTGTTCTTTAAGATGCACATAAGTCTTTTGAAAATATCCATACTCCCAGCTGCCACCACCAATTGTGGAAGAGAGTTCCACAGCCTTATTGCCCTGACAGTGAAAAACCCCTGCACATTTTAAAGTTAAGCTGCTTCTACAAGCTCATTGGGTGGCCCCATGTCCCCTTACACTCCCTGAAACTGAATAGTTTTTTTTCTATGCTGGGCTCATTAAGATATTTGTAAATCACCATCATGTCCCCCCTCAAAGAGAAACCAATCCAGTGCTTGCAGTCGTTCCTCCTAATTGAGGTCATCCAGGCCCCTTAATTTTGTTGCCCTTCTTTGGACTCTCTCCAGTTCATCTTCTGAGCACTGGTGACCAGAACTTAACAGAGTACTCCAGATGTGGCCGAACTAGAGTTTTATACAGTGGCAGGATTATCGTTTTATCCTTGGAGCATATCTCCTTTTGCTTGCTACCTTGCTGAATAAAAATGTAGGACAAAACTGCTTGGACTGTTTCTGAGTGTGCCCTGGTCTTGTGCATGGTTTACTGCTTCCTATACCAGTTCAGCATGCCCCCATTACATCCTAAAAATACTTGCAGACACTTTACCCCCCACCCCCCAAATTTAGTTTCCTACATGATTCAATAAAAAATATTTATACGGATTTCCATTGGCCACACCTACAACAGCTTAATACACAGATCTTTTTCTTAAATTAAAATTATTAAATGGGTTTACTAACCTCTCCGAGGACTCTCATGGTTGAAGAGAATACCATTGACTGCAAACAGGTTATATGCTTCCCTAAAATTAACCACAATCCAGTAAGCATACAGTTTTGCTGCACCTGAAAGATATGAAATACAGAAGTTAACATTTAAAGATTTTCTTTGAAACTAAAAAAAAAATGTATATAATTGTATGATAAAACTATTCCCTACTTTTACAGGTGTATTACTCCACCAAGTGTTCTTTACATCTAAGCTGGTAACATTTTAAATTTTTATGGGAAAAAAAAAAAAAACAACTTTAATGGAGTTCACATAAGTACAACAGTTACTACATACATGTAAAAAAAAAAAAAAAAAAAAAAAAAGAAGTTAGGACTCTGTATAGAAAACATACAATTCTAGGCGTGGATTGCAAGATTAGCTACCATACAAATCATCAGCCCTCATCCCTTCAACTTTAATAAATTAAGTTCCATAGCCCTGCATTGGGCATGAGGATGTTGAGGAATAGTCCACTGTGGAAGCATAGGGGAGCCACATTTGAGGAGTGGGGGATCCAGTGAGGAAAATTGCTTTTCCTGTCCCCTAGACCTGAATGAAGGTTTTCCTTTTTCTGACGTTAGACTTTAACTACATTTCAAAAGAAAATAGAAATTCAGTGTTTAAAAGCACACTACATACATTACTGTGTTCTAGTTTATTCTATCAATACACAACTCATGCAATAACTTAGTGATACTAAAGTCATGTTCTTTGTTTAAAAATATCAAACATGTTATACTTACCTGCTCTGTGTAACGGTTTTGCCCAAAGTAGCTCAGGTCCTACTCCTTGAGTCCCGCGCTGGCAATCTTGGTCCCTCTATCTTGCAGT
>BLSH010306300.1:488634-512213 GCA_018402905.1 Glandirana rugosa
AGAACCGAATACCTTGGATTTCTATTTTTTACCTTTTTCTACCTCTCCTTTTGGCGTTCCGTCCCTCTCATTTAATCTTATAACCCTAACCCCGTTATTCTCCAATCTTTCGGTTCCATCTCCCTTCTCAACATCCTACTAGCTCACCCCCTCTTTTGAGGAACCACGTGTACCCACGAAGTCCATAAGTACCCTCTCCCCAAAACTTAACATACCTTGGGTTCTTCTGGTAGGTATACCATGTGTATCTGTGTTCATCCCATGGATAGTACCATAATTCGGTGGTTGAGAAGTTTTGCGCGCGCCCCCTAGTGGGCAAAATGCGAATCGCCGCCTATTTACGTCGATTCGCGCCCAGCTCCCCGACTGCCGCCGTGAAAAGACGGCGCGCGGTCGGGAAGTGGTTGGAGCAATAAACTCAGATGACCGGTTTCTAGCATTTTGAAGAGTTGGTGGCTTAATACCATGATAGGTACCCTACTTGTGTCTATGTGTACCATATGGATGGTCTTCTTGGGTTCCATACAATTCAAAACCCCTCTCCCATGAATACCTGAAGCACCCATGTGCACCAAGGAGTTTTCTCCCCCACTCGATCATCCTACAACTCTTCCCTCTACCTTGGCTTTCTAACCTCTTATTGCCCCAATCCCAATATTCTAATTTACTCTCCCTGCCTTGCGGTTTTCCTCTCCATCTTTTTCCATTTTTTATCTTTAGGTTCCATAAGCCAAGACAGTGCTATTAAGCTCAGATCCTATTGCAAATTATGAGTATTGAACCTTGCAACATTTCAAGCACCAGTTCAGGTCCACTGAAACAAACCAACTACTACTCCTGTTCTAGAGCCTCAGAAGTGACCCTGAAAGTGCACAGGACAATCCCAACTTTAGTGTAACCATTTAGTTTTCTTTAACCTATTGCCGACCACCCGCCGCAGATGTACTGTGGCAAGGTGGCACAGCTGCGTAAATCGCTGTACTGGTACTGCGATTAATGCACTAGCATTCACGCGCTTTCCGATAGGTCAGCGGGGGAGCCAATCAGTGGGTCCGGCGGACTCCATGCCCACCGTCCACCCGCGATCGTTCCCCACAGTGACAGAATAGGGATCTGCCTGTGTAAACAGGCAGATCTCCATTCTGTCAGGAGAAGACACGGAGATTGGTCTTCCTGTTAAACAGGAAGACGGATCTGTGTGTTTCCCCAGTCACAAGTCCCCCATACAGTTAGTAATCACAAACAGGGAACACATTTAACCCTTTGATCACTGCCGATAACCCCTTCCCTGCCAGTTTCATTAGTACAATGTCAGTACATATTTTTAGCGCTGATCACGAATAAAAAAAAAAAAAAAGGTCAGTTTGATGTCCGATCTGTCATCCGCAATGTCACAGTCCCGCTAAAAATCATTGATCGTCGCCATTACTAGTAAAAAAAAAGAAAAAATAATAATAATGCCATAACTATATGCCCTATTTTGTAGTCCCTATAACTTTTGCGCAAACCAATCAATATACGCTTCTTGGGATTTTTTTTACCAAAAACAATACTGTACATATTGGCTTAAACTGAGGATATGTATGATAGCATTAAGTAAAAATTAGTTTCTCATATATTGTAGGTCTTTCTTTATAGCCCAAAAAAATCAAAACCGCAGAGGTGATCAAATACCACCAAAAAAGGATTTTTTTTTTTTTACTAGTTTGGGCCAGGTTTCCATTGTGAATGGACAAAAAACAAAAAAACAAAAAACCAAACAAAGAACGGGAGATAGCCACTACCATTTATCCCCAAACGAACGCCTAATTTGTCCTGAAAAAAAAAATTAAAAAAAAAAAAAGAACAAAACATAAGGTATAATTTACCTGGATGCACAAAGTTGTGATGTTTACGATTTTAACCCAGGTCAAAGTTGCAAAATTGTGCTTAGGCATTAAGATTTGTTTTACCCTTAGGTTCGAAGGGGTTAAAACACTTAATTCTTAAAAACAAAGAAAACAAAACTGGATTTGAACCGAAAACAGCCAATACCCAACTCAAGGCACACAAAATTAAAATGATTTCCACTGTAGCACATAGTAACACTTGCTTTACTTCATCGTCCCTCAACCTCCCTATCCACCATTTTCAGCTGCAACGATTGGTCTGCTAAAGGTGGTCACAGTGGCCACATCACCAGGATGGGAAAAGGCAGCTGGCAGGAGTACTCAATTCTTTAACGCTAGGAAGCAAAGAGCCAGACTGCTGGCTGCAGAAGATTGTAGAGTAAGGAGAGCATTACTGGGTGCTAGCCTATCCCTTAGAAAATACAGGCAAAAGATTAACACGGGGGGAAGCAACAAATATTTTTATGTATCCAGAATTCGGCTTTAAGCCAGTATGTTGTTGCATGTGTCCTTGTAATGTCAAAAGACCTTTCATATGTCCTGTATTCAGCTACATCACAGGTTCTTACTTTCATAGAATGACAAAGCTTAAAGCGGTATTAAACCCCAAACCAAAACATGTAAAATATTGCAGTTTACTAATTAAATGTGTTGGCTACATTAATTTCCTTTTGTTTTCACTTGGTGATCTAGCCAGTAACACCCCAACTCTGGATGAAGGAGCACAGGGACAGGAGCATTGTCAGTCTGAGGGGAGTGTTCGCTGTACTAGCAGATTTAGATACACTAACTGAAGCTTAACTTCAGCTAACACTTTATAAACCGTTACAGCAAACTTTTTTTCTCTTTTGGGATAAAGGTTTTATATGAAGATTAAAAGTGTCTCAACACTCTTACCCGATATATTTGCAGGAGAGCTTGTTCTGTTGAAAAAAGCAAACTTACAGATGGGATCACCAGATGAGAACAAAAAAGTGCCCTAAAAAATCTAATACAATCACATCTAAGAATTTAGCCTCGCACACACGGTGCAACTGTTGTACGACCGCACGTTCAACAATCGGCTTTTGGCGGTTGTGTCTAGAGTACCGACATGAGTCAAGTAATCGACCAACAAAGCCGAATGTAGTGACGTGTTACAAGCGTATAACGAGGAAGTTCAGGTAAATGATTTGTGAATTAGGAACACAGGTTGCACGACCGAACACTTCCTGGATTCCGAGCATGCATTTGCACTTTCAACTTTTGTTGGGCCAACTTCTGTACACACGAGTCAATCGTACAACGACTTGTTGGCCAACAAAAGTCTTCTAGTTTGCCCAGTCAACTTCTGTTGTAAGACTGTCGAACGCCGGCTGTTGTAATCGCGCGTACTAACGGTCAGATTATCGTACAACAAGCTGTTGTACTACCGTTGTTGTACAACAGTTTCACCGTGTGTACGGGCCATTAGTAGCAAAGATTTGCTTTTGGGTTGAATGCTACTTTAATTCAGCTACAGCGTTGCCCCCCTTTTTGCACACTCCTGATAAGCAATGCAGCCATGGGCAGAAGGCAACAAGTCAGCAGTGCAGCAACCATCTTTAATTAGGCCCTCCTATTGCTTCTGTATTGAACTGTATTGTAATTGTACTGTGTCCCTTCATTATTGTAAAGCACTGCGCAAACTGTTGGCACTATATAAATCCTATATAATAATAATAACAAAGTTCTTTATGTGATTATCTGGGCATGCCAGTGTTTATACTCCAGGTGATACAGTTGCACTCAGGAGTACAGCAAAGGTCCCAGAAACTTCTCCCAAAGCTGTGAATTATGCAAATACGGTGCATAACCAAAACATGGGCAGTTTGAGTTTTATGGAAGGTAATATAATGTACACAATCTAGTGCGGTGGTTCTCAACTCCTATCCTCGGAACCCACCAACAGTCCAGGTTTGCAGGATAACTGAAATACATCACAGGTGATATCATTTGCTGCTCAGTGATTGCAGTATTCTAGTCTGCATCTCCCCAAGGTAATACTTAAAATCTGGCCTGTTGGTGGGCCCTGAGGACAGGAGCTGAGAACCACTGATCTAGTAAAGTCAGAGGTTCTGTCCCTGAAATAAAAGTACTGTATTGATGCCTTTGATCAGAACAGCAGATAGGAAAGTAGTGTTTTGGAAAGGAGTATGCAGCGATGGCAGACTACATAATTTTGCAGTTTGTCTTATCTGAAGATAATTATTAACTGCATGCAAAATAAAATGGATATATATATATATCTCCACAGTCAACTACTATGTATGTGTCAACTCTAGCTGCCAAGCATGACAGTACACACCGATGTGGCCCTAGGCACTGCTCAGTACACCACCTGCTTTAAGTAAGTGAGCTGCAGACTGCTATAAATACAATACACATCAGTTCCACGATAGATCTAGGCTAGTTCCATGATGTCACAATAAAAAGGAACATCTCTAAATAGAAACAAAACCTTTTTTTGGCAACATAGAATATAAACTCATTAAGTGGGAGTTTCAACGGCAGATAGGTCCCATTTAATTTAATACATGAATGTTGTGAAAAGTCTAAAAAAGGTACAACATGAAGGAGACAATAATCCAAATACATTATGAATAATGTTATTTTAACCTCTCTATTTACCAAGGGAAAATATCTAATTTAGGGTTTGTAAACAACTAAAGGCGTTTTACCAGATAGAATGTGTGGATGGATTATCCAATCTTATAAGCATCTGTTACGGAAGAAAAACAAACACAATCTCTAAAAAAAGCAGATCAAGTCTTTGAATCCACTGGACAAGGTATATCCAATGTTCTATTTAAAAACCATATTTGGAAGACCTTACGCCAATAATGAGGCACAAAAGAAGCATAGCATAAAATGTATGGCTAGCACACATATTATCAATTCCTACGCAATGTTCTCATCTGAGGAAGTTAAACTGATTAACAATGCGGTTTATTTCTATGGGGATGATTAGTTGGCAACCCCCAACAGTCTGTCATTGTTGAGGTGAGCGTCCAGTCCATGGCCATCTCATGTCAATACATGTGGAAGTGTGTCTGAATCAGGGAATGGTACCACCAGAGTGGCACTGTCAGCACAGACTCTTTAGAAACTAACCATATACCATGTTGCCATTGCCTGGTTTGAAAACTTGTACAGGTCATTACAATATAGTAAAACAGCCAATTTCAGCAATTTAGACCATAGCCATTAGCTCTTCGGTTGTTTGGTTTTAGAAAAAAAATGCTGAAAATACTGGAAGCTAGTCAAATAAAATTTGAAAGATGCTCGAGTCTCCATATCTGCAAAACAAAACGGCTAGTCTGTAACCAGAAGGGCACATAGCACTTGCCCCCGTTCAAATTTGTGCTGTAGTTTGGCAATAAACTGTCCAAGGCTGAAAGTCCAGATGATTGGTCTTCCTATGGGGGGAGGTACAGGCAGCATTGAAGCCACAGCCACCTCTACTCTGCAGACCTCCTTTCCATACAGCCCTGTGCTTCCACTGCTCCTTTCTTTGCAGTTCAGGTGAGCTTGATACAGCAGTAGTTGGCAGCTATCAGTCTACCCTGCTTAGCAGCCACAGCACAGATTTTAATGGGGACAAGTACTATGGGCACTGGGTCCCTGGGGGTTTAAACAAGCCCTTTTTAACTTCTGGTGAAGCGTCTCCTTTAAGATCATATAATGGAATATAGGTTTCTGCATTTATACAACCTTTGAGGTTTCCATGTTTCTCTGTATAAAATTCTTCTACTGCTGACTTGAAAGTACTAGTGACCCAGTTCCTCTACCTTCCATAGTTTGCACCATGGCCTGGAATCAGCCTGCAGATCAGCAATGTCAGAATCAAATCAAAACTCATACGCTGCATATTTGATCTGAGTCAGTGACCTAAAGAAAAAAGGCCATTAGACCCACAAAACTGCTAGGAGACTAGTATTTTCAAAGGAAATGTCTGGTCCTTCAGCAGTAGAATTGGAAGGGGTGACCTAGCATCAGATGTAATTTTTCATGGGGGGTAGACTTGCTAAGTAATGTGTAAATCTTGTGAAGAAGAGAATGAGAAATCTTTCCTCCTTTCTGTAGGAGACTGATATCTCAGTCTAGGCAGGCACTTGCCTGGAGATCAGGGATTGTTTTTGGAATGGTAAAAGATTTAGCCCATTTCGGAAAAGTACTGTTGCAGAAATGACAGGTGGTCTGCAAAGGTAACTCAGGTTTCACTCAGTACAGTTTTTTTTTATTTTTTTAAAGGTGTTAATTTATGTAGGAAGGGATTTAAAAGGCTCCTAATTTATAGCATCCTTCCAATTAAAGACAAAGGGAAAGTGAAAAAAAAAAATAAAAAAAAAAAAAACGCGTACTCAAGCACCCAAGGACCCCTAAAATTAAGACATTCCAGGATGCATATGCCAACCTAATTTCCTGCAGTCTAGGGCTGGTCTGCCTCCAACAACTAATTTTTAGTTATAGCCCACAAACCCTACTTACTGCAAACAGTAGCGTAACATGGATAGCATCTTGGGAAAATGCTCCTTGCTTCTTTGCAGCCAGTGTTGAGATCACCTGTGCTCATGAACAAGAGTTGCGGCATCCCTTCTATGGTCATAAGACAGTGCTCGGGCCTAGCAATTGTATATTAGGCTGGCCACAGTCACAGGGAAGAATCACATGCTACTCCATTGCCAGAAGTGCTGCATATGCTAGCTGTGGAGGAGCAAGAGGTGCCAGTAAGGGGAGTATATAAGGATCGGGTGGGGGGGGGGGGGGGACTTTCAGATACTTTGCCCCCTCTGCATTGGGAAGGTAACAGTGCATCTCACCATTCTTTGTAAAGATCTTGAAAAAAATGACTAGTCATAGAACTTTTAGATCGGGTCTAGGGTAGAAGTTTTTAGGCGTTTTTACTTCTAAATGCATACATATTAAAAAAAGTCCCATCCCACCCTCTCTAATGGTGATTGACACCATTGGTTTCAGGAAATATTTTTTTACTAATGTTAACTCCTTAGAGAAGTACTGCACTCTAAGGGGCTGCATATTAGTCAGGTTCACAGTTAATCATGACAGTGAAAACAAGCTACAGTTTTAAATACATGATTTGTGTGTCCAAGTGGCCTTTCTTTAAAATCTGAATTTTCCTAAAGGGGTTTGATGTAATAAATAAGGATACCACATGTCATTTGAGGCTTACAAATGAACTTTAGGTTTGTGCACAGTATATGCCACACACCAGGAAGTATCAGTCACTTTAAAACACTAAAGTGGTTGTAATGCCACTTTGAAGTGTACATACAATTCCTTGTGTTAGATAACGTTATATGCTTTAGTGTATGCCCTTTGTAAAAAAAAAAAAAAAAAAAAAAAAAAAAAAAAAAACCGATTTTAACCTTATTTCATAGCGCCTCTCACGTGACTGCCCACTGCTCCCTCTCCTGAGGAGACAGCTACAGCAGGACAGCTGACGTCAGCCGGAAGGAGAGGAGGAGAGCGGCGGGCAGTCACTGAGTGCCAAACGGAGCTATGTAATAAGGTACAAACTTGCATTTTTTTTTTTCTACAAAGAACATACACTGGAGCATAGAATGTTATCGAATACAAAGGATTGTATGTACATTACGGAGCTATTTTAGCGGCAGGAGGGAAGGGTCAGGCACTAACACAGATGTTAGGCAGGGAGGGAGGGAGTGAGAGAGGGAAGGGGAGAGGGGGAGCAAGGAGAGACAGCAGATGGAGACCCATAAACTGATCAGGGTATTAGGGTCTCAGGAATCATGACAAACGTAGTCAGTTTACAGAAGGGGGGGCGCAGCACCAGGTCGGATCAGCCAAGTATTTTAGAGGATAGAAAGGGCCAGATTGATTACACAGCACAAGCACTGTGCGGTTATTCATGCTTTAAAAAGCAACAGGATTTTTTTTTTTTTTTTTTTTTTTTAGGGTTACAACCGCTTTAAATCATCCTCATAGCAATCAGTGTAAACAGGAGTTGATTTTTAGTTTTGAACAGTAGGGCTGCATCAACTTTGCCATACACATAGGATGCTGAATGTTTGTAATGGTCGCGTCCCTATTGATCACCAAATCGCATTCAGAAATAAAAAACAAAAAGGAAATCCTCAACCATTTAAGGCTCATTTTTTTGCTTAAAGCGTTCATTTCTGGACCACATACGTCATAGCCAATTACCATTTTGCATATTTGCAAATTTTGGAAAAATGTCTGCTGTAGATGACCACGTGCCTTTCAAAACAAGCTTTTTGAATCCTGAATTTTATAGCTGTAAAAGGTGCCAAACGGAAAGCGATTATAGAGACCATGTGGCCTTATGTCCTTCCTTTGGCTGCCCCACAGAGATGTGACTTGTCTGTGCTTTCATTATATTATAAGGTCAAACAATATACTTACAGGAAGACAAATGTGTGCCAACAAGTTATCACTTCTGGGCACACACAACATATAGTCAATGGATGAGAATGAGTCATAACTACATGGGTAATCATTTTTAGTGGTCATCTTAAACGTATAACCAAGTTATACTTTGTTACCAACACTAAAATATTTAAGGTTCAATTAAAAAGGTTGCTTAGAGGTAAAATAAATTTCTGATATACAGTCAGGTCCATAAATATTGGGACATCGACACAATTCTAATCTTTTTGGCTCTATACACCACCACAATAGATTTGAAATGAAACAATGTGTTTTAACTGCAGACTTTCAGCTTTAATTTGAGGGTATTTACATCCAAATCAGGTGAACAGTGTAGGAATTACAACAGTTTTTATATGTGCCTCCCACTTTTTAAGGGACCAAAAGTAATGGGACAATTGGCTGCTCAGCTGTTCCATGGCCAGGTGTGTGTTATTCCCTCATTATCCCATTTACAAGGAGAAGATAAAAAAGGTCCAGAGTTCATTTCAAGTGTGCTATTTGCATTTGGAATCTGTTGCTGTCAACTCCCAATATGAGATCCAAACAGCTGTCACTATCAGTGAAGCAAGCCATCATTCGGCTGAAAAAACAAAACAAACCCATCAGAGCAAAAAAATTAGGTGTGGACAAATCAACTGTTTGGAACATCCTTAAGAAGAAAGAACGCACCGGTGAGCTCAGCAACACCAAAAGACCCGTTAGACCACGGTTAAACTACTGTGGTGGATGACCGAAGAATTCTTTCCCTGGTGAAGAAAACACCCTTCACAACAGTTGGCCAGATCAAAAACACTCTCCAGGAGGTAGGTGTATGTGTGTCAAAGTCAACAATCAAGAGAAGACTTCACCAGAGTGAATACAGAGGGTTCACCACAAGATGTAAACCATTGGTAAGCCTAAGACACAGGAAAGCCAGATTAGGGTTTGCCAAACAACATCTAAAAAGCCTTCACAGTTCTGGATCATCCTATGGACAGATGAGACCAAGATCAACTTGTACCAGAGTGATAGGAAGAGAAGAGTATGGAGAAGGAAACGAACTGCTCATGATCAAAAGCACACCACCTCATCAGTGAAGCATGGTGGTGGTAGTGTCATGGCGTGGGCATGTATGGCTGCCAATGGAACTGGTTCTCTTGTATTTATAGATGATGTGACTGCTGACAAAAGCAGCAGGATGAATCCTGAAGTGTTTCGGGCAATATTATCTGCTCACATTTAGCCAAATGCTTCAGAACTTATTGGACAGCGCTTCACAGTGCAGATGGACAATGACCCAAAGCATACTGCGAAAGCAACCAAAGAGTTTAAGGGAAAGAAGTGGAATGTTATGCAATAGCCAAGTCAATCACCTGACCTGAATCCGATTGAGCATGCATTTCACTTGCTGAAGACAAAACTGAAGGGAAAATGCCCCAAGAACAAGCAGGAACTGAAGACAGTTGCAGTAGAGGCCTGGCCGAGCATCACCAGGTGATGTCTATGCGTTCCAGACTTCAGGCTGTAATTGACTGCAAAGGATTTGCAACCAAGTATTAAAAAGTGAAAGTTTGATTTATGATTAAACTGTCCCATTACTTTTGGTCCCTTAAAAAGTGTGAGGCACATATATAAACTGTTGTAATTCCTACACCGTTCACCTGATTTGGATGTAAATACCCTCAAATTAAAGCTGAAAGTCTGCAGTTAAAGCACATCTTGTTTTTTTCCATTTCAAATCCATTGTGGTGGTGTATAGAGCCAAAAAGATTACAATTGTGTCGGTGTCCCAATATTTATGGACCTGACTGTAAATGAGCATTTAATCCTTACCTTGCTGCCATTTGTGGGGGAAAAAAAAAAAAAAGACGCAAATTTTGTTTGGGTACAACGTCGCACCACTGCATAATCGTCAGTTAAAACAATGCAGTGCCGAACCGCAAAAAAGGCTCTGGTCCTAAGGTTGGTAATCCTTCTGGTCCTTAAGTGGTTACAGGTGATACTCGAAAAATTTGAATATCGTGCAAAAGTTCATTTATTTCAGTAATGCAGCTTAAAAGGTGAAATATAGGAGATAGACTCATTACATGCAAAGCAAGATAGTTCAAGCCGTGATTTGTCATTGTGATGATTATGGCTTACAGCTCATGAAAACCCCAAATCCACAATCTCAGAAAATTTGAATATTACATGCAATCAATAAAACAAGGATTGTACATAGAATAATATCAGACCTCTGAAAATTATAAGCATGCATATGTACTCAGTACTTGGTTTGGGCCCGTTTTGCAGCAATTATTGCCTCAATGCGGCATGGAAGCTATCAGCCTGTGGCACTGCTGAGGTGTTATGGAAGACCAGGATGCTTCAATAGTGGCCTTCAGCTCTTCTGCATTGCTGGGTCTCTTCTTTCTCTTGGCAATGACTCATAGTTTCTCTGTGGGGTTCAGGTCAGGCGAGTTTGCTGGCCAATCAAGCACAGTAATCCCACGGTCATTGAACCAGGTTTTGGTGCTTTTGGCAGTGTGGGCATGTGCTAAGTCCTGCTGGAAAATGAAATCAGCATCCCCATAGAGCTCATCTGCGGAAGGAAGCATGAAGTGCTCCAAAATCTCTTGGTAGATGGCTGCGTTGACCCTGGACCCTAATGAAGCACAGTGGACCAACGCCAGCAGATGACATGGCTCCCCAAATCAACACAGACTGTGGAAACTTCACACTGGACTTCAAGCATCTTGCAGTGTGTGCCTCTCCATTCTTCCTCCATACTCTGGGTCCTTAGTTTCCAAATGAGATGCAAAATTTGCTCTCATCAGAAAAGAGGACTTTGGACCACTGAGTTACAGACCAGGTCTGTTTTTCTTTAGCCCAGGTAAGACGCTTCTGACGTTTGTTGTTCAGGAGCAGCCTGACAAGAGGAATGCGGCATTTGAAGCCCATGTCCAGGATCCGTCTGTGTGTGGTGGCTCTTGATGCACGGACTCCAGCCTCAGTCCACGCCTTTTCCTGACAATCCTCTCCAGGCTGCGGTCCTCCCTGATGCTTGAGCACCTTTTCCTTCCACACTTTTCCCTTCCACATAACTTTCTATTAATGTGCTTTGATACAGCACTTTGGGAACATCCAACTTCTTTTGCAATTACCTTTTGAGGCTTTCCCTCCTTATGGAGGGTGTCAATTATGGTTTTCTGCACAACTGTCAGGTCAGCAGTCTTTCCCATGATTGTGATTCCTACTGAACCAGACAGACCATTTAAAGGCTCAGGAACCCTTTGCAGGTGACTTAATGCGATGATTAGAGTGGGACACTGAGCCTAGAAAATTTTTCACAATATTCTAATTTTCTGAGATTGTGGATTTGGGGTTTTCATGAGCTGTAAGGCATAATCACCACAATTATGACAAATCACGACTTGAACTATCTTGCTTTGCATGTAATGAGTCTATCACATATATTAGTTTCACCTTTTAAATTGCATTACTGGAATAAATTAACTTTTGCACGATATTCTAATTTTTCGAGTATCACCTATAAATACTTTGTTGAAACCCCTTTTGATTTTATTACAGCATGCGGTCTTTTTGGGTAAGGGTCTATCAGCATGGCATATCTTGACTTAGATTTGCCTACCCTTATTGCAAAAATACTCCACATCTGTCAGATTGTGAGGGCATCTCCTGTGCCCAGCCCCCTTCAGAACACCCCACAGAATTTCAAATCTGATTCAGGTCTGGGCTCTGGCTGGGCCATTCTAAAATGTTAATCTTCTGGTGAAGCCAAATCTTTGTTGATTTATTTGGATGTATGCTTTGGGTCGAAGAGGAAATTCCTCTTCATGTTCAGCTGTCAAGCAGAAGCCTGAAGGTTTGTGCCAATATTGACTGGTATTTGGAACTGTTCATAATTCACTCTACCTTGAGTAAGGCTCCTGTTCCAGCTGAAAAAAAAAAAACAGCCCCAAAGCACGATGCTGCCATCACCATGCTTCACTGTGTGTATGGTGTTAATTTTGGTGATGTGCAGCGTTTTTGTGCCAAACATATCTTTTGGAATTATGGCCAAAAAGGCCACATGTCCATTTACCCTCTACACCACTTCAGGTAGTCCCTTTCCTGCTTGTCTGCACCAGTCTGCCTCAGTCAGTTCCTTGTTATTTTCACATGTGCACTCCTAGTCTGTATTCTCCTCTGTATCCAAGTTCAGACTCTCCTGCTACTTACTCCAGTGTTCTTTTATTCTGTATAGTCAGTACCCAAGAGCTGCAAGAGAGTCACCTGCTTTCGCTTGTGGCCTGCTCAGTCGAGTCAGGGAACTGCAACCTTAACGTCTGCAGCGGAACATCGTCACCTCTAGCTCTGCAGAACACCGGGTGGCATTTTAGATTCTGCACCTCAGCCCTTTCCAGGGCTCTCACCTTCACCAAGCAAGCAGCTGGCAATGCTGTGTCCAACCTGTGGCTCTCTCAACTGTCAATACAGCTTCTACATGAAGTCCTGGCCAGTCACTCTGCCCCTAGCGGGAGCGGCTTTCCTAATCAGACATCCAAGACTGTAGATTGCAGTCTTCCTAGATATGAATAAGCCTCTTGGTGTCCACCAACATGGATCACTGAAGCCACCTTTTTATTCAGTAAACCCATATACAGGATCATCACTCAAGCACTACCAGCTTCATGCACACAGTATAACCAGTGAGATTAAGATGAATTGTCCCTTAAAGGATTCGATAAGCATTACACTGCATTCAAAACCGTGCAATAATAAATGTAAAAATAATGGGTACTATGTATATGTAATGATAATCAGTTACTTCACTATCATTTTTGTTTCTTTGACATTATAGCAGCGCTGCACACAGACTGTTGCAAATGCCTGAAATCGACACCAGTTTAAGACTTTGGGTACACCAACATTTCTCATAACTCACAAGTCCAACTCCAGCAAAAAATGTTAGAGGTTTAGAACCTCCATCAGGTTTTTATTGCCATCTGTGTGCCTACTCTAAGTAATTTCACACAGTTCAGTTACTAACTCCTAATTTATTACACATGCGGTGTGTGTGATGTTTCATGTAGCTCACTGGTCCCAACATGCGAAGATATTAACAAATGCATATATGTTCATGTGACAAGCAAAATGCTACTTTGCAGGGCTCTGTATTGAAATTTGTGTCTATTTTTCTGAAGCCTCCAGCTGAGAGAGGCATGATGCTTCCTCTCTATTCCAGCTGTTCTGTGTACATTTGGCTTTAATCAGGTGTAGGGCAGGAACTTCACATCCTGTTGCCTTGCACTGATTAGGAGGAGTTAGATTTTACAAATTGGCAGATCCCTTTCTACAAGGTTCTTGGAATGATGAATCATTTTACACTGACACATTGATAGGTGCATTACACAAAGCAGACAAGTCCTGTGAAAGGAGTGATGAGCATCATATTCCATGTACGCGCAAAGCATTTCAGTGTTACGTACGGTACAACTACCATGTAAAACAGCATATATTGCTTACACACTGTAAACATGCATTTTTCTCAATTTTGAAGTGTTCTAGAACTACAGAAAAGCCCTCACCATGCAAATACTGCAAACTTGGTTTTAAATTGTTGACTTGCCAGGAGTGCTGCAGTCACCCCTTGCTTTTATTTCTTTGGTATTTTCCCATTAACGCCTTAATTAGCAAAACTTTAAATGTCTGGATGAAAACTTTTTATGGTTTAATATGCTGGCATTTTGTCTTATTAAATGAATATACCTTTCTCCAATAAATATATGGGAATTAAGGTCATTCTCAATTATATTTGCATGCACAAAGCACCAATTATAAACCATCTGCAGTTAGAACTACCAAAAGTTTGGCATGCCAGAACAGTGTAAGCTTCATATGTTCAATGTAAAGATGCCAGGCTGTTGCTGTAAAAATAATAATTTACAGTCAACCATTTGATTTGCAGAGTGGGGATAATACACTAAATAATGAAGGAAAGAAGCCCCAAAACATGAAACCACCTCTCAGGGCACTGAATATTTTGCCAGTTACTGTCAGAACATAATTTTTCCTAAAAATGTAATTAAAAATATAATGCAGTTCACGAATGTGTGAAGTCTACAGTAGAACATATTCAGCAGAGCAAGTTAAAAGATTCACCAAGTCAAATGTCTGCCACCTGGTTTGTTTTAAGGACCTCCTGGTGTGTGAATATATCAATTCCTTTTAGGTCAGGTGGAGGTCTTTTCGCACCCTTTCAAACCTCATCTGTCTGTAGGGCATTTCCTCCATTAATCACAGTGCTACCGGGATGAAGTCAACTCTTCCCAACTGTTCCTGTCACACTCACAGCATTTGGCAAGTTATCTTCACTACCAAATGTATGGCTGGATACATTTACAGATATACCCATGATGTTGTCACTGATGTGAAACGTTAACATTACACAGATTGAATCCATCATTGTGGAAACATTTGGTTACTCTTTAGGGACTTCTGTAACCTACAGAGCAGGAAGGCATGTATTCTTAAGTAAACCTGTCAGTCTTTACTACAAATGTAGTTAGAGTACAGCATAGGAACCTAGAGGGTACTGCATGCACCATCATATTAGCAAGGCTAAAGGGCCCCAAAAAGCTGTGATTCTGAAAGTTACATATTTCAACTTATTGCCTACCATCTGGTCTTCATATTGGATTTTTACCGAGATCTTCAGCCTGACTGACCAATATTGAAGCACAGGGTGCAGTGGGGTCTTACTAAAAGGAGTAGCATACATTCACTTTGCAAAGTGAATTTTAACTTTGCTGAATGAGGCGCAGCCAAGTGAAAGTTCCTTTTGCAAAAAAACACCCAACCATAGGTTAAGAACTTTAAAAGAATGGCATTTTGCTTGCACCCAATTCGCTAATCTAAGTGAAAATTCCCTTTGTAAATTTAACAGCGAATACTCATTAATAAGTCAACTGGCTGCTTCTAGTGGCAATATTTTGCGATATTAGGAACGAGCATGCAACAGCATCTGATAGACAAAAAAATTCAAAATTTTTGGCAGGTAAAACCACTCCCCTATGTGAACTTCCCATTTGTTCTGGTTTTCTTAGAGTTCAATTTTTAAGTGCTACAGAATAGTCTACCCCTATCCTAAGAGCTCACTCAGATAGGTGGAATTTTTGCTAGAGAAATACTCATCTAGGATCCAAGTCCCAAATCTAAATAGATATACTAAAAATAGCACTAAAAAAAAAAAACAAAAAACAAAACAAAAACACAAAAAAATCCAAATAAAAAAAAAACACTTCCTAAAGGTCCTTTCACATGGGCTGTCTGCACGGTGGACTCAGCTTTGCACAGCGGGGGATCGCTCCGCTGATCGCCGCTGAGCAGGCGGAGGGTCAGTCTCTGCTCACTATGTTGAGACAGACATGTCAGTCAGGCTCTCCTCTATGGGGAGATTGGGAAAAAATGGACCGCCTGTCTGTATTAATCTGATCTGCCAGACGGATGGAAAATAGGGTCTCCAGCCGTCTGGATTTGGCAGACAGGATCGGATAGTGGTGGGTGTCAGCTGACATGTCACCGCTGACATCCACCACTCTATAGGGGTGAATGGAGCATCCAATCCGGTCCACCTGGAAAACTGACAGGCGGACCTGATCGGACCACCCATGTTTGATCAACAAGTGCAACGCTGATCAGCGTATTCTGACAGCAGGGGAGTCCACACCAACAGAAAAAAGTTGCACAGTAGCACAGTGAGGAGAATTCCTACCTTCACCTCACTTGAATGGATGGGGAATCCATCCATTATTTTTTTTTTTAGATCAGCTCTCTAGCTGATCAGGATTTTCCAGTAGTTCAAACCACTGGAAGAATTTTCATATGGGTATAAGCTACTCAAATAGTTGTTCTGATGAATTTCCCACCAGTACTGTGCTCCTTGCAGCAAGGTTTTTATATAATGTGATTTTATTATGCATGTACTAAACAGTAAGAACCCTTGCATTGCTCAATACCTACTACAACAGTAGGTGAATTTTTATGAAGTGATTGTCTTACAGTAAAGCACTACTCACTATGTATTAACCCTTAATTATTATCACAGAGGAATGACCTCTTGATAACTTTATCAAGCAGTCACATCCTGCTTCAAATCTTCACAGCTTCAACACTGTGCACCATGTCCTCCAATCTCCTGGCCCATGAGAAAATTCCCTTCCTGCTTCCCCTTGATAGCATTGTACTCCAAGACCTAGAACGAGAAATGCCTCTTATTTATGTAAGCCTCACTTTCACTGGTCTCAGTCTGGTTTTAGTCTGTCTTTTTTGCTTTTTCTACACAATTGTTTTTCCTAAGAAAGATCTACATTCTCACATACTCTCACTTCCCCTTCATTAAAAGGACCACTATTCAGAAAAATATTGAATTCCAACAGCTATATCTGATTAATATTTTCAAGGATAGTCTTCAGTATATATTAATAGTTGCAACTCTCACATGTCTTTATATTTTTACTTCAAGTGGTCTAGCAGAATGTGCATTAAAAGTTGAGAAAAAAAAAAAAAAGTATATTTAACAGGGGAGGCAGCACAGTACTTAATATAAGGTGTGAGCGGCCTTAGTTAACATTACAAGTTAACCAGCATGTAGATTGGCTGCTAGGACCACCTGGCATCCTAGCAACAAATACACCTGCTGGTTAACTTGAAATGTTAACTAAGGCAACTCCCTCCCTCTGTCCAGTATTGTGCTGCCTCCCACTCTCCGCTCTGCAGTGAAGAGGAGAACAGTGGAGGCTGAGGGGGAAGGACTGGCAAAGCAGGAATGTGTTTGAGATCTATCCATTGGTTGCCTGCGGTCGACAGGCAGATCAAGATTGACCGGTTGCGGACCCCCAATGCATCTTTGCACACATTAACTGCAAGGGTAACTGAACTAAATCTTAGTGGTGATCGTTTTCCTTTAAATGGTTGGGGGGGGGGGGGGATT
This sequence comes from Glandirana rugosa, assembly GCA_018402905.1. Taxonomy (NCBI): domain Eukaryota; kingdom Metazoa; phylum Chordata; class Amphibia; order Anura; family Ranidae; genus Glandirana; species Glandirana rugosa. The sequence continues at coordinate 505,930 of BLSH010306300.1, forward strand.
ACACTATTCTCACCCACAATAGCTTGTATAAGCTCATTCATAAACTAAAAGCAAACACACCACTAAACACCATTTATCAATTCAATATACGCTATATTGCCAAAAATATTGGGGCGCCTGCCTTTACACGCACATAAACTTTAACGGCGTCTTAGTCCGTAGGATTCCATATGGAGTTGGCCTACCCTTTGCAGCTATAACAGCTTCAACTCTTCTGGGAGGCCTTTCCATAAGGTTTAGGAGTGTGTCTATGGGAATGTTTGACCATCTTCCAGAAGCGCATTTGTGAGGTCAGGCACTGATGTTGGACAAGGCAGCCTGGCTTGCAGTCTGCTTTAATTCATCCCAAAGGTGTTCTATCGGGTTGAGGTCAGGACTCTGTACAGGCCAGGCAAGTTCCTCCACCCCAAATTCGCTCATCCATGTCTTTATAGACTTTGTTTTGTGCACTGGTGTGCAGTCATGTTGGAACAGGAAGGGGCCATCCCCAAACTGTTCCCACAATGTTGGGAGCATGAAAATTGTCCATAAGGTCTTGGTATGCTGACGCCTTAAGAGTTCCCTTCACTGGAACTAAAGGGCCAAGCGCAACCCCTGAAAAGCAACTCCACACCTTAATCCTCCCCCTACCAATTGGACCAGTGCACAAAGACACAGATGAGCATGTTTGGGGTGGAGGAACTCAACCCAATAGAACACCTTTGGGATGAATTGAGATGAATGACAAATGGGGTCCATTCCCCATACGTCTTCCAGAAGCGCACGGACAGGTGGTGTGTTTCCATCCAACAGCCCCATAGAGAACAGAGAGCTGTGTCCGTGTCCACTCTCAGCAGAGAGGACATGGACCAGTCATCCTCCTGCTCAGCAGGGATCAGCGGGCAGAGCACCCACTGAGCAGACGGATCCGCTTGACGGAGTCTGTGTGAAAGGGGCCTAAAGCTCAATTTTGAGCTTAGGCTGCGATTAGCACATCCCTTCACAATCAATCTACAATTTTCAAAAGTTCACAGGTATGCTCAGCACAACCAATTAAATAAAAAAATATTAATTCAAGATCAAAATATGCAAGTGTAGGCAAACTGCTAAATAAAACAAACTACAAATGTGTGAACTGTCTTGCTTTTCAAAAAGTAACTGTTCATGCAGTTTTCTAATCCAGGCACCTTTGCTTGACACCATAGGCAGGTCCTAAACATCTACTTTTCTTCACTGTACGCACAGCAATATAGCTTAGTTCAGGATGATTGGATTATAAAAAGGGAGCAGCTGATTGCAATCACCACCTCCCAGCTAGATTTGTAAGATTTACAATGGCTGCAAAAGCTTACCATACTGTGCCCTTCAACCCCTTCTCTGAATGTTGAATTACAGGAGAAAAGTACAAATACTACAGTACAATTTAAAAATACATGTTAATGCATTAATTGAATTTATTGAGGTCTTTAATACTTGGAGATTCTTGCATTTTAAGATATCCAGTTCATTATTCCTGTTACATCACACTTCATAATGGGTATTAAGAGTGTTACACAAGTTATGGTAGACAGGAAATGGACCAGTGATTAAGAACTCTAAGGAGACAGAAGCAGCTGTGGTTTTCACATGTACACATCACACATTTTACACTTGTCTTAGTTAAATGATTAGATGTTCTGTAGACACATCTCAGCTGCTATACTAACATATATAATTGGAGAGGCACATGAATACATTTTTACATTCAAGCTTGAAATACAGACAAGGTGTGACCTTTTGACATGTGAAATGCAATAGACCTGGGTGATCGCCTATGTACAGAATATGTCATTTTCCAACCCATCAGTCTATCTGGTTGTGCACACAAAAAAAACCCCTATGAACGGAGACTGGTGAGTCACAAGGCTGTCAGGAGATACACTACAACTAAAAGTAACTAGTCTTCCCTCATCCTAACATCTATATTAACTGGTGTAAAAAATATATAAATTTACCGATTTTCAACCCACTCTGGTCACCGGTGGCTTAAGGGGAGAGCAGGGACTGCCAAACACTGCTCCATGGAAGCCTATGGGTGACATCACTCCAAGCTTTCGCAGCCATTGTAAGGCGCTCTTCTCCAATCCCCTGCAGACGCCGCTGACTGACAGGGAATCACGTGAATGCAGTGGGCTTAAAGCTATATCAAACTTTTTTTTTTTTTTAAAAAACAGGTTATACTTCCCTGCTTCTGTGCAGTGATTTTGCACAGAGCAGCTCCAATCCCCTTTTTTGGGTCCCCGTCGGCTCCTCGCCCTCGAGCAGTGCCCCCAAAAAAAGTCCCTTGCGCACTCCCGAGCCACCGTTCTATACGTCCATAAGACACAGTGCTGCAGTTAGGCTCCGTCCTCCCACTCTCTCATCATTGGCTCACTGACTGATTGGCAGCAATGGGAGCTAATGGGCTGTTGCTGATGTCTCAGCCAATGAGGGAGATTCCCCATACAGCCGAAGCGATCGTGAACATCGCTGGATCAGAGGGGGGTGCTGCACACAGGTGTTTACCTTCATGCATAGAATGCACAAAGTTAAAAAAGAAAAAAAAAAAAAAAACCTTCAGCCTTTAGAAAGCCTTTTTAAGACCAGTTAGACTATAGCTGGAATTCTACCTGTCATGAGCGAAATAGGAGAGCTGAAATTGCTGGATTTCTAAAAATGATAGTTAACCAACTACAGTGCTTTTCAAGTCACTGACCTGGCATGGTTATGAAGGTCAGGATATGGCAAAAACTCAATATGCATATTTGCTCCTAGGAACTTTTAGCATAACATAATAAGCTACCGACATGCAGCAAGCGTGATTAGAAATATGCTTAACCACTTCAATACTATGCACTTAGAACACTTTACTACCAGACCAATTTTCAGTTTTCAGTGCTGTTGCGCTTTGAATGACAATTGCGCGGTCGTGCGACGCTGTACCCAAACAGTTTTTATCATTTTGTTCCCACAAATAGAGCTTTCTTTTGGTGATATTTGATCACCCCTGCGGGTTTTATTTTTTGCGCTACAAATAAAAAAAGACCAAAAATTTTGAAAAAAAAAAATAAAAAAACTCTATTTTTGTCACAAAACTTTGTAAATAAGTAAATTTTCTCCATCACTGGTGGGCACTGATGAGGCTACACTGACAGGCACTGATGTGGCAGTATTGATTGGCACTGATATGCAGCGATGATGAGCACTGTTAGGCGGCACTGATGAGCAGCACTGGCGGGTACTGAGAGGTGGCACTGATATACAGCACTGATGGGCACTGACGGACACTGCTAAGCGGCACTGATGGGCACCCTTAGGCGGCACTGGGCACTGATAGGTGGCACTGGTAGGTGGGCACTGGTAGGTGGGCACTGATATGTGGCACTGGTATGCATTGATAGGGGCACTGGTGGGCACTGATAGGGGCACATACATTGATAGGGGCTCATTCCCTGGTGGTCTAGGGTGGCATCTGAAGGTGGCACTGAGTGAAGGTGGCACTGAGCAGTATGTCACTTACCTGGTGGTCTAGAAGGGTCTCCCTGGTGGTCCAGATCGGCTCCCTGGTGGTCCTGGGTGGGCACATCCCTGGTGGTCCCTGGGCAGGCTCCCTGGTGGTCTGGGTGGCGATCCAAGGGAGGGCTGTGCTGATAAATGCAGGCTCTCCCCTCATCAGGTCTGCAGACCTGAGTACAGGAAAGCCGATAAACGGCTTTCCTGTATTACACTGTGATTGGTCACGGCTGGTCACATGGTAAAGTGCTTCGAATCAAAGCACTTTACCGAGATCGGCATTGCGGGGGGTTAAATTGACCTCCCACACCACGAGCGCCGCAATGCGCGCCCCTCCGGGCGCGCGGCGGCTTGTTATCCTGAGGACGTCATATGACATCCAGTCAGGATAACTGAACCACTTCCCGGCCGTCATTTTGCATACGGCGGTCGGGAAGTGGTTAATGTATAACAAAGGAAAAAAAAAAAATCAATCTAACTTTTGCATTAAAATCAGGTTAATATAAACCAGCATAGAGTTCCCCCTTACATTAGAGTCTGCAGGGATCCCCTTTACAGTGCAAGGGGGAAAGCCGCCGCCCATGTGACATTTATGGACAGTGTAAAAATGTCCGCTAATTTTTACAAACTGGCCCTAAAATTTACAGATGGTTGGCAACCCTGCCTTAAATGTAATGGTTTTAGGAAACTTAAATTAAAGGGGTTTAGTTCTGCTTAAAATGCAACTAAAAGGCTAAACTTTTTTTTTTTTTGGATTGAGGGATACACCCGTCATTTTGCCATCTGTGTCCCATTGGCAATATTCCCCTTCACTTCTAGCCCCATAGCCAAACCGGAAGTGAGAGGAAATCCCCCCCCCCAAAGTGAGTGAACCCCGGTGTGTTACCAGGGTCACCAGAACTAGCGTCCCCATTGAAAGATTTTGACATAGTGTTCTGATGTCCACCCAAAATGTTGGATTTTTTTTCTTACTTTTGATAATGGTAAGCAGAAAAAAATGGAGAGGGTGAATCTCCTTAATGGGCACAGACCGCAATAAAAACTGACAGACCATAGAGAATACCAGTGACCAGATGGTCCCGGTAGTCTTTATGACTCAGAGGCCTAGGCATGATGCTATGACATGTCTGGCCTGGAAGTTGTAAGTAACGCCGTGTACTCCACTGGAAAGCTGGAGATGTTATTTGATCTCAGGCTTTCCAGCCTGGAGGAGAGATGTGGGGTCTTCTAGACCTTACATCTCCCCATAAAGAGGACCTTTCATGCCCTATTCCTATTACAAGGGATGTTTACGTTCCTTGTAATAGGAATAAAAGTGATAAAAAAAATAAATAAAATAAAGGGGAAATGTAAAATAAAAACATAAGTGAACACCCAAATATGTAAACGGCACTCAAGCCACACACGTGAGGTATCACCGCAAAGGTTTTAGCAAGTGCAACAATTCTATCCCATGACCTCCTCTAACTAAACTGGTAACCTGTCAACATTTTTAAAGCGTTGCATATGGAGAATTTTAAGTACTGAAGTTTGGCTCTATGTGCACAATTTTAAAGCATGACAGGTTAGGCATCTATTTACTCGGCATAACATCTTTTATATTATACTAAAAAATGGGCCAACTTTAGTGTTCTATTTTTTTTTTCTTAATTCATGAAAGTTTTTTCCCAAAAAACACGTTTGAAAAATTGAAGCGCAAATACTATGACAAAAAATTGTAATGGCTGCCATTTTATTCCCTAGGGTCTCTGCAAAAAAAAACACTTTTAGGGGTTCTGCGTAATTTTCTAGCAAAAAAATGATGATTTTTACATGTAGGAGTGGAGATCCAGAATTGGCCCGGATGGCAAGTGGTTAAAGTATGACAGCTAGGCACCTAAAATAGCAGTTGGAGCACTTAATGGTAAATGAGGCATTTCAGATTCAAAGTTTCCTTTAAACCGCAACACAAAACTTTTGAGAAATAAAAAAAAAAAAATCCCCCACTGGGTGATCTGTGTACATTGCAAGGATTTTAAACTTTGTTGCAGATTCCTAGCTTTTGTTATTCTGAAGAAATCCCTTTGTATGTGTCCACGTGCATAGTGAATCGAATGGGAGTGGTTTTATAAAATTATCAATCAGCTGCTGCATCCTTTTAGAAGTGATTTCCTATTGGAAGTAGCTCGCCAAAAATATTTTTTTGTTGCAGGAGATGCCTGAAATCTGACTTGTATGTTAGTGTAGATTTCATGAATTTATGTTTCTGGGGGACGTTCTGTACACATTCTGTGTACAGAACTACTCCAGGTGGCCATATTGCATTTGCAGAAAATTACAGAGCAGCAGACTGAAAATGACAGGTAATTTTTAATATTCAATTACACCTATGACTTGTGTCACAATTGTATACGCTATAATATATATATATATATATACACAGGGAGTGCAGAATTATTAGGCAAGTTGTATTTTTGAGGAATAATTTTATTATTGAACAACAACCATGTTCTCAATGATTCCAAAAACTCATTAATATCAAAGCTGAATATTTTTGGAAGTAGTTTTTAGTTTGTTTTTAGTTGTAGCTATTTTAGGAGGATATCTGTGTGTGCAGGTGACTATTACTGTGCATAATTATTAGGCAACTTAACAAAAAACAAATATATACCCATTTCAATTATTTATTTTCAGCAGTGAAACCAATATAACATCTCAAAATTCACAAATATACATTTCTGACATTCAAAAACAAAACAAAAACAGATCAGTGACCAATATAGCCACCTTTCTTT
>BLSH010306300.1:521133-537034 GCA_018402905.1 Glandirana rugosa
ATGATCAATATTTATTTATTTTTAAGGTATTTTTAACGGGGTATCAAACATCTGTCATATTGAAAACGTGTTTGTTATATGTGCATAACCCTAAAAGAATTGTTTTTGTACATCGTCTTATGTATAACCGGATTTGACAATCTAAAAAAAATAAATAAAATAAAAAATAACCTACAAAAATATCGACTTTCACTTTTTTTAAAAAAAAAGTTTTAACAGTAAAAAACAAATATCACGTTTTTATTTTTTTTTGTCTCCACCAGTTTATGGTGATTTTTCGAAACTCCCCTTTTATTTCTGTTAGAATAAACCCATGTCGCAGCGTGTTCGCGTGTTAACAGTCAATTTTATTGCGTCACGGAATAACGTTTTTTACCGGACCAACACTTCCTCCCCCCCCCGGTTCCCCCCCCCCCCCCTCCTTCACAACCAGGCCATTTTTTGCAATAAGGCACTGCGTTATTTTAACTGACAATTGTGCGCTTGTGCGACGCTGTACCCAAATAAGATTGTCTTTATTTTCCCCTCAAAGCTTTTTAGTGGTATTTGACCACCTCTGTTTTTTTTTATTTTTGCACTATAAACAAAAAATGACAATTTTGAAAAAAAAATTTTTTTCACTTTCAGCTATAAAAACATCCAATAAAAAATAAAATAAATAAAAAAAATCTAACAGTTTAGGCCAATATGTATTCTGCTACATGTTTTTGTTAAGAAAATCCCAATACGTGTATATTGTTTGTGCAAAAGTTATACTGTCTACAAACTATGGGGCAATTTTTATGGAATTTTTATTTATTTATAACTAGTAATGGCAGTGATCAGTGACCTAGCAGGACTGCAACATTGCGGCAGACAAATCAGACACCAAGTGTCACTTTTTGGGGAACAGTGACACCCATACAATGATCAGTGCCAAAAAATATGCACCGTCACTGTACCGACACTGGCAGGGAAGAGGTTATCAGGGGCGATCAAAGGGTTAAATGTGTCCCTAGGGAGTGCTTTCTAACTGTGTGGGAGGTGCTTGTACTGTGGTTAGACAGAATAGTGTTCCTGCTTAGCAGAAACACAGGATTCTCTGTCTTCCCTCATCACAAAACAGCGATCTGCTTTGTTTACATAGGCAGATCGCCATTCTGCCTCTGTCGGGAAAGATCGGCGGGTCCACTGTCTCCAATCACAGCAGGAGTTGAAAAGACACAGGTAGACAATTCTGACTGTAGGAGCCGCTTCCCCGCAGTACATGTATGTGGGGAAGTCGGTAAGCGGTTAAAGTTCATTTCGCTGAAAAAACACACGTATAATAGATTTAAAAAGTATACAAAATGCCTAACGGAAACAAATAGAGTGAAATTTAAGAGGAGTTTAGGCTTATGGAGTGTGCTTGTCGGTGTTTTAAATGCAGGTAGCTTTGAATTGTCAGGTCTCCACAAGTTTGCTCCAAGAGCGATCATGAGAAACTAACAGGGTTATTCATTACAAATGGTAGTAGCTAGAGTGACAGATAATAGGGTCAAATTGACCTTTAGTTTACCGTCAGTCAACCACTTCGGAAAGCAACATTTCATTTCTAGCAATGAAACAGTCATTTATGTCCAAAGTCTAAAACCACCATTTGTTTTCTTATTTGCTGGTTAAGAGGTTTCTTAGCATCTTGTTTAGTACCTGAAAGCCTAGGGTACACAAAACGAAGGTATTTTTCTACACCTCATGTGCAAACACCAAAGCCACACATCGCTGTGGGAAATTATTGTGCTATAGTGTTTTGTACCAAGTTAGCCATTGATGACAGCATAATGTTTAGTGAGGGTGGAATGACAGCTTCCCATAGTTGTCACACAGGACTGTCGATCAGAGAGTTTCCTCAATTTGACGGAGAACCTATTTATTGGCGTGTATACACACTTCATTGTTTTTGTTCTAGATAAGCATAGCGAGAGGGCTAGAACACCTGTCACCTGAGTTGACATGAAATGAGAATTCAAAATACTGAGTTGATATTAAAAGCAATAATGAACCAAAAAACTAGATGGTCACCTCCCTCACTTTGGGAAGATTTCCTTTCGCTTTCAGTTTCTAAAGGACAAAAATTGGAGAACGCTCTCCAGTGGTATGTCAAAAAAATTAAACCCAACAATGCTTTTTTTTATCTGGATATAAACCCAAGTGAAAATTTGCTGTGTTCTAGAGTACATCTAGAAATGTTTTTAAGAGTAGTAGTAGTAACCTTAACAAAAAAAAAAAAAAAGTACCTTTGGTCTTGAATCCTCCATTGAAATAGTGAATTTCATGGTATGTGAGCCAAACTTGGCACTCCTCTCTACTTACAGCCACATAGCTGAATATTTGCAGTATGAAATCTAAGGCACTGCTGCCTGTGATGGTTAGTCTCATGAGATTTGGAGTGGGATTTGGTAATGTCGCTACTGCAGATTCTTGGACAGTAATCTACATTGAATGCATCTCTCTGCTTATGCCTTTACTCATTCTGTGAATCTGCTTTGTAAAATCTCTTGCTGCTTCTGGAACATTCCTCAGCTAGTTATTACATCACCATTCACCCGGTGATAGCTCTGATGAAAACGTAGCCCTATTCCTCTACCAAGATGGCCACATCCACACAAAGGCCCAGTGCACAATGAGACAAGCCAATTATGTAGAAAAGATCAGCTGCAGAGAGATCACAGGAACTACTGTTGACTAGTCTTTTGCCCTATGCCTGCCGTTCTTTTGGCTTAATGTACTTTTACATTTGATCTACCTTTCATTCTGAGTACAAAAAAATAAAAAATAGTAAATTGTCAATATTTCTATAAAATGTATGTTCCAGCTAGATGGGGGAGGTGAAGTATTTACACTAGACATGTGAGTTTGAGAGTTTGTGTTAGATGCTGGACACTGTTGAAGTGAATAAGTGGAGAAACTGTAGTTCAACTGCCAGGTGACAAACAGGAAAAGGCTGAAAGGAACAGAGGTGGAGAGGATGAGAAATACACAGAGGGGAATGCTGGGCTGCCAATGAGGAGGAGAAGGAGATGGAGAATACAGGAGGCAAGGATGCCTAGGGGGCTGCTGTAAGCACATTAGTCTGTTTACCACCATTTACTGCCATTTTGGTATGAGAGGGCTGTACATGTGACTGACTGTCTGCAGTGAAAAATGGGTTGGTACTTGGATAGGCATCTGTACTAAAGGTCTTCAAGAGTTGTGGAGCTGTGAGTGTATGTGGTATCTTGTGATGGGAGAGCTGGTGTTTTGTTTCCTGGAAAAAAGGACACTGGCTTGTTGGCTACTGGCTCCATTGTAGGGATAGACTGCATCTAAATGGGGAAGGTGCAGCTCTGGCTTTTAAAAATAGGACTTCAGAAGGGGAGGGGGGATTTATGGAAATTATATGCCATAAACAAGGCCCCTTGTGGAAAATATAGGGATGGGTGGCACAGAGGCGGAATTGGAGCTCAAACTAGACAGCGGGGAAACTGCATCACCAAGTCCAATACAGAAATTGCTGCATATTACACTGAAATTAAAAAATGAGCAATTATTGAACTCTAGAACACCTGTTATTTGAGAACCCCTTTGACTCCATGGGAGCATTGGATACTTGGTTGGACAGTTCACATGACTGGGTGGCTAATATGAAGGGGTACATTCTATTTCAGAAGGAATGGTAGATTGATAGAAAAGCTAGAGGGGTATGTAGTATAGAGCGAATAGTAATCTAAAAGTGAATATGAGAAAGTATCTAAATAAAAATCATGAAATAGTAAACTACTTGCTCACAACTATGCTATAAGCAGCCCAAAAAAAGGACGAGGAAGAGTTTCAGCTTCTTTAACACTCCGAAATTGGTAAGAAACGGGGGAATATTATGGGTGACTATATGGATATCGACTGGACAAATGGAACTGCACACTTAACAAAAGCTGGTTATTTAATGAAATAATTACATGCCATTTGATGGTGGAAGCCCCAATAAGGAAAAATGAGCTGTTGGATCTATTCATTTCAAACATGGAGCGCATTACAGATGTGCAAGCTGGAGACAACTTAACAGTTGTCAAAGTTTAATTACATTTGCCATACTTTACAGAAAAGAGGCATGTTGGTATGACAAGAACTCTAAATTTCAGGCCAACTTCAATAAGCTGCACTCCTTGCATGATGCTCCATAGGACAAAATAATCTCACCAAACACAGAAGGCAAAATGGAATGTTCCAACGATGTATTAAACTGCATTCGTCTGTTTTGTATTTTGACCCTTTGGAAAACAACAAAATGAAATCCTAGGAGGTAAATTCTAGTTTAAAAAGCAAATCAAGGTAAAAAACAGGCCTTTACAGAAAGGATAATTTGGAGGGAACAGCCTGGGCATTTCTGAATTACAACTAATGCAACAGGTGATACAAGGGAGCAATCGGAGCAACAACCAAAAAACCCCCAAACATTACTACAGTTAGTAAAACAAACCTTCCAAAGATGTTCAAATAAATCAATAGCAAAAAGGTAATGATGGACCCCTTAAAAATTAACCTAAGAAATTTCTCTTCAGATTTTACAGAAAAAAAAAGTTTGATAGTAAACCATAATGCTATTGTACACTGGTTGACTAAAAACCAGGTTCAAAACAGACTGGAAAAAACGTAATGTTAATAATCAGAACCAGATGGCTTTCACCCAAAAGTCTTCAGGTAGATTAGCTCTGTTACAGCAAACCTACTATTTTAAAGTTTCCAAGACTTTTTCCCAACTAGAATGCTACCCATTAATTGGCAAAAAAAAGTTGACTCATGCCAGGAAGCTACAGACCAGCCTAACATTAATAGTATGCTAAATATTTGAGGGAATGGCAAGGGACTCTAAGAATGTGTCAGTAGATGTATCAGAAGTAACAACCAACAGGGATTTATGAAATACCATTTCTGTTGAGATCAACCATTATATAAGGAAGCAGGAAAGAATTTGGATGGATTAAGACAAGTGGATGTAGTTTAAGATTTTGCTAAAGCATTCAATACTGTAAAGGAAATTGGTTGCATGAACAGGTCCAGAGAGAAGTAAAAAAATGACTTATTCTCTAGGTAGATCTTATGTTGTGAGTGTTACACACCCCAGGGTTCTGTCTTGGGACCAAAGCGATTTTAACTTTTTAAAAAATGATACAGAGTTTAGACTTCAGTGTTTGCTGGGGATACCAAATTCTGAAGGGAAATATATATGGCACAGGATATAGCAACAGTACAGGAAGACTGACAAGAGGACATTGGCATATATGCAATGCCAAATACTAGCTGAAGCCATCAGAGCTGGAAGAATATGGCTATGCATTTAAAAGGGCATATGTTCAGGGATGAATCAATAATCTGACCTCTTTAAAAAACACTGGTTTGGTCTAATCATGAATATCCTTGAACTAGAAAGAGCTAAATAAAAGGCAACAAAATAAGGGGGCTGGAGGACCTTAACTAGGATTATAAAGATTACACTTATTCACGCTGTGATTATATCCTCAAGTGCCTCCTCTTCAAAGACAAAAATGTAACAAATGTGGTTACAATAACTAATAAACTGTTCCTCATCAGGGTCCTTTCACACGAGCGGAGCCCGTTTTGACAGGCTCAGCGGGGATTCATCCGTCCATCCCCGCTGAGCCAGCGGATGACAGGTCCGTGTCTGCAGGCCTGTCAGAGCTCCGCTCTCCTCTATGGGGGATCAGATGAACATGGACCGTCTGACCGTGTTCATCCGATCCGCCAGACGGATAGAAAATAGGGTTTCCATCCATCTGTATTTAGCGGACCGGAACGGATCGGTACATGTGAAAGGACCCAAAAAAGGTTCCTGAAGATGACGTGTGACCACAATTTGGAATTGACAGAAAAGAGATTTAATCTTAGATTGTGGAAGGGGTTCTCTATTGTTGAGTAGTGAAAAAGTAGAATTCTCTAGGTAGTGGTATTTGCTGAAAATTTTGATAAATTTAAAAAACACTTGTAGACCTCTTTCTCAGGGAGCAGAATATACAGGACTATGGGAATTCTTAAAGGCTCAAAAGCACATGTTGATCTGTTAACGGACAAAAAAAAAAAAAAAGGTCCACTTGATCTATTACTACATAGCTGATGAGTATTTTCAAGGGCAAGTTACAGTATGTACTTAAAAACTTGTGCCTACTGGTTGATTATGATATACAGGCACTTCATATCACCATTTCTAAATCTCCTTTCTGAATTCCAGAGCTATAGTGACTTTGAATTTCCACATGAACATGAATTCCCTCATTTATAGAAAAGATCAGGATTTTACAGGTGTGGTCCCAGGGTACTTTTTCATGAATAGGTAGACCGCTTTTAAGACCAACCAATATACATACCGCAGTTACTTACAATAACAAAGTTAAACATTATCAGATTTGTGGGGCTAATAAGCAGAGTAAAGAGCACCATTCTTTGTAGACCTTAAGGTGTGGGTGGGCTGGCCCTTCCTAACAACCTTTACTATATGACATTGCATCTCACATGGATAGAAGACTAGTGTAGACATGATGGGATCAAACATTGGACATCCACAAACAGGCTTCTCCTCCTGCCCCCCCCCCTCTGCATGTCCCTGAAGTATTGATTGCCACTCTTCAGCTCTGAAAGGTCCCCCAACCATAGGACCTACTTTGGGGGGAGGGGGGGTGGATCCGTTTTCTCTGACAAGCATCTCACCATATCCTGCTCTACTACTCCCGATAGTTATGAACCCAGAGTTCCCACCTGGACTTTGACCAAGCTTATACTAAAACTGATACATTCAGTGTGAAACCATTACGTTCTTATCCTGGCCATCACCCACAGACATGTCCCTGGACTGAGTGGCCACTCTTGGGACAATGGCAGTGGAAACCATAACTCCTGGTCTCCTACTCAATGCTGCAACCTTCGTCTGCCCCATAGCAATGTTCGAGCAAGAATATTCGAAAGGGCTGTTAATCATACTTGGTTACAACTACTGCTTCAAGCAGAATCTGATTCTGTTTCACTTCCTAGACAATTGGGAACAGGCTCTACACATCACATTCTCTGTGAAAGAAAGCTAAACTCATATTATAAGCAATACCAGGAATATAAAAATGTTTTTTTTAACAAGGTGGTATGACTCACCATACCCATCATTCTAGATTTCCAAAATCCTCTCCATGTTGACACTATGGTGACTCACCTGGTCCAAATATTTTTGTGATCACATTCACACAATTTACCCAAAAATGTATTAAAAGTCAAATTTCCACAGCCTTTTTCCTCTTACACCAGAGCACATTTCCTTCTAAAAACGTACAAGTCCTCATCTTACAGGTGTCATAATTCACCCAACACCACAGCCTGTGCCTGCATAATTCACCCATCAAAGCAGTCAGTGCCTGCATTCCCACACTACGGAGCAATCCAAGCCACGTCTCTAGACAATGGACTGATCAGTGAGTCAATGAGACTCGGCTGTTCACAGATCAGAGTGAGGGGTTGGTCTCGGCCCCTTACCACATGATCTTTGTCAATCAATGACAGCGGATCACGTGATGCAAACAGAAGATTGGTTTACTCGGTTTTTTTTCCCCTCACAGGTTTTCACATTTTTGTAACAAACTATGATTTTTTTTTTTTTCCCCCAAATTTTAGGTCTTTAGTTTAGTATGGGGTGTTAACATGCACAATAAAATCCATGACCTCTATCCATTATAGGATATACAATCCCAATTCCAAAAAATGCTGTGCAAAATCTACATAAAAAAGAAGAATTGCAATGAATTTAAAATCTCAAACCCATGTTTTATTCACAATAGAAAATAATCAAATGTTTAAACTGAGAAACTGTACCATTATAAGTTATTTTGAAATTGATGGCAGCAACACGTCAAAAAAGTTGAGACCAGGCAACAAAAAGCTGGCAAAGAGTTACTAACAAGGAAGAGCTGAAATAATATTTTGCAACAAATTTGGTTAATTGGCAACAGGTCAGTAACATGATTAACCACTTAAGAACCGGCCTATAGCCAAATGACAGCTACAGGGCAGTTGCTTAATTCTGGGAGGGCGTCTACTGCCATCCTCCCAGAATCGCGCTTCCCGCGCGCCCCCTAGGGCACGCACACGGGAACATCCCTGACATCTCCCTGGCTGTGAGCGGCCTTTCACCACGTGATCACTCTGTCAAATGACGGAGCGATCACAGGTAAACAAGCCGCCGGCCTTTCTCTCTCCGCAACGATCGGTGCAGTGTGAGAGGAGAGAGGGGGGAGGGGGGGGGGGGAAGAGAGGACGTGTGCAGCGCTGTGGGCGATGTGTAATGCTTGCAGCGCTGCTAAGTGACAGTGGGGGACAGGTTGCACCCCCCACCATCGATCCACACCAACCACCAAGCCATCCTCACCCCATCCATGCTCAGCCATCCAGCCATCCTCACCCCATCCATGCTCATTCATCCATCCATGCTTAGCCATCCTCATTCATGCCCAGTCATCCCATCCAGGCTCATCCATCCCCATTCATGCTCATCCATACCACATCCATGCCACTACAGTGCCCATCCATGTCAGCACACTGCCTCACAATAGTGTAAAAGGTAGTCAAATTAGATTTGAAATGTATGCCCCTAGAACACCTGACGGTGCTCCCTGCACGTTGGGCCTCTGTATGTGGCCAGGCTGTATAAAAGTGTCACACGTGTTATCGCTATACTTGGGAGGAGCAGCAGAATATTTTGTGGGCTGTAATTTTTGCTAGGTACATGCTGTGTGGTAAAAATATTGTATAAATGGACAACTGTGAAAAAATAAAAAAATAAAAAAATAAAAAAAGCGTTTTGTATTTCTTTCCACATTTTCCAAAAACTTGTGGAAAAAAATGACATGTTCAAAAGACTCATTATGCCTCCTAGAATATATGTGTACTTTCCAAAATGGGGTCATTTTTTTGGGCGTTTCCATTGTCCTGGTGCTCCAGGACCTTCAAAAGTGCAAGAGGTAGTCAAGAAATTATATGTGTAACTCATGCTCTTGGAACGCTTGATGGTGCTCCCTGCATGTTGAGCCTCTGTATGTGGCCAGGCCGTGTATAAGTCTCACACATGTGGTATTGCCATACTCAGGAGTAGTAGAATGTGTTTTGGGGTGTAATTTGTGGTATGCATATGCTGGGTGTGAGAAATAACCTGTTAACCTATGACAATTTTGTGAAAAAATTTTTTTTAAAAAATCATTTTGCCAAGAATTGTGGGAAAAAAAATTACAACTTCAAAAAATTCACCATGCCTCTTACTAAATACCTTGGAATGTCTACTTTCCAAAAAGGGGTCATTTGGGGGGTATTTGTACTTTCCTGGCTTGTTAGGGTCTCAAAAAATGATAGGCCGTCAGTACATCAGGTGTGATCAATATTCAGTGATTGGCACCATAGCTTGTAGACTCTAACCTTCACAAAAACCATATATACACTATTTAGTTTTTTTACCAAAGATATGTAGCAGTATACATTTTGGCCAAAATTTAAGAAAAATTACTAATTTGCAAAATTTTATAACAAACAAAGAAATTCTTTTTTTTACAAAATTTCCTTTTTTTTTTTTTTTTTTTTTTTTTTTAATTATAGCGCAAAAATGAAAAACCCAGCAGTGATTAAATACCACCAAAAGAAAGCTCTATTTGTGTGAATAAAGGACGCAAATTTCATATGGGTACAGTGTTGCATGACTGAGTAATTGTCATTCAAAATGTGAGAGCACTGAAAGCTGAAAATTGGTCTGGTTGTTAAGGGTGTTTAAGTGCCCAGTGGTCAAGTGGTTAATGATGAAAAGAGCATCTTAGAAAGTAAAGAGTGCCCCAGAAGTAAAGATAGGCAGAGGTTCAACAATATGAAAAAACTGCATCTAAAAATTGTCAAATAATTCCAGAGTAATATTCCTTAATGTAAAATTGCAAAGACTACATTTCTAAGAATCTCAAGAAATCTGTGTGCAAGGGACAAGGCTGAAACGCAGTATTGGATGCCCATGATCTTTGGGCCCTCACACAGCATCAAATTAAAAACTGGCATGATTTTTTGATGGACATCACTCCATGGGCTCAGGAATACTTCCAAAAATCAGTGTCTGAACAAAGTTTGCAATGCCATCCAATAATGCAATGATGATCTAGAAACTCCACTATCTCCTCTGGGCCCAAGCTCACTTAAAAAAGGTCTGTTGCCAAGTGGAAAACTATTCTGTGGTAAAACTGAAATTTTACATTTTTGGGCAACTAAAGGCACCACATCCCCCAGATTTGGGGGGGGGGGGGGGGGATCTTCCAGTTGAGCAGTGCTCCGTTCAAAAGCCTGCATCTGATTGTTTGGGGTGCATTAGTGAGTGTGAAATGAGTAGCTTACACATCCAGAAGGGCACCATCAGAAAGATAGGTTCGGGTTTTAAAGCAGCACATGGTCCCATCCAGATGATGTCTTTTTCACGGAAGGCCTTGCATATTTCAGCAGGACAATGCTAAACCCCACACTGCATCTATGACAACAGCATGGCTTCATAGTGGAAGAGTCTGGGTTCCTAACTGGTCTGCCTGCATTCCAGACCTTTCACCAATTGAAAATATTGGGCAAATCTTGAAAACGCAAAATATGACAAAGACGACCCAGGACTATAGAGCAGTTAGAATCCTAGATCAGGCAAGAATTGGACAACATTCCCATTTCAAAACTCCAGCACCTGGTCTCAGTTCCCAGACATTTTTTTCCCCTTTTAGGTTTAATTTTAGGTTTGTGAGATTTGCATATCATTGCATTCTGTTTGCATATAGATTTTACACAGCATTCCAACTTTTTTTGGAATTGTTTTGAGTTATAGTTGTGACATGGAGGTCACCAGGAGAAACCAGCTGTGGGGGACTCAGGAAATAGACACTACTGAAGTGTTCATATGTGGACTTCAGCGGCAGATTTCTGAACAGCTTAGTGGAGTTTGCGAACTTGGGCATCAAGAAAGGCAAGAATGTACCTGTCTTTTATAGGTATAGGTTGCGTGAAAATATTTTGAGGATAGCATTACTTTAAATTAAAAAAAAAAACTTAGCATAATGTGGAATTAAAGTGTGTTTAAACTAACTATAAACGTCTTTTATCCCTTTTGGTCTGTATAAATTATGTCATTGAAAAGTATTCTGATAGATTGGCTTGAGAAGGTAAAAAGACTAGTTCATTCTGCTAGAAGTCTTGTAGGTCTGCGCTTACTGTAAGCCTTATTCCCAGCCATCTGAGTGCAGAACTTCCCCCCAGGTCATGGAGATATGTTAGTAGGGGAAGGGGGGGGGTTCTATAGTCCTTCCTAGAATGACAATCCCGTTACTCTATAGGACACAGAGTGGGTGATCACTGTAAATGTAGGACAGGAAGCATGTTCCTGGTTGGATTACCAGGTGACAAAGTAAAAACGTGAAGAAAACGAATGCAGGTACATTGAAAGACTGGAAGGCTACACTATATAACATTTTTTTCCCTGGTTTTACACTGATAGCTACTTTACAATATACTGTATAATGAAACAAATTTGTTTTTTCTGAACATTACTATGTATCCAGATCAAATACACCTTTCTGGCATACTGAAATGACAGTGTCACTTGGTTGACCTCTCGTTTTAAAGGTCACTGAAACCATGCACCCTTAACTTCACCTACAGTATAATATATTTTTTTTGTTGAAGTCTTAAAACTGGTTTTGTACACAGTGTTCATATTGAAAAAACAGCTGTTTGCTGACAGACTGTTAGATGGAAGTTAAATCTGAGTGAAGTGGTTAACCCCACATCCCTCGGCTTCTGATAAAGTGCTTTGATAAGCAGACTAGAATAGTGAAAACACTGTGCAAAGCCAGGGCTCTCCCCCTTATGAATTAATGGTTTGTTTAGCTGAAGCTATATGAACCCTTCACGCGGCTTTCCGCTTTTTTTGGGGAGTCTGCATGATTTTTTTTTTCACTTAGCACAGTAATATCCTATGTAGAAGGTAAACAAAAATGTAGTTGTAAACGGTGGGTGACCTTTACTGAAGCTATGTGTAGCTATGCTTACTGCACTAGTAGAAAAACTCCTCCACAACGTGGCATCAATTACTCACAGAACATTCAAAGTTTATCATGTAGGTGACGTGATGTAAAGGTGAGCAAATTCCAAGCCTAAAATAGGTGACGGCACAAAGAAAGAAAAGTCACATTTAGTAGAAATTTCTTCCTGTACAATGGCCTTCTGGAAATTAAGAATAAAAGGTCCTTCATTTGCCCAATATAGTCGTGTAGGAGATACTTCAGTGATAACCCCCAGTAGATTAAAAAATGAATCTAGCTACCTATAAAACAATTACATATATTTCTGCATATAAGTGCTCATTTTAAATCTGCATTTACACCTGGTGATTGAGGCATTTTAAGAAATGTATCAAGATTCAGGAGTTTGTTTCTTGTGCCGTGCAATGGGGAAGAGTGCAGTGAGAACTGTTCAGGCTAAAAATGTGCACAGAAATGCATGAACACACATCAGGTTTACAGGCACTCCCGTTGCAGAATATGGGGCCAAAAACGCCAGAATACCCAAAAAAAGCACATAATTTTTGAGCACAGGGTAACTGAGTATACAAGTGTGAACAGGAACAATTACAAATAATGGGATTCTGTATAGTCAGGCATAGAAAAACAAGCAGAAAAACACGTGTCAATGGGGCTAACCGATGAAGGGGGCAGACTGCACTGCATTGCACACTGCTGTCAAACAAGCACTGGGGGTTTACCAATAAAGGTAAGAAAACAGATCAGTGATTATATCAGTGTAGTATTGCACTTTCAGTGTCCAGTAAGCAAGGAGGTGGTAGGCATGGCCAAGCTGTACTGCATAAAGGGAACTGAAGGTCAAGAACGGACTTTGGCCCGCCAAAATGTGAGCGATTTTTTTCCTGCAACAATGGGTTGCAGGCAAGAAAATGGCTCCATTGCCCCATCAACGCACAGTGTTAATGGGAGAATCCCTCCCGTGGAGCCATTGTGTTCTCCCGGCAGGAGAACAGCCTAGCTATCAATCTCAAGTAAAATCAGACAGGCTGGCTGTACCAAGTTGATAGATCGTCTAGGGCTCAGACTGCCCATACATGATTCGAATCTTGGCCGGTTCCTGTTGTAACTTTTTTTTTGTTTTTTTGTTTTTTAATAAACACACACACACACACGCACACCATACTTGCCTCCTCTGTGCAGTTGTATTCACACAGAGCAGCCTGGATCCTTCTCAGGTCCTTCTTTGCTGCTCCTGGCCCCTTCCTCCTATTGAGTGCCCCCAACAGGCAGCAACTATCTATGGGGGCACCCAAGCTGAGTCAGAGCTCTGTGTATCCATTCAGACACAGAGCCCCGACCCGGCCCTCTCTCCCAATTGGCTGACTGACATTGACAGCCGCAGAGCCAATGGCGCCACTGCTGTGTCTCAGCCAATCAGGAGGAGTGTTCAGGATGGCTTAAACATTCGTGGACATCGCTGGAGAGAGATGGGGTTCATATAATTAATTATGGGGTGTTGGGGAGGCTGCTGCACACAGAATGTTTTTCATCTTAATGCATAGAATGCATTAAGATTAAAAAAAAAAAAAAAAAACTCCTGCCTTTACAAACACCTTTAAGTCTGCTAGCTGCGTTTGTAAAGGCCTCCAAAAGAAGGCAAGTACTTGCCTAACTCCTATATCAGATGCCTCAGTCTTTTTTTTGTTGGCTGTATAGGTTGGGTTGTGTATGTGAGGCTGATGGTTTGGCTGGTTCAGGCAGAGGCAGTCAGGACCTTTGCCTCACATGGATCTACAACTTCACTGCAGCTGACAAAGTGGGGCATTGGCCACATGGATTCAGGACACCTCACTTAAGAAGCTAATACATCGCGGGCTGTCAAATGTATTTTTAAAAGGCAGCTGCAAAGTAAACTAGTGGGTCTAGAGGCCACTTTTTCTGCAGTGGAGAAAAATGACATTACTAACCAAGCTAAGTGCCTAGAAAGATCTAAATGTTCCACGCCAGCAAGGACCAATGCATATAGCCAAAGGTATTAAAATAGTTAAGGAAACAGGCTGACTACACCAAAAATATATTGGTGGTTCAAAAGCTCACAAGGCAAGATTGGTGGCCCCTTCCTAAAATTAAATCTATACCATATACTGTATATAAAATTGTATGCAGACAATTGACCTTCATTAAGTTATGCCACAAATTATGCAACTGAAATTTTTTTTTATTTTTTTTTTTTTAATATAAATAGAAGGTATAAGCTTTAAAAAAAAATCTAAACTCATGATTCAGTACACCAAGGGGTCTATAATTATTTTCATACAGGATTACAGATTTTTCTTTCTAATTTGATGCAACTGAAAACAATGTGTGATTTTATGTGAAAATGTTGTATTGCAATCAAGAGAACAGCTAAAAGCTAAACTGGAAAGCTGCATCAACACCAAAAACGTAGGGTGCTAAAGTGTGATCATAAGTCTTAGCTGGTCACCTACTGACAACCTTATTTTTTGGGGGGAAATGTTGGTTTGTAAATGAAAAGATATATGGTTAACAGCAGCGCTCAAAATGCACATAATTATAACATTATCTAAAGAGACAACAGAGCCCTTTTACAAAGAGGCAGTTTTCAGGCTTTTTAGCACTAAAAAGAGCGCCTGTAAACTGCCTCTGCAGCCCGTGTTAAACCCCGAATACTTTCACACGGGGCGGTGTGCTTGCAGCACGGGAAAAAAGCAGCATCTTTGGGGAGATGTAGCAGAGGTGTATACACCCCCCCTGCTATTGGAATGAATGGCCAGCGCTTCGGAAGGGCCGCAACACGGGCGCTTTTAACCCCCTTTCAATCCCTACTAGAGGGTTAAAAGCGATCCATTTTTAACAGCGGTAAAGCGCCGCTAAAACTAGCGGTGCTTTACCGCTAATGGACCCGCTGCCCTGGTTTAAAAGGGGTCCAAGGGTATATTCATATAGTCTCTGCTGGTGTCTACTAAAAAGCATAGAACAAATACATATGTTGCACAATGATTATATATATACACACACACACACACACATATACATATACACACATATACACACATATACACACATACATATACACATACATATACACATACACATACATACACATACAAACATACACACACAGAGCCCGACGTGTTTCAGGATCGAGCCTTTCGTCAGGGGCTTTTTTCAGAAAGTATTAATTTAACTTCTCTAGCGGTATCTAAATATATTGTCTTCTAAAGGTCATGTGCAGTTAGTGCAAATTTGGTCAGTGTGATGGCACAGCAGGTGGTATCGGTGGGACGGGATTTCTCTCAGCCAAGGCACCTCACATATTGGTGAACCTGCGGCAGATCCCACAGTATCCTGAGGCAAATGGGGACAAAACAGATATATATCCCCAACGGGGGAGACTAGGCCCTGCCAGCTTGGGGTCCTCTTTGGGACAAATCCCCTCAAGGGAATTGGCGCAAATCCTCCACCCCCTTTTTGACGGAAATCATATTGTATGGACCCTGGATTCATCCTGACCTGGATTCCTCCGTCACACTACCAGACAGCTACACTATACCACCTGCTGTGCCAACACACTGACCAAATTTGCACTAACTGCACACGACTTTAAAAGATGATATATTTAGATACCGCTAGACAAGTTCAATTAATACTTTCTGCAAAAAAAGCTGACGAAAGGCTTGAACCCGAAATGCGTCGGACTGCGAAATGCAATATACGAGAGGAGAGATGGGAGAGGAGAGATGGGAGGGGAGGGGAGAGATGGGAGAGGAGAGATGGGAGGGGAGGGGAGAGATGGGAGAGGAGAGATGGGA
>BLSH010306300.1:538074-558119 GCA_018402905.1 Glandirana rugosa
AGAGGGTAGAGAGAGAGGGTAGAGAGAGAGGGTAGAGAGAGAGAGAGAGATGGGAGAGAGAGATGGGAGAGAGAGATGGGAGAGAGATAGAGAGAGAGAGAGAGAGAGAGAGAGAGAGGCCATCCTTCATTCCTCTACATATGTGATTTTATCTATATGAAATAAAAACACTTCTAGTTTTATATAAAACACGTGTTCTGTGCCACTACCTTTAAAGTCCCACAAATAGGGGTTTTTCTTATTGCAATTCAATTGGGATTGGTGGTGGACATAGAGGCAGTGCCCCTCCCGGAAATTCTATACAAGGCTATATTCATAAAGCACAGTAAATTAGTAAGGCAAGTCTGAGACAGTAAAGTGGGGTGGGTAAAATCTAAAAAAAAATGCATTTTTGAATAATTTACATAAGCATGAATAAAAAAAAATAAAAAAAAAAAAAAAAACACGACAAGCATTCTATAAAGTCAAAGGTTGAACGCATTTACTTAGTCAGCAATGTGCCGTGTTTAATGCTGCCTAGTCCAACTAATCAGCAGTTGTACAAGGCAAGTGACATTTTCTCTCTTGCTGTACTCCCAAATCACACATACGGGATGACAGATTGGCCCAACTATTATATCACTTAAAAAGAATGCAGTCTTAAAATCCTGTGGCAGCGCACAGCCATTTCCTGGTAGATAGGCACACAATTGACAGTCCCAAATACTAAGCCTCTCTTTTCTTAACTAGTAATAAGATATATGAAGCCAACATTTTAATCTTTGAGTGCATATTTTTGAGTTGTGTAATACTGAAGGACAATTCTAAAACCAACACAAAAACATGATTTCATTTTGTTTTTGGAAAGGGGGGGGGGGGCAATTTGTAGCAAAGCACAAGTATGCACTTAATTGCTTAAGTGAAAAACTGTACTGACAGTACTCCAACATATTTCTATTGCCTAAACTTAAAGCTTAAAAAGGGTCAAAACACTCTAGACCATTATTTTGGTTTATGGTAGATACTTATGACACGGACACTGGTGGTGAGATCTTTGTTTTGAGTTCTCAAGTCTTCACACTTGTAGCCATTTTTGAGCCTCTGTTCTGTTGATTACTATATTGCTGTAGCACCTCTGTCCAGGGCTGGCTAAATTTAGTATTATAGCTTTGCTGTAGCGTTCCAGAGAAGCTACTGCTACTAGGCCTCAGCAGGTGCTATACGTTGAGGGCCTAGAAGAAATATTTTTGTGGATGCTTGGCTGAAGAGGGGGACATTTCTCCTACAGCTCCAGGTATTGAAGTACTCCTTGAGGGTGATATACCAGTAGGTGCTACAGAAGGACTAGGGCTGCTTTTGTTGGGTCACAGATTGGCTTGGCTGTCCTCTCTCCATCAGCAATTTTGAGGCTGCTAGTAAAGGGCTTAATACTGCTATGAAGATTTTTCAGGAAGTTTACATAGAAACATAGAAAAGTGAGAGCAGGAGAAAGAAGAAAAAAAAAAAAAAAAGACAGGGTAGCCCATAGAGTCTGCACATTTTGGTTTTTTGTGTTAACACTAACTAGTATAGATCTATGTTTGAAGCCATTTACGGTTACTCACTACCTCTGCTTAAGTTTATTCCAAGCATTAACTACCCTTTAAGTAAAATACCTTCTATAATTAGTTTTGAACTTTCCTTTAGTAAGTTTGAGGTCATATCCACATGTTCTGGATTTTGGTTTTATATTGAAGTCACACTTGATGTGTTATCCGTCTTTAGACTTGTTCTAGCTTATCAATATCTTTCTGCAAGTGAGGTCTCCAGAACTAAACACTATTCTAAATGAGGTGTCAGGTAAGGGGGACCCAGTTCATTTCCAGTGGCTTCTTTGGGGGCCATCGCTACATTATGTAGACTATAATAGGAATAGAAGCATAGACAGAAATGGGAGATGGATATTGATGTGGACTTAGGGGATATATGGGATCAAATAACGAACAACGTTCAGCTTGTTTCGATATCTCCACCACATAGCTTAACCCAACTTTTTATTCTGTATAAGGCGTACAGCACCCCGGAGCTGCTGCACAGCGTAGGCAGGGAGGAAAACTTGGAATGTCCGAGATATGCGAAATCTACTGGCTCTTTTATACATTTGTTTTGGAGATGCCCAAACCTGCATCAGTATTGGAAATATATGATATACGATAAATTTCATATATCTCACTTATTCCTGACTGTCATAAGTCTCTTCAGGTATATAAAGTCTAATAATCTTGTACATTATGAGGCAGTAGCCATAATGAGAATGCTTTTTCTGGTGCGCACGTTAATAGCCTCTCGATGGATATCATGTAATTCTCCTACCCTTGAGGACTGGGTACAGGAAATAGATAAATATGTACCATTTGGGAAATACACTTCTCTTCAACGTAACGCATCTTGCAAATCTCAGAAAATTTGGAAAAAATGGATAGACTCTCCATGTTCTAATTTGGGTTGAAAATGGAGAGCTATACATTCCTGATTTTTGGTCGTCTCCTCTTACCTCAAATATCTGGCATAGGCAAGGCCTTAAATTTAAAGTACTACTGAACGACTTTAGGAATGCAGCAATTGCTCTGGGATAGTATACTGTATTAGTAAGCGGATGATAAATACATTTCAAAGAGAATGTTGATGCCGATATATCTGGAGAAAAGTTTTTGATGTTTGTGTTTCATAGTTGATTTGCTTGTAATTTGTTAAAAAAAAAAAAAAAAAAAAAAATCAATCAAATCACCTAAACTCCAAAATGAGCAGCAAAAAGGGACTGTATAATTGGCATCCAAAACCCGAGTGTTAGAGCAAACCGATTTTCAAAACTACCATCACTGAAATGTGAGCCTTTAGGAGCTTTCATACTCTATGCAAGGTCACCTGCTAGATTTTGTAAGTTACAGAAAGTAGTGCCACCAACTTAGCATCAACATTCACAAAAACAACTTTGTTACCCAAATGCTTTCCATATTCTATGTGTATTAGGTGTGAGCAAATCATATATGCAAATTCTAACAGGAGGAAAACCAGCTTAGCTTTGTGTACAGGATTCAATGTCAGTTTTTTTTATTTTATTTTATTTATATCAGGTACTTGTATAGCACCATCAATTTACGCAGCGCTTTACATTTATATTGTACATTCACAAAAGTCCCTACCCTCAAGGAGCTTACAATCCAAGGTCCCCAACTCACATTCATACACATACTAGGGCCAATTTAGACAGGATATAATTAACCTACCAGCATGCCTTTGGAGTGTGGGAGGAAAAATCAAAGTACCCGGAGGAAACCCACGCAGGCACAGGGAGAGCATGCAAACTCCAGGCAGGTAGTGTCGTGGTCGGGATTTGAACCAGCGACCCTTTCGCTGCTAGGCGAGAGTGCTATCCGCTACACCACTGTGCTGCCCAATAGCTGTTTGGTAATAAGTAAAATCAAGCAACAGTCTTCTGGTTTACACGGTTTATATATATAGGCAGAGTTGCATAGATTTGGACTGGAGACATTACATAGCTAATTAAAGTTAAATCAATTGCTCGGCGAGAGAAGAATTTTGGACTGATCAAAGTCCTTTCTACAATTTAAACAATTATGCAGCATAATGCACAGCTTGTTTATATATAGTACAATTACCTTCTTGTATACTAAACTTGTTCAAGACATAAAACCGCTCTTTCCCCTTCCAAGTGTTCAAGGCTGACCAAATAGATGATTTTAAAAATTGGACTAAAAAATACACTATAAAAAAAAATAAAAATAAAAAAAAAAAAATAAAAAAAAAAAAACAAATGCCAGGGATATGTTTCAAAGGCATCAAATAAGTTCATAAAAAAAACACAGATATACAGCTTTATTCTTAGAGGTATTAAATACTAAAGGCTCCAATAAAAAGAAAAAAACATGTTCTACTTGCCTGCTCTGTGCAATTGTTTTGCACACAGCAGCCCTGGACCTCTTCTCATGTTCCTCGCCGGCACTAATGGCTCCCCCCCCCCCCCAAGTGACCCCATAGCAAGCCGCCCTGCTTAACACCCTACTCCCAGCATTCCTTTTGTTTTGTAGCAAGCAATATAGGTGTGAACAAAGACAGACAGAGGATCCTGTGTTCTGTGATGTACCAAAATCAAACCTCACACACTTTCTGTAGAGGTAAGCCAAAATTTTCTTTTCTTTATCGTGTATCACAGGGCGCAGAAATGAATAATACGAAGACCAATTGGACTTCCAAATCAATCCCATGGGCAACACCGCAAACAATTGCCAACAAGCCCAACTATCCCAAGAACAAAATGCAAAAAAATAAAAAAAGGAATTAATTTACAGGGACTGACTGACAGACTTGCGACCAAAGTCAGAAGACCAGACTGCAGCCTTGCATATCTGAGATACCAAGGCCTTTATGCTGAAAAGCCCAAGAATCACGTACACTCTTGGACTCTTGGTAGCATGAATCTTGAATGGAGGAATCTGTAGGGCCTTAATCCTGAGAAATTAGTCGAGAAATGAGTTGACAAATCCACCAAATAGTGGGCCACGAAGCAGCCTGCCCTTTGTGAGCCTTCCAGCAAGATAAACAGGGATCAAATCAGACTGACAGGCAGTTGCAGATTTATCACCCCAACTACATTCAGGCAGTGAATGGCAATCTACTTGGGAAGCTTGAGAGAAGGACAAAGTGATGGCAATACAGTGTTCAAGTCAAAGTGGCATTCTATGCATTAAAGGAAAAAGCTTCTGGTGCAGCTCTTACCACCCAAGCTCCCCCTTATACTAAACTGTGCCCCATCTCGATCCAGCGTTGTATATGAGAGCTCTCCTGGGTCTCTTCTCCCCTCAATGGCTCCTGCTGCCGTCAATCACAGCCAGTGAGCCAATGATAGTGGGGGTGGGATATGGGGGGGGGGGTGAGCCCCACACTGGGTAAAGTTATGGATGGTTTCTCCTAATGCAACTGACTCTTTGTAGTTTAAGAGTTACAATTGACAATTTTAGTTCTTGAGAAACGTCTTTATTCATGGGCAGCTCAGACAAGGTCACGGAAGCACCGCACTTTTTGCAGCTTAAACTTACTGGTGTATCAGTTGGTTTTAAAAATCTCCTTGGGCTTTATGATTTTAAGCTTAATGTGAACTTCATTGCACCTGGGTGGCCCATTTACAACTCCTAAGCATTCTGAAGGCCACTGGTTGCTCCAAAGCTTATCTGATGTGTAAATGTGTATTGAAGAATGCAAAATTAACCTGGAATATGCAAACTGCAACCTGCATAGGTGTGAATCAGGCCTTAATCAAAGCTTTTTGTAAATTTAGTAAAAGGTGATCTTTGTAATTTATGAATATAATATGGCTACAATATTAGACATAGTAGATATTTTACAATTACATCTTCTAAAACATCCCTGGTCTCATTGTATGGTCATTTCAAAAAAATAATCTCAGATAGCCTTAGTGTAATTGAAAAGCGCAAAGTGGTCAAACAAATTTATCTCTGACTAGGTTCATTTAAAGTTTTCTTAGGTGGTTTCAAGGCCTGGTTTGAAAATTGACTCATTTAAACAACTGTACAGTTAATTCTCCAACTTAAGCTGGGTTTCTTTGCAGTTTCACAGCTTACAACAATTACCTTATTGTCACTAAATTCATAACACGTCTGATTTTATGTAACAATCCTGCAGCATGCTGTCATGTCTGGGTATATAATGACTTTGGAATTTGTACTGTTCAGAATTCTACCTTGAACAAGTTATAAAATTCCCCTTTCATTCTAGGTTTGGTGCAGAACATTGTAATCTCTTACTTAGAACATTTAAGACTATGTGCTGATGTCATGGTCTTCACTAGTTTTCAACTGTTTTTAATTCCGTGTATTACAAGCACTGCAGCACTAAAATGAAAAATTTCATGATAAAAGCCTTAAAAAATCTTGCAAAGAGCATTAAAAAAATGATTGCCATTAGAAAAATATGCATGTTGTCATTGCTCATCTATACTTGAAAAAGGCTAGCTACCTGAATGTCATGCTGAGGCTTTGGATCCAGATGTTTTTTGATGCAGACCAAAAATTTCAACTGCCACTTCTTACACAGTTTGTTGAATGCTTTTCAGAAATGGGTCAGGAATGGCAGCTAACATTTTTCTCATGATGGATATACTATAATATACCTTGTTAAAATCCAGCTCAATAAAAGACCCCCCACAACCCATATAAAACTTTTTACCACCTTATGACTGGAAGTATAGTGAAAGCCGTGTGGCTACTATTTTACATCTTTCTATCAAAGCTCAGGCGGTGGGCAGACTTCAAGATAGAATGTTGTGACATGTGAGTGCCAGTCTAAAGCTACAATTCCTACATTCAATACAGCTTCAATGAACATTGGCGGTGTCCTGACCCCACCTGCTATAGTCTTAAAAACACAGGGGCATGTTAATAAATGACTGGGTAGCAAGAAGAGGGCGACTGGATGATGCAGAATATAATTTAGCCAGGAAGTAAGATATTGGTTAATGAAGAAGCAGGACGCAGAAATCAATGCAGCAGCACGGACAAGGGTTGCTTTGATAACTTCTGATATGCACAAAAGAAAGCTTGCAAACTATGAAAAAAAAAAAAACCTGAAGTTGGGCTTCAATATGTGCATGAACACAAAAAAAATATGTAGGTTGTATACTTGGTGTATTGGCCTGCATTTTCTACTCAAATGTTTTTAATCCTTTATAAAAAAGGTTTCTCAACTCCACTCCTCAAATCACCCCAGCAGGTCAGGTTTTGAGGATTTCCCTCAAATGAAATGGCTGTGGTAATTACTAAGGCAGTGAAACTGATCAAATCATCTGTGCAAAATAACGGAAAACTTGAAAACATAACCTGTTGGGGGTACTTGAGGACTGGAGTTGAGAAACATTACTTTATAACATACACCGATAACCCATAAAATGACCATCTACCATTATCTGTTGAGGCATGAACTCCACTGGACCACTGAAGGTATGCTGTGGTATCTAGCAACAAGTCATCAGTAGCAGATCCTTTAGATCCTATAAGTTGTGAGGTGCAGCCTCCATGGATCGGACAACACCTCAAACTATATGTTCCTCAAACCATTCTTGAATTCAATAGACCAGGAAAGGCTCTTCCATTGCTCCTGTGGTCTAGTTTAGATGCTCATGCTCCCATTGTAGGTGCTTTTACCTGTGGACATGGATCAGCATGGGCACATGGACTTGTCTGACTACTCACCTCCATACACGGTGTTCTGACACCTTTCTATCAGAACCAGCATTAGGTTTTAAAGCATTTGAGCTACAGCTGCTCTTCTATTGGATTTGACTATACAGGCTAGCCTTTGCTCCACATGTGCATCAATGAGCCCTGACTGCCCATGACCCTGTCACAAGTTTGACATTTTTCCTTCACTGTCCACTTTCGGTAGGTCCTGACTACTAAGTACAAAAATAAGATAAAGATGCCGCGCTACTAAGCGATTAAAGATAATTACATCAAATTAAACAATGCATCAACATCAGTATATATATGTACTTGTAATGTGACTTCTTTACAAAAATCTTCAAGCCTCTTCTCCCACTCACCAGGGTACTCTAATTCACCTAGATCATCCTCCTCAGTAATGGGGTTGTGGTTGCTTTAAGAATGTGTGGTCCATATACTGGGGTGCACTCATACCATGTAGGGACAAGTAAGGATAGCCCAATAGTGTAATATGCTTAAAAAAAAAAATCACTTTGTGCTTTTTTTTCATGTAAGCGGTATTTTAGGCATATTTACTTTTAATGAGTCTATATAAAGACAGACCTACTGACTCTTTCCCCTGATGAAGAAACGGGATGCGCAAAGCAAAACTTTGGGCGGAGTCTGTGGTAGCGACGACCGGAAATAATGTCATACCCACAAGAACAGCATCCCCGATATGCTTGTGTAGCCAGGAGCTTGATATTTACACTTCCTGCAATCAGAAGGCGCTTTTGCTGTTAATTATAAGGCAGCTGCTTCCCTCTAGTGTTCCAGTTTGGCTGACAAGTGGCTCAGGTCTTTCACACAGGTTTTTAAAATTTTGCCGATTTACTATAAGCAACCACACGGTATTGGAGCAAACTATCCACATACAAACCTGACTGCAGTTGACATAAGCAGGACAAGTGAAGAGATAGGCAAGTTATCCCTTCCGCCCACTTGTTTTCCCTATAGTGCCTGAGAACAGAACATGTGTTTTTAGTATTAAAACTGTGCAGTGAAATGAAAAAGTATAGAGGAACTCAAAAACTAACATCTATTTTTTTCTATATTGTTCTTGCATACTGGAAAATACAAATTACAGAAAGCTCAGTTGAGCCCTTTTTGCTATAGCAGCTGATTGGCATTAGGAAATATATATTATAAAAGTAGATCTTTTATCAGCTGCTAATATGGAGTACTAAACCTCACATGTCTAACTATTCTTGTGGGTTATTGCAGAATTCTTGACACCATATTGTTAAAGAACTATGGTCTTTGCAAAGATCGGGATATGGTTTTAAAATGAGGAGCTGTTAAAATCACTTATTAACTCAAATTCCTTCTCACATGTAAATGATATACCGGAATTGAATACTTCGAGCGGAATTAAAGTATGCAGTACTCGCCTACCAGTCAGTGTTCAGCATCTTTGGCCACCTTGATTGGCTGGCCTGGGATAATGTAATTCATAAACACAAGAGTTTATTCATCGTTATCAAGGCATGCCAAGATAATACACTAAGCTGCACACATGCAGCTCAGTGCACAATCTTTATACAGTCTTGCTGGCAGGAAGGTAAGAAGCAATGCCTTTCACTTGGAAATTAAATAAATACATTTAAAAAAATGTCTAACATCTAGATCTATATTTTACTGCATATAATCCATTGCTTTGTTACTGAAATACAATTTCTTGTACACATTTTGCACCCATTTACGTTGTGGGTTTAAAGGCTCCTACCTTAAAACTCACATCCGATCAAAACTTTTGAAACTGAAAAGAGAAACGGTTTCAATCTTTTCAACTATATTGCTGTCTGTATCCTTGTCAGTGTAATTTATCTTCCAACACTGCAACTTGTGCAGTCCAACAGGTAATAAAAGGATTTGGGTGTGCTGTCATCTACTTCACTACAGCATGAGAAAATGCAGCCTACATACAGTACATAAAAAAAATAAAGGAAGGATGGAACAAAACCTTCAACACTCAGAATTGATATGGTGAATTGTGGTCACACGCAGTTCCTTGCATTCTGAATTCTTCCAAATGTTTAACTCTTAGGTGCCTGGGCTTTTTAGAACACATAAAAGGTGGTGTTTTTTTCTCAATTTGCATTGTGCTTGCTTCTCGAAATTGACCAAATGATACATTCTGGTAGTGATGGTAAAGAAGGCAGTCAAAGAACTGTATTTTGAGAGCAGCAGACCAAAATCAGGCACATTATAATGAGCAATCAGCTAAAAGGGATTTCTGGAACGTAGCACACAATAAAAAAAAATAGCCCAATTAAGCCATGCATTAGGCCAATATTCTTTCAGCATCATCAAACAGGCAAATCTAGATTGGGTCACCAATATTTTCTAAATATTTTGAAAAATGTGCACACACTATGTTCAATTTTCTTTCTATATATGGATAGCCATAAGATAAGATAATTTAAAAAATAAACAAACCAATAAAAAAAAAAAAAAAAAAAAAAAAAGCACCCTTTAATAAAAGAAAACACATTTTTAGATCCTGTATATTACAACCACGGTCATACGTACAGCTGAACCCACCCCATTTAGTTCTCTGCCACCATTTGTGATGCGTGAAAACCTTCTGCTACACCTGTCCTCACTATAGAACATTTTTTTTTTTTAATGAAAAAGCACTCACCCTACAATCACAAACCGACATTCCACTAATCGCACAAACGGATATGGGGGAAGCTGTACAATGAAGAGAGTAGTGGCGCATAAAATTTAAATAAGGATCCTTTTATTTTCCAAGTCTCCTCTATCACGTGTCATGCAGGTTGCATACCAATCTAACATACGTGAATTACTCCTTTTTCAAACCTTGCTCAGTTTTGAAGAAATTGCTGTTGGTTGTGTTCTGTTCTTTCCAAAATGGATGGCTCATAATCTGGTATACAAGTGAAGCTGTAGTATCAGCATCTCTTTAGAAGTGGATGAGCCTCAAAGTATCTGACCAAATATTAAACTCCTATTGCAGGAGATGCCTTCTAGGAAAAACTGGCAAGCTAATCACACAAGCAGAGAAAAATCTTGGATGCATTCTAATTACCTCATGTAAGCATATTGAATGGATGTATAATGTCTATAATGTCCTATTATACGTAGATCAAAAATCCCATCCTATGTCAGAAGTCTACAATGGTGTTAGTTCCTCACTTTCATTGAAATGGTGTACATTTTTGCGTAATCCTCAGGACAGAAATGTAAAAAGATTGTGTTATGTGTTGGATCTTTGATTTGCCTAAGACATTAGAAACCTTAGAAAAAAAAATGTATTTTAACCCCTTTGTAAACCCTAAATCAGCCAAATTAACGTCTTCCCTTCACTATTTTTCAATATATTTTTTATTTCCGCTTTGCAATTTGTTTAGGACAGAATCTCCTGTCAGTTTTGCCTGCAGTTTCCCACTTGTGAAATAATTACCTCCTTGCTGCAGTGGTTCTGCTGGAGCTGTGGGTCTACTCACATAAGCTGCCGACTGTTCACCTATAGACGATGCCTGCTCTACAAAGGACTTTTATCCCTGTTCCTTCTATCACTTCCTAGTCTGCCTCCCAGTCTGCTACTCTATGTACAGACATGCTTGAGCAGCTTGCGTTGCCTGAGCAACTTTCTAGTTTCTCTGTGCTCCTGCTCTCCCAAAAAATTACTCGTATTCTGTGTCTGGCTTCCCATGTACCATCCTTGGCTTCGTTTACTGTGTTTGCCTGCCAGCCGCATGCCCTGACCTCTGCTCATTTTCCAGATCCTCTGTCTCTTGCCATCTGTACTCTGCACATGTGAGTTGTTTCCGCATCTTCAGCTGGGCATACCTGGGGGCCACAACCTGGTTCCAATCTGCTGAAAGTCGCTATCCCCACCATCAGGGGCCCTGGTGAAGAAGCAAGCTGGGGCTTAAGCTCATGCCCAGGGGAACCCCGAGTTGACCTTCTACAAGGGCTCACTACCATAGAAACCTGACATCTCGACTTCCACCGTGTATCTATTAGCCCTCAATTGTCCAAACCTACCCCACACTACCCAAATATAAATGGAGTACAACTCTAAGGGGGCGGCTGGCAAGGGGTCATTTTTTGTGTAAAGTGCCATTTTCTGTGTTACGTGTTTGGCACTTAATATGGTACTAAAGGCATGAATAATATTAGTGCTTTACTCCTAACAGTCTGCAAGTACCCTTTCACCTTATCTCTCACTCAGCTTGCTTTTCACCCTTTTCATCCCCTAACACGCTCATACTAACCTTCCTTTTTGAAGTATGACCAAATGGACCAAATCGTATGTTGGCTGTTGTATGTAGCATACTGACACACTACACGATCGTACGACCAAGCTGAACGCAGTGTCGTTTTATGAACGTATAAAGAGAAAGTTCAGGTGCATGTAATTTGCGTCTGGCCGTTCCTGACTTCTGAGCATGCGTGTTTTGCACAATACAACTTGTTGGACCAACTTCTCTGTACAAATGGTACAACGGTCGTATGACCGCTTGTTGGTACTACCAAAGTTTTCTAGTTTGCTCATACAACTCCTGTTGTACAACCGTCGTACGTCAGCTGTTCTAATCGCGCGTACTAACGGTCGGATTAGCATACAACGGTCGTTCGTACGACCTGTTGTATGCGATCGTCAAACCATGTGTACGAGGCATAATGCCCCCTCCCCTCAAACTCTTTACCCCTCCTCTCCCAACCACACACTATACGCCCATCACCCTCACTTCTGCCCTCTCAATATTACTGCACTCATTGCCAGCTCCTTCTGAGCCCACTTAGTGTTGCTACTTCAAATCCTGCTCCCACCACGCCTTCCTCACCCTCCTATTACTCCTAATTTCAAGCAATATCGCCCCTAACCCTGGCCCTCCATCTCTCAAACCCAGAGCCAGCAATCTTCTCTGGCAGCAGGCACAACTCATTTAAACCCCCCTGATACCACAAGCCAGCCCCCCCCCCCCCAAATTTTGTGCCCTCAGGAAAGGCCCACTTAGTCTCTAACATACTTGCCTGTCACTGACCTTTTCCTCCCCAACTCACTCAACCTACTTTGTTAAAACCTGTCTCCAGGAATCAGACACTGCCCCCTCCAGCTGCTCTTGGTGGTAAATACTGGGGTGCCTTGATGGCTTACGCATGCATTTCCAAGGGTGTACGAACAAAACTCCTGTTTTTAACGTATACGGTTAGACAGGATAATCTGGTTAATTGCAGGCTGGTCAGTGAGTTGAGCTAAGAATTTTATTAGTTTCCTTACTGCAAAGGCCAATTATAGGGGAGGGCAGTGACTGTTTGTACCTTTCCTATTGTGGCCCCCACTGGACTCACTCAACCAAACCCAACATCTGAAAAAGAGTAAAGTTGGACTCCTCCTTTCCCCACAAGGCACCTTTCAGGTTCTTCCTACAACTCCCTCTGTTCTTCTGCTCTTTTGAAGTGCATTGTATTCATTTTTTTTTGCCAGTTTCTCTAAAGATTGCACTAATTTATTGGCCTCCTGGACCAGTTTCATGCTTCCGATGGATACTCCATATGGTTTACCCACTTTCTCTCCGAAGTTCCCCCCATCATTCTCTGTGACCAACATTCCACTCAATGACAACACCTCAACCACCTCTCAACTACTCAATTAACCTCTTAACCCAACACAATAGACACAATAGGGAAGTGCCCCTCCCCACTTCGCCTGCCCACTAGTGATGTCTGTATAGGCTGGTTCACTATCCCTGCAAATCATTTATTTCAAGCTGCAGGATCTGTATGTGCAGTATTTTATTATAATATCTTTGTTTTGCTTATGTTTATCACCATACTTGATCAGAGTGCTGACCACCCAGTTTCACCAGAACCACTTCAGTCCTACATGCATCCACTTTCATACCTCTAAACACATGATATTTACCTATTATGAGGACATTTAGGGTGCCTGGAAGTTCCTAGTCAGTGGTGAGACACCACACAGATCACATCTGATAACTGGATTCCCAGGTCACCCTCGGTCCTACTCACACATAATCGCAATAACACAGGCAGCGACACTCCTGTCATTACCATTACTGACCGGCTTGAGAGGACATATAGGGACCCTGGAAGTACCAAAGCATTACTTACTGCTGGGTTTTCTCAGGTTTCCCTTTGGTCACCAGCCCTATATCACATACACCTACCTGTATTGCATGTATTGTAAGAAGTCACCAATCATTAAGATATTGGCACGTCTGAATGTGAGAGTCTGGCAGAGCTCATGAGTGGTCCACTTATTTATGTCAACGTTGTCAATTTTATGCTTGAGTTGTACCTACCCCTTTTGATGTTATTTCGCTCTATTCATGTGACCATGTATTACTTAATTTGAATTTGCTTAAGTATTTATTCAGTAACTACTGCAGTCGGCTCCCTCTCCATTTTTCTGGAGGTAAAGGACTACTTACCTCTGGGGTTCACCCCCCAGTTGTTTTTGACACAAATCGCTACTCACTCCAATGGCAACACCCTCAAAGATATATTCTACCACTGCACACCCTGCAACCTCTAACACAGTTTTTGCTCTCTGATAACATCCTTATCAATTTCACTCTCCGTGTCTCAAACCTCCTATGCCTCCAACCATTAAACCGTTACCTGTGGAAACCTTCGCCACCTCAAAATTTCCCCTCTTCTTCACTCTGCTACTGACTGCCAAAAATTGTCAAAATTGCACCCGGCTTGCCCAGAGCTGGCTGCTTCTGTCTACAATAACTTACTCTTATCCTCCCTGGACACATGGCAAACCAACAACATCAGAAGTCTCTCGAGACACAGCCGTGCTCTTGAGGGACCGATTTAAAACCAAATCCTTGTAAGAATTCACCCTCTACAAATTTGCCCTTCACAAATACAACTCCTGCCTCCACGCTGCTAAAGAAACCTACTAAACCACTCGAAATCAAAACCCTCTAATCCAATCATCGTCAACTCTTCTACTTTTGATTTCCTACTGCACCCCTCACTACCTTCACCCACTAACCTACTTACTGTCCAGGAGAGACATTTCAAAAGCAAAAATCTATACAGTCTGTGATGAGCTCTCCAGTGTCCAGCTTTCTCCTTCAACCAACACACCAGGACACACTCTATTTTCCTCATTGGACCCGATTATCACTGTAGAAGTTACCAAACTCCTTTCTGAGGCCCACCTCCCCAGACCCTGTCCCCTCAACTATTATGGCCCCTTCCTGCTCTATCCCATTCTCTAACCCACATCTTCAATCTCTCCCTCTCCACCGGCACCTTTTCCTCCCCTCTCAAACATGCACTGGTTACCCCCATACTTAAAAATCCATACTGGACCCCAACTGCTTGAACAACTTAGGACCCATCTCTGCTACGGTTTCCCTCCAAGCTTCTTGAACACCTTGTCCACAACCAGATGAATTGCTATCTTACTGATAACCTTATCGACCCCCTACAGTCCGGCTTCTGCCCCCAACATTTTACTTAAACTACTTTACTAAAACACACTAATGACCCAACTGCTAAAACCAAAGGTCATTAGTCCATACTTCTACTCTTAGACCTTTATGGTGCCTTTGACACAGTCCACCACCCACATCTCTGTAAACATCACTTCCTTGGCCTATCAAACTTTGCTCTTTCCCGAGTCTCTTGACCACCTCCATGCACCTTCAGTGTCACCTACAACTTTCTCCTCTGCTCCATTTCCTTCGGTTGGAGCACCCCATGGCTCAGTCATTGGGCCTCTTACTCTACACCTCTTCCTGGGCTGGCTGCTATCCTCCCATAGCTTCCAATACCACCTATACGTCGACAATGTCCAGACCTCTTCAATCTCCAGCTCACCCCTTTGTTTTTCCTCAAGCATCACATTTACTGAGCGACAGTGTGGGTATCACATAATTTCTTTAAATTCAATCTGTCTAAAAACAAATTTATAATAATTTCCTTTCCAGATCACCTCCTCACCTCAACATTGAGATGAATTTCACAATTGGTCCCTCAATGTGTAATCCTCTGACCTCTCTGAGCTCCACATCCAATCACTGGCTAAATCTTGCCACCTTAACATTTCCAGAATTTGCCCCTTTTTAACTAATGACACCACAAAACAACATATTCACTCGCTGGGTCCTGCTATTCCTACATTACTGTGATTATACAGCACTGCGCAAACTGTTGGCACTTTAAAAACATTGAACTAAAAGAATTGTTGTTCAGGATTTATAGAGTTTTACAAGATTCACACAGAAGAAAAGAAATGTACAATGCTAAAAGAGGCTCATACAACAGTTTGAAATGTAAAATTGGAATCATCTTTGGGATACAAAGGATACAATACACGTATGTCTTTTTACCTTTTTGTATATAGATTACATAGGAAATATTTTTGCAAGGCATTGCTAAAAGATTAGCTTGTTAGCCAAAAGCAATGTACACATGTCATCTTAAGGAATGACAGTTAATGACAAGTAACCAATAGCCACCAGAGCATCCTCTGTATCCTGTTTGGGTAAAAATTGCTCCGGTCCATAAGGGAGAGCGAAGGAGTGTTTGGCCTTACAGTGATGAAGTGTTTTTTTTTTTTTTAAACCCGTTATACTTACCTGCTCTGTGCAGTGGTTTTGCTCAGAGCAGCCCGGACACTCCTCTTCAGTGCTCTTGGCTCCCTCCCCTCCTGTTGAGTCCCTTGCAGCAAGCAGCGTGCTTGGGGGCACTCGAGCCAAACTGCAGCTCCGTGTGTCCATTCAGACACAGAGCTGCAGTACGACTTTGCCCCCTCTCTCCTGATTGGTTAACTGACTTTGACAGCAGCGGGAGCCAATGGTGTCGCTGCGGTGTCTCAGCAAATCAGGAGGGAGAGTCCCAGACGGCTGAAGAACTTGTGTACATCGCTGGATAGAGATGGGGCTCAGATAAGTATTAGGGGGGCTGCTACACCTAAGGCTTTTTATCTTAATGCATAGAAGGCATGAAGATAAAAAAACATGTCTTTACAACCACTTTAACCCCTGATGTAATAATCTGGAAAATGTGTGCACCTAGTGAGTCCAAGAAAAATCTGATCTGCCTGCTTGGTCTAGCTAAGAACATTTGACTCAACAGAACTGAGGTTAGCAACAAATTAAAGCAGCGTTCCACCTGGGGGAAATAAGTCAGCAGCCACAAATACTGTAACTGCTGACTTAATATTTAGACACTTTCCTGTACAGGGAGCCTGCGATGTCAGCACACCAGCCGATTTTTGGATCGGCTGTTAAGGGCTGCTGCCGTCATTCATTGTAAGGGAAACTGGCAGTGAAGACTGTTTCACAGCCGCTGCACTTTCTAAATGGTCCGACGGTGGGGGAAGGAGGAGGGGGGCTGAACTTCTGAGGGACAGTGCTGTCTCCCGGAAGTGGAGAAGGGTTCCTGTGAAAAACATGTACTCGTCCCCCCCCCCCCCCCGGGGGGGGGGGGGGGTAGAGGAAGCCGATCAGCAGAAGTCCCACTTTTGGGTGGAACTCCCCTTTAACCAATAGGCTTCCTTTAACACCACCTCCTCTTCTGTAGCCAACACTGCCCACACTGTAGGCTACTGCAGTTCTATTGGTCCACATTTAACCTTTAGCATCAAGCAGAAATGAACACTGCTAAATATTGGCATCTGATAACACTCACCCAAGCATACCAGCCAATATGAAAGCAGAGAATAAATTGTTAACTATTCCTGAAACAAGTGAAAAAATGATTCCTGTATCTAGCTGCAGGATTTTCTAAGTATACCATAATCCATACAAATATAGTAAATATGATCTTTAACCATTTTTAACTGTGCAGTTAAAACATGCTTACAAGTTGTCAATAAATGAAAAACAGCAGGTTTTAATCATTTGACATTAAGATTTTGACTTCTTGGGAAGAACACATTTTAAAGATTACCCCAGAAACCAATCCATCTATATTTGCACATCTAGGAAACAAATTCACTATAATTCACTGCCAGGGTACATTACATATGGTACATTGTTGCAAACAATGCAGGTTTTTCTTGCTCTATAGCGCAAGTCAAAATTTATAGTGCAAATCCATCGCCTCTGATGTTGTCTATTGAGACGAAATGCACGTCAGGTTGGAGGACTTAGCGGTGACATCAGCACGCCCGCCGGGGCATAGTATATGGTATATTTTACTTGTAAGTAGAATACTGTTATTAATAAATTTCTTGTGCTGAGAAATTGTGCAATGAGCGATTGTGTTCTTTTTACATAAATGCCTGTTAATAATTGATGACAAATGGCCGCATTATCGGGTGATCTTTTTGATGATACCTCTAACATACGGGTCCTGTGAAGGGATGGATACCTACATACCCACAGTGGGGGGTGTTGCCCACTAATGCCACTAATGCGTGACTAGACCTCATTTTGGGGTCTCATCTGGTAAGGTCATTATATATAGTATTGCATGGACAAGGGATGACTTCTGGACTGTAATTAAGCACTTGTGGAGCACCTGTGTTACCACCAGCATTTGGAATTGTGATTTCTCCATCATTTACCAGTTTTATGCCACATTTGAAGATTCGTCATTTTGAATTTACACTTGAGGATTTTTTATGCTTTGCACAGAATTGGCACTTTGTAACTGGCAATTGAAAATATTCAAACTGTATACCTTACTTGGCACTTTATGAAAGCACCTGTTTACAGCTTTACATGTATATATATGGATGAATTTTCTTTTTTGCCCTTCTAGTACATTCTCATCAGTGTATGAGCACTACAGTATTTTGATTATTTGAATACATGTTTGAGTATATTAACAGTGCAACACAGTTATTTGATCGCTATATTTTAGAATACAGTGAGTGCAGCAGTTTATTAATCATTAATCACAGATTTTAGATCATGACACTTAGCGCAGATTATTTTCTTTGTTAATGTTTTATTAGACCCACAATCAACAGGTGACTACTCCAAAGGACCATTAAGGCCAAATGCTATAATGTGTGTCAGAGACCTCCAAATACCATCATCACTGGACAAGTGGTAGGGTATCCAAACCATGGCACATGACACAATTACCCTTTTGTTTGGTGCTATGTTTTTAAGCTCAAATATAGTGTAACGAAGTATCATTTGCAATCCTATTTTTTTTTCCCTAACACACGGTTTCACTATGCTTCACTTACAAAACTATGTAATATGGGCAGGGGTGTCAAGCTTTAGTATGCAATTATTGAAGGGAAGGGAAACAAATTTGCACATAATTGACCATTTGCATTTCTATATTAAAACACACAAACACCGAAGTGTCGGTGCAATGCAGCAGAGTAGAACACAAGAGAAAGACTTAGGGACTGAAAAGAAAAATAAGGCTCAAGAACAGTATAAATAGGGTAAAACACAAAAGGAAAAATTGCTTAGCAAATCCCTTTGCAAATCATGCCAAAAATATGTTTGCCAGATTTATTGTCATGGATAAATTTCCAATGAGCGGAAAGGGGAAGAGCAAGAGCGATTTTTCCAAGATAAAGGAAATGTAAGCATGAGCCAGTGTCATTTCAAAATGAGAACAGTGATGATAATGATGATCTGTCAGCAAGGCCATCCATATCTTCCACAGGACAGTCCTCTGCAATGCCTAATGAAAAAAGGCATTGTAAACAAAAATATTCTGTGGAAATGCAAACCAGATTCTAGTCTGTTTTCTATAGAAACTCTTTGTAAAGACTATGAAACGCTCTATTGAATGGATATTTTGAAAGATATCCTCAAGAGGTGAAAAATAATCTTTGGAAAGCAGACGCAATTGAGATTTTTTTTGTCTAAATTTCAAACCATATACAGGACTTGAAGTGAACTAACAGCCAAGAAAAGGCTAAAAACGGAATTGGTGAAATAAATAAAAGCTCAACCACGCCCTCCCTCACCTTCTCTATCTGAACCCCTCACCATGGCTGAAAAAAAAGAAAATATATAGTTTATAAATCTACATCTTTAAAATCAGCAGTCTAGCTGGTCGACATCAACGGTCCTTCCTCTTGCCCAGTGGTAGTGGGCTGTCCTGAAGTGATTGGTGCTCATGTAATGTAGTGTGTACACTATTTAACACCACCACAGGGGCAAGGTCCATGACAGTCTTGGAAAACTTTTTTCATGATGGCAATTATTCAACCCAGAAGATATCTGGTGGAGGACAGGTGTTACTGTGGGGGTCACCTCTGGATAAACAGTGTTGCAGCAAATCTGCTTTTTCTAGGTTTACTTTTAATGGACTACTACTTTTTTGCTGGAGTTCTGCTTTAACCGCTTGCCGACGGCTGATCGGCAATTGACAGCGACAGAGTGGCTCTGTAACGCGAATCGCCGTCATACGACGGCGGCCGCGATACAGAGCCACTGTGGGCGCGCGCGCGCTCACTGTGTTCGGGGGGGGGCCAGGGAGCGGGTGCGGCGGCTTCGATTGCCGCCGGCCACCCGCGATGCCCCCCCCCGGAGTGAAGGAGCGGAGGTCCGTGTAAGTAAACACGGACCTCCTCTCTGTGTGAGGGGGAAGGGCTGTGATCACAGCCTTCCTGTACATGAAGGCTGTGACTACTTCCCTTCCCCAGCTAGGGCAGCCCCCACACAGTTAGAACACGCCCAGGGAACATAGTTAACCCTTAGCACGCCCCCTGCAGGTTAACCCCTTCACTGCCAATGGCATTTACACAGTAATCAGTGCATTTTTATAGCACTGATCGCTGTATAAATGCCAATGGTCCCAAAAAAGTGTCAAAACGTTCCGACATGTCCGCCCCAATATCGCAGTACC